>OY744528.1:10081579-10104079 GCA_963556195.1 Sepiola atlantica | reverse complement strand
CCGAAGCATGTATGCACAGATGTAACCAAAAACAAATACAAAATTATACTAAAACAAGCTCTACTTGTTATTGAACATTTTTATAAACATTGGAGTTTCATTGGATTAACATGTGGGAAACAATAATAATACATGTACTATATATATATATATATATATATATATATATATATATATATACATATATATATATATATGTATGTAGAAATAAAAATGGAATAAAGAATAAGCAATTCAACAACTAACAAAAATAAACTCAAAAACTCATGTTGTAAAGTTCCACCGAGATATTTCGGTCGTAGATACGGCCATTTTCCATCGGATAATAAACTTTATTTCAAAATGGAAAAGTTTTCAAATTTATACAGAGAATGCGATTGGAAGAAAATGTCACGTGCAGAGAACAACAATATATATACATATATATATATATATGTGTGTGTGTGTGTGTGTGTGTTTATATATATATATTTTTTTTTTTCATATATATATATATCTTTCATATATATATATATATATATATGTGTGTGTGTGTGTGTAGGTGTATATTTGTATATATATATCTTTTATATATATATATATATATATATATATATATATATATATATATATATAAGAGAGAGAGAGAGAGCGAGTTAGAAGCAGATAAAGAAAAACTATGAATACATTAAGTCAACAGCGCGTGTTAAATCGTATCTGAAAAAGGCACTGGTACAGTTTGTGACCCATTCCATGACAGCAATTTGCGTGAACAGCTGGAAGATGCCGAATTAAAATGTATCGGTTTCAAATTAAAAAACAAGGTTACGCTTTTAAAAAAGAAAACAAAATCATGAAAGAACATTTAAGGCAAGAACAAAATATCACTAACCGTATGTAAAATTATATAAAAACTATTGTTTTACGAAGAAAACACGATGAAACAACTGCTATATTTTATTTACAATATAGTCATTTTTCTACAAAAACGTTAAAGTTTGTTTTTTTTGTTTTAATATTTTTTTTAGTACTTTTTCGAACCAAATATAATAGCTTAGCGTTTAGTTAGGGTTAAGAAAAATAAACGCAGAGCTTTATACGTTTTATTTGTAGGTTTAGGGTTCATGTTTAGGATTAAGGGGGAAACATTACATTTTTAGTCCTTCAGGAAACTGGAATATCTGTCTTAAAACGCTGAAATGCATATTCTTTTAATCAACTTTCTTAAGTGAATAGACTTTACGATTATTCAGATTCATAATTGCAAATTGCCGTCTGCTGAAATCTGATTGGCCAAGCGTGTCAGCATCTTCCGGCTGTTTTCGTAAACTGCCGGAAGATGTCGATGGTTTACAAACTGTACCTGTACCGAAACACCCAAGGAAAAAGGCTACAAATTGCCAAGTGCTGTTACTTGTATCGTTCAAAACGAAAGCCCAGAAATGTTATATCATTGATCTGGGAACTCACTATTATAAACATAACAACTTTCTCGAATATATATATATTGATATATGTACATATATACATTAATAGACCTATTACTCTGTGTATATCGATATATTTACGCGTGTGTGGGAATATATTCGCGTGATGACTCATAATAAAGTTATTATTCAAAATGTCTGCTAAGACTTTCTCATTCGTGATTGGGAAAAATATTCAAGAAAAGATACGAACAAAAATGTAAATTAATTTGTGTTTTCACTTGTCGTATAAATAATAAAATTGATAATCAATAAATATATATTTTGAATTTCAGATTCAAAGAATATATCTACATACTTATATTAAGATCTCTCTATATAAATGTATGTATATATTCAGTAGAGTTCATTGAAAAAATATACGTTCCGTATCTATTACACCCGTTGATTGATATTTACAATTTCAAAGAATATATCTATATACATATATCTAGATCTATTTATATAAATATATGTATATATTCCATGATAAATGCCAGTATACTGAAATCATATGCCCTTAATAGGGTTAAGATGAAAATTTATATACACTAAATGTACAAAAGCAAGGAAATTCCCAAATGTTTACACTTTTATTGTCATTAAGGGTATGCGAGCACAACAGAGCTATGTATTTTACTGGTAGGAATTTTTTTTAAGCGCACCTCACACACTTCATCCACTCATGCATAGAGATTTATACTGTAGTGATGTGATAATGAAATGGATTGGTTGATATGTAGTCATACCCTTAATGACAATAAAAGTGTAAACATTTGGGAATTTCCTTGCTTTTGTACATTTAGTGGATATGAATTGTCATCTTAACCCTATTAAGGGCATATGATTTCAGTATACTGGCATGTATCATGGAATGTCACTACTGTTGTAAAGGCTCAAGAAAATGGTAATTTTTTAGATTTTTTAAAATTTTCTGGAAAACTAAGGTATATGGTAAACTGAAATTAAAATGCCATCAACTAGACCCTAGAATCTCTATCTCTGCAAAAAATCAGCTGAATCCATCAAATAGTTGATGAGATACAGGGTGGCACACACGTACGTACGTACACACGGATAACACAAAATCACTCCTGACCTTTCTGGATCTCTGGGTTGCCTTGACTAATGATGCTGAAATTGTACACACTTATAGAACCTATCAAATGAAAAGTTTGTGCAAAGTTTTAAATAATTTGGTTTATTGGTTTGTTGAGTTATGACTTATCAAAGAAATGAGATTTCTAGCATAGGTCGTTTTTTAAGTCTATTAAGGGATAGAGCGCTATCGCGCCTCCCTTGATTCAGTAGAGGTCATTGAAAGAAATATACATTCCGTATCTATTACACCTGTTGATTATTTTTTACAATTTAAAAAAAATATATCTATATACTTATATTAAGATCTCTCTATATAAATAAATGTATATATTCAGTAGAGTTCATTGAACAAATATACATGCCGTATCTATTACACCTGTTGAATATTATTTAAGATGTTAAAGAATATATCTATATACTTATATTAAGATCACTCTATACGAATAAATGTATATATTCAGTACAGTTCATTGAAAGAAATATACATTCCGTATCTATTACACCTGTTGATTATTGTTTACAATTTTAAAGAATATATCTATATACTTATATTAAGATCTCTCAAACGTGAATCGAGACATGCGGAAGATATAATCCAACGAGTAAAACAATGGTGGCTTACTGCAAACAACACACAACACACACACACAACACACAACACACACACACAACACACAACACACAACACATAACACACACACACAACACACAACACACAACACATAACACACACACACAACACACAACACACACCACACAACACACAACACATAACACACACAACAAACACACACAACAGACAACACACAACACACAACACACAACACACAACACACACACACAACACACAACACACACACACAACACACAACACACAACACATAACACACACACACAACACACAACACACAACACATAACACACACACACAACACACAACACACACCACACAACACACAACACATAACACACACAACAAACACACACAACACACAACACACAACACACAACACACAACACATAACACACACAACAAACACACACAACACACAACACACAACACATATATTTGGATTACCTACTAGACACCATCCTCGAGTGTCTTTGGTCTAAATGAACTGGGGGTTTGTCAAGACAACTTGCCATAGGGATACTTCACCCTACAAGTAAACTCTGACCCAATATTCAAAATAACATACTATTCACCGCACAAATAAGATCCCTCATCATGGCCATATACTTGCTAATACAAGAATTCCCTTATGAAGTTTTATCAAGTAACAACACTTAGCTTGATTCTTCACTGGAATCCGGTAAGACCAAGAGACCAAAAGAAACATATACTAAAAAATAGTTTACTGGGGAGACGTATAATAATGTCCTTAACGTATTTACTTACTCAACGTTTTACAGGTAAATGAAAACTCAACTGGAATATTCGAATATATATGTTTCTCATATGGAGATCAAGTGTTATCCCCTGGTATAAGCCCCTTAGTTTCTGAGAACTTAAACAGAAGTAAAATGAAACAAAAACTATATTTATTTATAGATGAAATAGTTCTCCACGTACATGTGTTTCCCTATAAACAGATCTTCAGCATGACTGACTGTGGCAGGATTTGATCCCACGCCTATATTTCCTATAGTCTTAAATGTTGCTAGTAAGCTACGAATCCTTGCCTGAAATAGATACTATATTTCATCGCTAAACTGTTTAGTTTTGTTTCGTTTTTGCTTTTTGGCTATAATAACAATTAATATAAGCTATCTTATTGTGATTCACTTCTTAACTGTTTGAATGAGCTAACTCCTATACATGCATTGTTTATAATTAAGGTCGTATTTATATATATATATATATATATATATATATATATATATATATATATATATATATATATATATAATATATATAATGTATATATCATATATATATAATGTATATATAATATATATAAAGTATATATAATATATATAAAGTATATACATTATATATATATAATGAATGTATATAATATATATATATATGATGTATATATAATATATATATGATGTATATATAATATATATATAATGCATATATAATATATATATATATATAATGCAT
The DNA here is from genome assembly GCA_963556195.1 of Sepiola atlantica. Classification (NCBI taxonomy): domain Eukaryota; kingdom Metazoa; phylum Mollusca; class Cephalopoda; order Sepiida; family Sepiolidae; genus Sepiola; species Sepiola atlantica. Next base: position 10,099,423 of record OY744528.1, on the reverse strand, counting down.
ATATAATATATATATATATATAATGCATATATAATATATATATATAAGAAATATAATATATATGTATATATATAATGTATATATAATATATATAATGTAAATATAATACAAATATATATAATATATATAATATATAATATATATATAATATATATATATATATACATATATATATAATATATGTAATATAAATACAATATGTATATAATATATATATATACATATACCTATGTATATATTATATATATATTATATATGTTATATATATATTATATATATCATACATTATATATATATTATATATATATATTATATTTTATATATATTATATATATATTATATATATCATATATATTATATATATTGTATATATATTATATATATATATTTTATATATATATATCATATATATTGTATATATTTATATTATATATCTATTGTATATATATATATATATATATATGATATATAATATATATATATATATATATATATATATATATATATATATAGTCTCGGAAGTTTTTAAACCATAAGAACTATATGAAAAAAACAACAACATTTTAGTCCAAAGTTTGAAAATCACTTTTCATGTAAGTCAATTTACTTTTTACAGTTACGATATTAGTTTGTTTCCAAGAATGTACGCTAGTCTTAACATCATTTAAAGGATGATCAGTTGTTTACCATGAAAAACCGTTTATGGAATATATATACATATATATATATATATATATATATATATATATATATATGGTAAGTCAATGAAAATTGATTAGACCTGCAAATGGAAGCAAATCAATATCTTCAGTTGTTCAAAACAAGGAGCAGTTTAGTTAATAAAAACATTTATTTTTCATATATATATATATATATATATATATATATATATATATATATAAAGGCAGTGTTTCTGTGTTCGCTATATGAATCAGTATGTTTACATTTAGAACATTACAATAAGCTTGAATAAGGGTTACTTTTTCAAGAAATCTAAAGACGTCATTGCAATGTTCCCTTAATCCGATCTGGTTCACAAGATTGTATAGATGTCTGTACAACAGTCAAAAGAAAATAATAAGAACGGAAGTTAATTAACACTGACATGTCTTAAACGTAATAGCTTGACAGAGAGTAGATCACTATTACAGATACGTAGTTTTTTAAGCAACAAAAGTACTTGTGTTTTTATTATTGTATATCATGTATTTCTACACAGGCAACGTCTGGTGAATATCCCTTATAGTTTTACAAAAATGATACAATATGTATTTATAGAAGTAACGTATAGTCGTGAAAAACATATACACAAGATTGTTTCTGATATATAGTTTTATTAATACAGATATTTAATTCACGATAATTAATCATGTCGCTAGACTTTTAAAGTCATAACTTGCAATATGAGACGATGTAAAAAAATTATAGTTATGACAAACTTTTAATTGTTATTCTTCTATTGTTATAAAACTTATGAGAGTAAAAAGAAAAAGTTTCGGAAAATAAATTTAATAGAATAATTTGTCATCAAATATCAGAAAACTACGTTAAAGATTCTTCGTTTCAATGTTATTTTCATCTTTCTCTCTCTTGTTTTACTTTTGAAATTGGATTGGTACGGTTTCAGCGCCCTAAATTATATTTGAAATAGAACTCCATTCGATATGACAATTCGATATGTCGTCTTTTGAGACAACACGCCGAATAATAGCTTCGAATATTCCAGAAAAGAGAGAACGAAATAGATTTAGAGGATAAACTGAAATTAAGTTTCTAAATGACTGAATGTAAGACTGAAAACCAACGTTGGAATTCTGACAGGTTGAGTGAAGTAAACACAATGCGGAATATGGGTTTAGTGGAGTGAGAATATTGTGGGCCTTACTTTGGAGATTATGGGAAAGATGGAAATATATGTGGGAAGAGAAAGAGTAGGAAGAAGTAAGGGGGAATAATAAGGCTGATGGAAGAAAAGTTCGAGCGAAATGAAGGGATAGAGTGCTAGAGAGAAAAATGGGGGATAATTCTGACGACGAAGAAACGAGGAAAAAAAAAAACCTGCGAGCGAAACAAAATGGCCGTCGGGTTTATGAAAATGTTTTAGAAGATAACGAGATGGGATTAGATCACGTGTTATTGTGACGTCACAGGAACGAGAGACGAGAATGACTTTCCACCATGTTCAGCCGGTTGACTTCGACGGAAATTGACATGCTGTAAGCCGCTCCCACCGTTTCACCCCAGTGTGGGATGCTGTTATATAAATAGATATAGGTAAATGGCCATTGTTAATACACTGCATCTATCCTGAAGGTAGGGTAAACAACTCCCAAGCCTTTTTGTCATTATTTTCTCCCAAAGAAAAGAAAGCCGCATAATGTCTTGACAGTATTAATATTTTACACACTGGGTAGACAAAGACATAAATACGTTCTAGAAGATCCTTGCACATAAAAATATACCTGTCAACCCAAAAACAGGTAAAATAAAGCGTGTTATTGCTTACTAAATGGCGTTCATCAATTCATGTTTAATAACATGTAAAACCCTATACTGCTTCCTTCACATGAATTCATTCCGCAATGCGTTCTATAGTGGCGTTTATTCTGCATTATAAGACGAATATTTAGAATCTATCGATCTAAAGTAAGAAAAGTGGCACTAACCTTAATCTTTACCTTAATCCAACCCTTATTTTTACTCTAAACGTATTTTATACAGAAGTCACAAAAAGTAAGTCATTGGACGTGCCCGCACTGATCACGACTGCAGGGACATTTTTTTTCAAAACTTATGTTTTCAATTCGTAGCGAGAATCTTCTATAAAATATTAAATAAAACAGGGAGAATGTGTATCTCAAGAATTACAAATACGAACAGAAAATATATATTATGAGATGCTGTATTGTATCATAGAAGTAAATGTAAATATGCTTTTGGGATTGAGTGCTAAGCAGTGACCTTCATTAAGAGGTCTGTTTACCGAGTCGCGTATATCTGTTGACCTCAAAGTGGTTGGCGCTAGGCAGAGAAACACATCACTTCAAAGACAACGGTTACACGACTCACGTAGACATATTATAGTGGCTATTTCTGTCTGGAATTATTTCATATTGATCTACTGAATGTTTGATATTTAAATAATTAAATTGGTGGTTTTGTGCATATCGTTTACAAGGTGGAAATCATATAATGCTTTGAAGTTAGACTATATAAAAAAAACGCATGAGGTAGAAATTAAGATGGTTGACAAATCTGTCTTGATAGAAAAATCTTTAAAAATAAATACTTGCTTATTTTCCTCAAAATTTGAAGTATGTTAATACATTATTAAATGTATGCATTATATCAAACGTTGTGTTTTTCGACATTTAAAATTCTAATTAAATTTGAACGTATATAATATTGAACTTATATGCTTACCCGTCGACAGTAATAACATAATATGAACTAAGAATTATGTTAAAACCTTGGTTGTTTAAAACATATTTAAGGTTTATTTTCTGTGCGAAAATGTGTGTAATAATATCCAAAAAGGGTTAACATATGTTTTATTCTAGAATAAAAGACAACGATTAAAACATTGAATTACAGTTTCATTCTAGACAGTTGTAAACGAATTTTATATCCTGACAAGAAATACAAATTTAACCAAGGGTTTATGTATTTATTTTCGAATAGTTTGGCAGTTTTTATAACACTTAAAAAATCAATTACTTAATTATTTTTTAATTATCTATAGTTGTTTGTTTTTAATTATTTATCGTTTGCTTTTAATTTGTTTGTTTATTTAATTACTGTTTGTTCCCTGAATTAATAATTTCAGTTTCTTGGCCATTTGACCGGGATCAAGTAAGAACATCATAAACTCCCAACATCTACCCATACATTTTTAACTACTTAAGTCCCATTATCACTTGAAGATCAACATGTTTGTTTTCGGTCCATGACAAACGGGATAACAGTTGGAAGACTATTCTTTAGAATAGGTTGGGAGTGTTCTACTTACCGTGTTCTTTGTTTTGGTTGTTCTATTCCCACTTAAAGTTAATATTTTAAACACATTAGCGATATTTTATGAAAATTGGGCTCTAGAATAAATGCAGTATTGTTAGAATTTAATGATTCCAGCTAATAGTAGGATAGACATAGGATCACCAAAAATACTCCTACTTCCACCATTTCTGATTGCTATGTGCCTTATTTGTTTGGAATTTAAATTGAATTTTTATTTTACAATATTTTACTACATAACAAAGATAAACGACATACCAATCAGAACCCACAAAATAACATAAAGCATGACTAACAATATTTTCTACATGACAAATATAACAAACACACAAATCAGAACACATATAATAACGCACAGCATAACCAACAATAATTTACTACATAACAAAGATAAAAGACATACAAATCAGAACACACATAATAACATACAGCATGACACACAATATTTTCTACATAACACATAAAACAAACATACCAATCAGAACACACATAATAACATACAGCATGACAAACAATATTTTCTACATAACACATAAAACAAACATACACATCAGAACACACATAATAACATACAGCATGACAAACAATATTTTCTACATAACACATAAAACAAACATACACATCAGAACACACATAATAACATACAGAATGACACACAATATTTTCTACATAACACATAAAACAAACATACACATCAGAACACACATAATAACATACAGCATGACAAACAATATTTTCTACATAACACATAAAACAAACATACACATCAGAACACACATAATAACATACAGAATGACACACAATATACAGCATGACAAACAATATTTTCTACATAACACATAAAACAAACATACACATCAGAACACACATAATAACATACAGAATGACACACAATATACAGCATGACAAACAATATTTTCTACATAACACATAAAACAAACATACCAATCAGAATACACATAATAACATACAGAAAGACACAATATTTTCAACATAACAAATATAACAAATATACCAATCAGAACACACATAATAACATACAACATTACAAACAATATTTTCCATATAACACATATAACAAACATACCAATCAGAATACACATGATAACATACAGCATGACAAAAAATATTTTCTACATAACACATATAACAAGCATACCAATCAGAACACACATAATATAATACAGCATGACCAACAATAGTTTCTACATAACAAATATAACAAACATACACATCAGAACACACATAATAACATACAGCATGACAAACAATGTTTTCCATATAACACATATAACAAACATACCAATCAGAACACACATGATAACATACAGCATGACAAAAAATATTTTCTACATAACAAATATAACAAACATACCAATCAGAATACACATGATAACATACAGCATGACAAACAATATTTTCTACATAACATATAATAAGCATACCAATCAGAACACACATAATATAATACAGCATGACCAACAATATTTTCAACATAACAAATATAACAAACATACACATCAGAACACACATAATAACATACAGCATGACAAACAATGTTTTCATACGTAACAAATATAACAAACACACCAATCAGAACACACATAATGACATACAGCATGACCAACAATAGTTTAATACATAACAAATATAACAAACACACTAATCAGAACACACATAATAACACACACCATAGCCAACAATATTTTACTACATAACAAAGATAAAAGACATACCAATCAGAACCAACATAATAACATACAGCATGACCAACAAAATTTTCATACATAACAAATATAACAAACACACCAATCAGAACACACATAATAACACACAGCATAGCCAACAATATTTTCTACATAACAAAGATAACAGACATACTAATCAGAACACACATAATAACATACAGAATGATCAACAATATTTATCACATAACAAATAGAGCGCTATTGTAGATTAACAAAATTATAATCAGCATGGTTTTACTTTTCATGTATTTCTTTATATAAATATGTAAAGAAAATTGTTGTCAAATATTCGAGTGTTACACAATCTAACAATGAAAAAATGTTAATTTTTGAAATCCAGTAAAAACGTAGTTGTATTTACTTTAATGTAGAAACACACAATTTAATTTTCATTAATTTTATTCATAATAAAGTTCTGGTTCAATATAAATTGGATCGTGTTCGTTTCTTTTTACTTCTTAAATGTGATTTTAAATGGTTTCTAAAGCTTTAGAAATATCTATAATTATTGACGGCCTTGTTATTCGGAATATTGCCCTAAATTGTATGACGTCATTTTCAATCGTAATGACCTTCTTTTTAAGAAGGCCATGGCTAATCTGATTTTAGTTTGAATAACACAAACTGAACTAAATCTTTTATTCAGCCGATAAGGAAAATTAGAAGTATTTCTTGAGCTGGAATATTAAACCACCGAAGTTAATATAAAGCTATATATTACATAAGGTGGGAACATATGGTTGTTATATAACGTTAAACCAAATAGCGGACTTTAAACCCAGCGATGACTTGTCTGACGATCTAACTAGACGTAGAACTAGTCAAGTCCCTGAGTGAATACATACATAAGTTCACATCTATATTTTGCTCATTTGATTATTTTTATTATTACTTAGAACTGATTATTACATGACACTTCTAACCACAAGAAAGGGGCTGTGCAGCAACTGAAGACAGTGATAAGTAATAATCAGTTCTATATTACAGTAATATGGAGCTTAAACGTGTCAATCCTCAATACGGGCGAATACACTCGTGAATTACTTCTACCCTATAATTGTTAGATAATGGCCCAATGGGAATGGACGTATCCGTTGGAGATCGGGTTTGTCTTGCGCGATTTGTAGCGAAGTCACCTCGTGCAACTTTGGTGCGATGTTTTCTCACGGTTCAGGTAACAGTTGACGAGACCTCGGGGTCGAGGGTTAAGTCACACCTGTGTGTCGATCACGAGGTATCGGACGTCACAGTTTTCCCGGTGGGAAAACTAAGTTGAGATTAGCAGTTTGGACTTGGAAGCCGACGAGCAACACGCTTTACCCATGTAGCGATTACAAGCTAGGGGATTTCGGATCCCCCAAAGTTGAGAGGCAAACAATGTCCCCCATTTTACAAGTAGCTAAGTAGTTAGACAATTAACTAGCGTAAGCTTCTCTCTCTCTGCTACAACGAACTTGCCCAGTATCGACAAGCTAGATAGTAATACATGGCTCTAAATTAGAAAAGAAGAAGCCTTGTTATATTTTATTGTGCGTAAAAGGTTTGATTTCAGCATACAAAGAAACCGCCGGTATGATAGAAGAAGCGAGCGAAGTTATGACGCTCGGCGAAGCGACAGACAGATAGCAGTCCGACACAAAGCAGGCGAAAAGAATGGCGGTGAAAAAGAAGGGCGCACGGTTAGTACAAATGGTTCTATTCAGCTGGGTAATGCGAATAGAAACGACACATCGTCCCGTTTCCGAATCAACAGACGAGAGTTTTACGACGACAGAGATTCGACATTACAACGTGTTGTTGCTGGCAAGAAATACAACATGATGGTTTAAAGGAAACGAGAGCAGCTACCCCTGTTGATTAAATAAAGCGTTTTGTTCTAAATTCCCTACAGATTCCCTAGTCTAACATAAAGATTCCCAAGTAAAACAATACGCACTTTACGATCGTTATATTTGACGAAATATTTTAAGAATATTCAATATCTGAAAAGTATTCTAAATAATACACGTAATACAAATTATTAAGTATTATCTAAAAATTCCGAAACATATCTTGTATATATTATTTATTTGTTAGTGCGTTTTTTTGTTTCCGTGCACACTTTATGACATTACAGAGGGAAGTTTAATAAAACATAGTTAATATTGTTTAAGTCCTACGTCATCATTTTCTTACGCAATTCTATTAAAGAGGGTGACAGAGATTCGAGCTTTTGGATTTGGTTAAAACACAAATCCTTTGATTTCTGCAACTTCATTGAAAGACTCATGAAGGAAACCCTTCATAAAATCAGCACACTGAATGAAATCCATGACAACAAAATTTAATAATTAGATGGGGTAGACCTTCTGCCGCATCTCGTCTCCATCTGACTGCAATCTATTCTAATCAATGCGGCACTTTATGGATTCTTGCTCACATGAGTTTTTAGATGAAGTTTACGAATAAAGCAGACGCGTTGGTTCTGTTACCAAATCCTAAATCTTTAAGACCATTGGAAGGTGATGCACAATACTGATCTATATGTTACATACCTATTCATCTTTTCCCGTCAATACTCAGTACGGATGTGATAGTTGATTTCACCGTGCTGTGTTCATTTTTTGGCCGTTCGTCGAGTTGGCTGTACCGTTGGGTCGTGTTGAGCTACTAATTTACACACGTGGTACGAGAGAGAACTAGACCGTTGATTTTGCTTCATAATCCCTTTATTTCGGAAATACATATACTTCGACAGGACCCATGGCGTGCGTGTAGCGAAAGAGGTTGTTCATTAGGCCATTTTCGGGCTATTTGTCCTACGACTTCTTCTATCTACACGGGGCGCGCTATTTGCGTCTAACTCGTTTGAATTTCAGCAACCAAAACGACAAGGGACTGTTCAATAGAAGTGACGTCGTTTTCGATTCCGCTTTCAGCCTCCCCCCTCTCTATGGCTATATCCTACTCTCTGCGGGCCAATTATGTTCTTGGCCTTTTGGCTAAGATCTAAGTGTAGTATCTGTTCCGATGGATACTGCACCCCATACTGGTGTTGTCTTGGTCTTCGGGTCTAGATTTACGCCGGTCAATGGGTCTGTCCTGTGCAGTTCTAGAAGGTTCACTATCCCAGGCTTTGCCTTCCCTCTTTGGGGAGGAGTAAGTTTATTGCTTACTGCCTGATGCGCCCCTACCGGGGAATGCCGACGGGGCTCCCCACGCAATTTTTAAACCCCACTTTCTCGACCCGACCTTGGGTCACATCTTACTTGTGGGAGTAAGATAAAAACTGGCCTTGTGCCTAACTCCTGAAAAGGAGTAAATCAATACTTTCTGCGGACCACCAATGGGCGCCTTCTCTGGCCCTTCCCCGCTATACAAAATATATATTAAATAGTATTTGTTGGTTTTGGTAAAACATTATGCATATCAAGTCATTATTTTAACTTTTCCATAGAAAAAAATATTATTATACTTCTGACGAAATTGTCAAGACTATTACGTTTTTACCTTGATACACTGAAGTGTTAACTTCAATTACTATTTTGCTTATGTTATTTTTTATAACTATAAATTGGTGTTCTTACATTGATTTGCGTGTTGCTAACTATACCTTGTTCTGATATTTGCCATAGCTGCTTCTCTTATTATGTTGTATTAGATTTGATTGATTGAAATGATGCCAACGTTTTCAAATAAGCAGCATAAGTACGCTGTCTACAAGTGTGGCACGCCACGCCACGCCACGCCACGCCACGCCACGCCACGCCACGCCACGCCACGCCACGCCATGTCACGCCACGCCATATGAAATAAAAACATCCCCATTATTATCATATCATTTAAAAACTTTAATAATATATGAGATCTAATCATCACTGGAAGTTTCACTCTGATGAGGTTAAAGAAAATCTATTATTAAGCAGGAGACGCTTATCTTTTTGAAAATCGGAAAAGGAATTTTTAGCAAAAAGTGTAAAAAATAATTAAGCTCATACAATAAAATCAATTAATTCTTTTGTTCTGTTATTTTTAATAAAATAACTATTCGTTTGGAACTAGTTCATTGAATGATGGCGACTTTATTTCATACGATTTACGATCATAAAAACAAGATGGTGGAAATCCAAACAGACAAATTTGTAATTAATTTCGTGATATTTGTGAGACAGCTCAAAAAGATATTTGTACATCGACTCTTAAATAGAACCACCGGCATTGAATCAGAAATCTTATGTTCTTTTTACATACAGCCTATAACACAGTATAACTAATGTTCTTGTCAATTTTTATGATTTGTATTATTTTTTTGTGGAGGGGGGTGATTCAATGTTGCATTCAATGTTACGTGATTGTGTGGAAAGTGATGTAAGTAGAGTAATTCATTAATTAAATAAATTTCGGTAAATTTACAATCATAAACTTCTCGAGGCGTAGGTGGCGTTTCCTAGGAATCAACTCGATCTACTGTGCTCTCCTTCCTCAAATCCTAGATGCATTTTAAAGGTGTGAATGCAAAAGGCGACAAATCTACTTTCTGAAGCCACACTACAAGTTTATTTCAATTGAAAGCAGAGAACACTATAAGTATATCACATTATGTAAAATATGATTCGCGAGTTTGGTAGATTAGTTAAATTCATTTTGTTTGTAGTGATAGCTTGGGAATTTCGAAAATGGCGGTTATCACGTTTGGCATTGGAACTTTTTATTTATGAATAACACAATTACAGCAAAACGTTGTATTTTCTTTTTAGAGATGTCAAGCGCACACACTTACGAATAAAATAGAATATATACATCCAAATGTCCTGGGTTATGTAGTTTCAGAATATATCCGCTTATGAGAGTCTATCTAGAAAAAACTAGAGTAAAAAGCATCTACAAAATTATATATATATATATATATATATATTTATAATGCATCATTCCTTAATAGAAGTAGAATGCCTGTGTCGCCATCGCCGCTTATAAATGTATTTAAACTTCCACAGTTTATCAGCTGTTCAAATATTGGTCGCGAGGTTTAAGACGTTGGATTGAAGTTGAAAAATACTTATAATCCAGGGTTTCGAATCGTGTGACCAGTAGTGAATTGTCATACTTCTACGCTGAAGAGTCTCGATTGAAAAGAGATGAAACGTATACGTCCGTAGATAATAAACAACAACAAATATTTTTCACATATATATATATATATATATATATACAGAAAGAGAAAGAGAGGGAGGGAGATACAGATGCCACTGCATGGTGCTAACGGTAGTGGTCTATAATACTGCCCAACTCTATTATATTGGTCATCACTGGCAGATTATTTTGTAAACAAAGCAATTCGGTTTCCTAAAAAACAGAATTACTATTTTTTATTTTTCTTCACTATTGATGGAATTTTTTTTTAAAGTGGGAACCAATTATTTAATTTAATATATGGCTTCAAAACCTTTGTAATTGGTCGAATTTAAGATTGGGCCGGAATAATACAGTCGTGTAGTTACATCGTTTCATACATGCTCTTTTAAAATTAGAATATTTAATATTCTAATTTTTAGATAACACAAGAGTTCATATTTCTGCTGGCTAGTATTTTTCAAGGTAGATAACTTGAATATAGTTCAAGAAAAATATCCCTTGGATATTCTGTGCCGATATTATCAATGATGTTCAGAAAGCAAATTAAGTTAAGCAACACAAACGAAATCGAAGTTAACCTCCAAAGAAGTGCTTAAACCAATCCTGCTTAGTGAAGCCATCAGGTTTCGCTCTATTCGGCCTAGGGAGTTTGTTTCAGGGATGTGGAATCTGGGTCTGCCACTGCTCTTCTACATACTAAACTCTCTGCACGAGTCGGTAAATAGCAACACATGAAATGTATATCTATATAAATAATATGTCGGTAGACATCAAATGTTTTTATGTACTATTTTCACTCGATGTTAATAAACAGGGTTTATCACTGAGTTATTGAGCTTTTCGAACAGTCCACACAAGTGTTTTCCCGCCTTTTGTTTAGAGTCAGCCAGCAGCAGGAATCGGACGTGCTGTGGCTGGTCCATTCCAAGTACCTGTGTTGAATCAGAGAGGGATGGGGGCTTTCTAACAACATGTTTTGAACATGGGGTCAGTTTTATTGCAGAGAATCATGTATTTATGTCAGTCGGTTTCCGTAATCAATGATTTACATCATAAAAGATTTGGTTTCTCGGTGCAGTGTGGTATATGTTGTACAAACCTTTCTCTTGATTGCAATTTCTTCGATAACTTTTACATGTTCTAAAATTGTATTGTTTATACAGTATTTTTAATGACCAGCAGACGGTTCTAATATGTGATTAGGTGTCTGACATATCGGTTTAACCAAGTGATGAGCTGGTGTTGGATAATGCCCCTATGGGAATGGGCGTATCTGTTGGGAATCGTTGATTTGACTTGAGCGAATTAACGCGGGGCAATCGAATGCAGAACAAGGCTTGTTCTCAGTCAGAGCTGGAAGACGTAAAAACGTAACCGTGTGATCAGACTCCAGATCAATTGTCAGTCTGCACCTGGAGAAGGTGTGACGTCATTGACCCTTGCGTGGGAAACAGAAGCTCTGTGACGTCACTCGTTCTCGTGAGAAGCGAGTTTTTGTCAGTCTGATTCGGAAAGCGAAACGAGAGGACGTGCGATTCACAATGTAAAGATAGGGAATATTTCCCTTAGGGGAATGCTGGCGATAGAAATCCTTTCCTCCCCTCTCTATTAATAGTTAAGTTAACTAACTACGATGAAGTAGTGATTGCTCTCTCTCTCTCTCTCTCTCTCTCTCTCTCTCTCTCTCTCATTCGACGTGGCGTATGACTCCCAGTTTAATTAACAACCCTTGTAATAAATGAATTGAATTAAAAAGAAGAGTTTGTCTTCGGAGTGCATCATGGCTTTTATTGCAGACAACAGACGACGGCAGAGAAGAAAGAATTCATCCACTAGACGACACGATCAACCCTCTACACGACCAATATACGAAACGCGTACTGCCGCGGTCCAGCCAGGAGAGGCGCTATGCAACACTGGGACGTCGAATTCTACTATTTTGCAGGGCTTGTTTCTTCTTGTTTACAACTAGGGCATTTTATTTTTAATTTCAATAAGTATTCGATTAATATTAAATAAAAACAAAACATAATTGTGTATTTATAAAAGTTACCTATAGGCGAGAAACACACATACACACACAAAAGATCTTGTCTAATAGTTTCATTAGTACAGAGATTTACAGAAACGTCTTTCTTCATTCACTGTATGTGTACCAATACAAAGTAAATTTATTTCATATATAGGATGATACCCCAACCCATCTTAAACCCTAACCCTTACCCTAACCCTAACCCCCACTGAACCCCCTCCCCATAATCCCCACCCTAACCCCCACCCTAACCCTAACTACCAACCATATGCCCTTACCCTAAGCCCGCACCCCACTCTAACCCGCCACCCTAACCCTAACCCTAACCCCAACCCACCTTAAACCCTAACCCCTACCCTAACCCTAACACTCACTCTAACCCCCTCCATAACGCCCACCCTAACCCCCACCCTAACCTTAACTACCAACCCTAAGCCCTTACCCTAAGCCCGCACCCCACCCTAACCCGCCACCCTAACCCTAACTACCCACCCTAACCTCTAACCCTTACCCTAACTACCCACCCTAACCCTAACCTTGTCTTTTGTACTTCATGTTCAAAAGGTATTCTTGCATTTTAGATTTTGAATAGTTTTCCAGTTTGTTTTTGAACCATTTAACTGCGTTCACGATGTGTAGTCATTCGCACAGCTCAATGGCCATACTTAAGCTAATCGCGTCTATACCTATATGCATTAGAGACTCATTTTAATTATTCAGTTATAATGTGGTTATAATAACAGTTATGGATACCCTATTTGTGCCCTCATTCACTAACCCATTATATGTCGGTTACATAGTGAATGAGGCTAAGAAAAAAGGAGAGAGACAGAGAGATAGAGAGGGTCATAATAAAACACTGAGATAGAGAGAAAGAGAGAACAGAGAAAACGTAAGAGCTTTTCATTTGTCGATGCAGATGCTGTTTTACGAAGGAGAAGGCTATTTTAAAATAGTAAACAGTGAAACGATCTTGTGAAAGGGAATCAATTAAAATCATTAATATTTTACATTATTAATGGTTCAGAATTAATCCATTAAACACATTGTAACAACAAGCTGATAACACAGACCCAGTCTACACGTAGCGACCCCATATAAAGTCACCAACACGAACAGTTCCTCTATATAGTCATAAAAGACAGTTCATTTCTTAATGCACGCGGATAATTAGTGACACACACTCAACAGATGAGCAAAAGTCACCCCAGAATGTCATCAAAGGTTAGATGTATCAACAATTAGCAATTCCTCATAAAAGTGCTATTCATATAAGAGATAGAATAAAATATAAAACGACGTATATAAGAGTAATTGTTCCAGCTGAACCGAGGACCGAATATTATAACACAGTTAATATATATGATTATTTACTGGAATATATATCCATCAATCTATCCATCTATCCATCAATATATATATATATATATATATATATATATATATATATATATATATATATATATATATGATGTACAGGATAATCTCCTAAACTAACGTACGAATCATTATGAAGTTTCGATATTTATATTTTTCCACCAACCCTGTGAGTAAAATAGGCGCAGTATTTTGGTGTAAATTTAACATTTAGCTGGTGCTCTTATTACAAAATGATTTCAAAATAAAAAGTAAACACACACAAACACACACCCACACACACACATATATATATATATATATATATACATATATATATATATATATTCATATTTGTCGCTCTTCGTATAATTAGTAGAGCACTTTAGTGGTAGTACAAACACACCATGCCGTCATTTGCTTTATAATGCATCATTCCTTAATAGTTGTAGAATGCCTGGACATCATCGCCGCTTTAAATGTGTTTAAACAGCCATGGTTTATCAGCTATTCAAATATTGGCCGCACGGTTAACGACGTTGGATTTGAGTTGAAAAATACTTGTAATCCAGGGTTTCGAATCATGTGACCGGTAGTGAATATTTCTATGCTGATGAGTCTCGATTGAAAAGAGACGAAACGTATACGTCCATAGATAATGAACAATAACATATATATATATATATATATATATATATATATATATATATATATATATATATATACATATATATATATATATATATATATATATATATATCACAGGAGTCACTATCTTGGGTGTTTTACAAAAGTATCAGCAAAAGCTGATAAAAGTTTCGAAGGTCGGACCCCTTCTAATCTTGAAACTGACGGTACTGATGTTTTACTTATTTTCTGTATTAAATAATATATATATATATATATATATATATATAGAGAGAGAGAGAGAGAGAGAGAGAGAGAGAGAGAGGGAGAGAGAGAGAGAGAGAGAAAGAGATGATCACGGTATAACAAGATTGAATATGAGAGTTTAGAAATAATATAAAACAGTGAATTTCCGCATAAGTCTAGAGTAAGTACAAAAAATTGAGTTCCACTAGAAATTTAAAAAATGATTTAGTCAAGATGTGACGTAATGGAGAGAAAGTATGGCGGTAGACGTGGTGAAAAAAGACAGCAACCTCCCTTTTCTTTGGCAGGCCAGCTGATTATATTCGGAAATATTTTTGAAAAATATGTTACAGTCCACCCCACGTTGTGCGGACGAGATAAATTTAAGGCAATATGTAGTTTTGCAGTGGTGTAAAATATTGATTCATCAAATATATATGACGCCATAAAGGAATACTATTGTTGGTGTGTTTTAATTGGTACTATTATTATAGAAAAAAATGAAAGTAGAAAGACACTTCTATTGCTCGATCTTCACTTCGCCGAACACAATGACACTTCTACCGAGAGACGTAACTGTTCATTGAGCCGACTACTTAAGCGTGGCGACTAGACGACTGTTTTTCCTGTCCCATGTATAACGCCGGGCAGCTGTTTACAATGGCGAAAAAATTGACTGACTGTACCGCTACGAGAGGATTATTACAGGGGTTATTCTTGTGAAGAGTTTCGCAATCAACAATCAGTCAAGTGTAAAGAAACAATTCAAACGTACGTTGCCAGGTCTTCGAAAAAGTATTACCCGCCAACCTGTTAACTATCTTGAACGTTACTTACTTTCCGTTATTCCAGACGAACCAGTGTTTCGCTCCGTCTATCAAATCAATAAGAAGTCTCGCTAGAGATGATCGATCGGTGAAATCCGTGACTTTCTTCAGGTATTATCGAATTAATTAGTGGTGTCTTTATCAACGATTGGATTGACCTTTTCGTTGATTTTCTTTCCGCTTTTAGTTAATTAATAGCAAGGGAATCGTCAAAGATTATTTGAGTTTCAGTTTTATATTTGTTTTATTTTTTATCTTTCGAATTAATTATCTGATAGTGAATGCTGGCTGAATATTCTTCGGGTAATTAGACAGATGGAACGATTATTTGAGACCATTTTTTTGAAGATGTAAATACGGGCTGATTTCTCGCGGGACTCTTGCATATTTCATCGAATTTATTTTCTTGAAAACAGGAATTCAATTTTATATTGATGATGGTGTGACGATTAGATGCACAGAAAAACACTCATAAACTCAGACAGGTAAGCTAAAAAGATAAGGCCCCCGCACACACATACCCACACATACACACCACCTACACACACAAATTCAGACATACACACACATTAATATATATATATATATATATTACTATTTCATCTACATACACATTTATATATATTAGACAGCTAAACTAAAGAGATAAGCCACACACACACATACACACACATACACACCCCCTACACACAAATTCAGACGTTCACACACACACACATTAAATATATATATATATTACTATTTAATCTACATACACATCTATCTATCTATCTATCTATCTATCTATATATATATATATATATATATATATATATCTATATATATATATATATATATATATATATATATAAGTGGACTGTTTTTCCAAGTACCTTCGATTGTAGTAAAAAAATAACCACATGCATCACATACTACTAAAATACGCACTGCAATACTCTTATAAACTCAAGTGTGTTAGCAGAAACATTTGCATAATTTCATCAAAATATAATAATTATTATATTTATTAATAGACTACTCACTCTCTTAAATACAACATCCACATAGACAGTGGTCACTATACATACTCACTTCAAATTATCTACTGAACCCGCCGCTCATAACACTGCCGACTTTTATTTCATTTGGAACTGTTAAACAGAAACACCGCCAATTGCAGATTACGGAAATATCATTCCGTTATTCCAAACACATAACATCTATACGTTAGGTAATAAGAAGTTGTGTTAAAACAAACAGATCACGCGCTGCATTACAAAATAACACAACAGTTCCATGCCTAGTAAGTACACTTCGCTAACCTTATAACATTTAAAAATAAACATAATATAATAAGAATCACTATAATATTTTTAAAAAATTTAAACCAAAAATTACATGTTTCATTCGTTAACATTATAAATATACTTTGTACATAACATTTCTTTCACGTGTATTCAATGATTTCCTAAAAATGTTAACTCCAAAAACGATTTCTACTATTTATTTCGTTGCATATACAAAATCATCAATTGATTATTTAACATTATTAGGGAACTCATGGGTTATTTGTGTGACGGGGTTAACTTACGCTGCTAAATTCTTGAACATTACATATAAACAAAATATAGTAATAATCATTCTCATATTATTATTTTAAAAAATACATGTTACATTCTTCAACTTAAAAAAATATATCGCCCTTTCTCTCTCTCGCTCTCTCCCCCCTCTCTCTTTCTCTCTCTCCCTCTCTCTCCCTCTCTCTCTCTCTCTCTCTCTCTCTATATATATATATATATATACATATATACACACACACACATATATATATATATATATATATATATATATATATATATATATACAGCCTAAATAAACATTTGTAATTTAAGTAGAAAATGCA
>OY744528.1:10059079-10076579 GCA_963556195.1 Sepiola atlantica | reverse complement strand
TCTTCAATCTCATACAATATATTATGGGTATTCTTTATTGAATATTTATTTCATAAAAAACTTCTAATACACACACAGTCTTGTAATATACATTTTTTATTGCCATTATCATATTTTATTATATAATTCGCAATAATTTCGTCGATAGTCAAACGGCTTATGTGGCTGGTCTGCTGAGAACAGATACTTCCCTTCGATGTTAGCCAACATTCCAAGAAGCCATGAATAATTTATATTTGTACACGAAATAAAAAAAAGGATTTAATTAATATTGTATTATTTTTAATTATAATAGGTAGTGAATCTCGATTTTGTTATCATAATGTCATCGTCCCAGGAATTACCCCTTCCGTTTTGATGGCGATGGGTTATATTTTCCCAGGTATTACATTCGCCGTTGAGAAAAAAGTATGTATGTAATATATGTGTTGTTGTCATATGACCATACTAACAAGAATTACCTTCTTCTTTATAATGAAGAATCCTCCCATGTATTACCTCCTATAATTTTGGGGGAGCGGTTTGTGCTTTATCTACTCTGTTGTCATGATATAATACTCTCAGTTATGTCATGATCCTTTGGGGGTCAGTACACTATATTTTCGTTCACCATGGTACTATACAGGGTGTTTCAAAAGTCTTGGGAACATTACAAATGCGTATATCTCATGAACTTTTCCAGGTAGAAAAATGAAACTGGTGCCATTTTAAAGCTTG
The DNA here is from genome assembly GCA_963556195.1 of Sepiola atlantica. Classification (NCBI taxonomy): domain Eukaryota; kingdom Metazoa; phylum Mollusca; class Cephalopoda; order Sepiida; family Sepiolidae; genus Sepiola; species Sepiola atlantica. The sequence goes on along the minus strand of OY744528.1, from coordinate 10,075,862 downwards.
CTTAATCAAGTTTTTGGTCATACTAATGATTTTCGTGTTATCTTTCCAGGTGCAGTAATGGCGTTCTCTAAACAAGACAAGGCATTTTGCGTCCTCCAATTTGCAAAGACTGAATCGTGGACATGTGTTCAGCGTGCATTTCGCAGGAAATTTAAAAAAGAAGCCCCTGAAAGGAAATCCATTGTCAGATGGCATGCTAAATTTGTGAAAGATGGGTGTTTGTGCCCAAGTAAGCAAACAGGTCGCCCTTCAACTTCAGAAGATGCAGTTGAACAAGTTCGGACAGCCTTTCAGCGGAGCCCCCGTAAATCAGTGAGAAGAGCCAGCAAGGAACTTCAGCTTGCTCCAGCAACTGTCTAGCGTGTCTTAAGGAAACGACTGCAAATGGTACCTTACAAGCTCAAGTTGGTCCAAAAGTTGAAGAACACTGATAAGCTACTTCGCCGTGACTTTTGCATTGCAATGCAAGAGAAGTTGGAAGATAACGGCTTTGATGACCGGCTTGTTTTTAGCGATGAGGCGACCTTCCATCTGAATGGCAAAGTTAACAAGCATAACACTCGCATATGGGGTACTGAGAATCCTCATGAACTTCTTGAGCACGAGCGAGATTCACCAAAAGTGAACGTGTTTTGTGCAATTTCCAAGAAAGGTGTCTATGGACCGTTCTTCTTTGAAGAAGCAACTATCACTGGTGAATCCTATCTCAACATGCTGGAAGACTGGTTAATGGCTCAGTTGGAACAAGCAGAATCTGATGACTTCATTTTTCAACAAGATGGTGCACCACCACACTGGAGTCTTAGAGTAAGGCAGTTTCTCAACACAAGGCTGCCTGGTAGATGGATTGGGAGATCTGGGCGAGGTGATGACGTTCTCATGCCCTGGCCTCCTAGGTCTCCAGATCTTACCCCGTGTGACTTTTTCCTTTGGGGCTTTGTCAAGCAACAAGTCTATGTGCCGCCCCTTCCAAGAGATATTGACGAACTAAAGGCTCGAGTAACGGCAGTTGTGGGAACCATTGACGTCAAGATGCTGGAACGCGTTTGGCAGGAAATGGACTATCGACTAGATGTCTGCCGTGTGACGAATGGTGCTCATATTGAGCAACTTTGAAGATTCCCCACAAAACTTGAAACTTTAACCTTTCCAACGGTACCAATTTCATTTTTCAACTCCTAATAGTTTTTGAGTTATTAAAAATCGTTATCGATACTAGTGATCTCACAGGAGTATCGAGAGTTCATCTGAATAAAGCGTCATGAATGATCTTTCTGTCCTATCGATCTGTTTTAATAGATGACGTATTCTTTTAGTGACGTCATCAATTATGTTGTAAAGTGTGTTAACGATGACAGACAAATAAGATAACGAATAAAGATACACGATCCATGGTTTGTAATGCTATATCAGATCCTAGCAATCGAGAATTAGCCTGAATAATTATGAATCTCTTCCTTCATTTCTTCATTTATGAGTGTCTTCATGATTTTGTAGCGCCGTCGACCGCAAACGTTTTAAGTGATGCGGTTATCTCTTAGTGATGGGATTATTTATGACGTGTTATCACGTCATAAAGTGTGCACAGGGACAAACAAAACATGATAAACAGGATGACAAAGAAACAAAGAAACAAAGAAGCAAATAAGATACTTTGAGTAACGGATCGTTTAGATGAACAGTAAACCAACCCCTCATTTCTGATGTGATGTAGAACGGCACCTATTGTCATGGAAAATGCCACTCTATCGGAGAGTCCAACATTCAAACCACTCGGTCTAACATTCACATTTAGCATGAATTGGAACAAATACATCAAAAGACATTACGAAAGCTGCTGCAAAGAAAGTGGGCTCCCTCTACAGTTCCAGAAAACTTGTCACACCTGACAGTATCCTATATCTCTACAAAGCCACAATCTGCCCACGCATGAAGTATTGTTGTCACATCTGGACTTCTGCACCATCACGTAGTAGTTCCCTCTTAGGCAATAACGAATCTCTAATCTGATAGGTCCCTTCTATCCATTCAGCTCAAGCCACTGCTCCATCGCCGCAATGCTGCAACCTTGTGTAAGTTTTGCAAGTACTTCAATGGAATGTGCGACGATGAACTTTCTGTTCTGGTGTCCCCTCGACGTAAATACACTCGACTAAAGCGATAATCAGCAAAATCCCACCCATTCACCTCGGAGGTCCCTAGATACCGGAGAGCATTCTACTCCAATAGCTGTTTTCCTCGGTTTGTCGGACTTTCGAACTCCCTTCTTGCTCCCTGTTTCACCGACTTTACCGTCATACACGAAATTTAAAACTAATGTTAACAAGCATCTAGCTGCAGAGTCCTAAAATAGGATCACCCCTTTAACTATCGGCCTTACTATCAAATTATCAGGAGCCCCTTTGTCTTCTATGGCAGCATGCCTTCTTTGGGGTAGACTCTGTTAATATATATATATATATATATATATATATATATATAATAGTGTTTCATGTATCCACATAAACATTTTATAAATAGATATAATTTTAGCCTGAAGATTCCCCCTGGGAATGAAACGCTGGAGCCTCTGTGTAGCTTGATTGCCGTAAATATATGTTCATAACTTATTATATATATATATATATATATATATATATATATATATATATATATATATATACCATCAAATATATGTATCCTCAAAGGAGGCCTGCTAGATCTATATCATTACAACAGAACATATACTGCAATACTCTCTGGAGAACGTAACACCTGGGAGGATCTTTACCATTAGAGAACAGCAATAACAGAAAATATCATGCAGTATCCGCCCACATCACCATAAAGGAGAAAGTTGTACTTGAGAAGATAGGTTCATGAAGACAGAACAGGTACTACATTAACCCTACTTCAAAGAAGAATGTAATATCTGGGAGAATTACTCCTACCCCGCTTAACAAAGAAGGGGTAATTCCTGGGAGGACGCACTTATCATAACAAAACTTGTACAACACTGTCCATCCAAAGTAAAGATAATACAGCAATAGATAAAAACAGTTTTTCTTTCGTTCAAAAATGGTTAGTCATGGAAACATAGTTTTTTATATTTCCTTGGTCTTTTGCTAAGATCAAAGTGTAGTATATCTTATTAGCGACATAAGACATGGATTAAAAACAATAAAAAATAATATGTGTCATAAATGCGAGAATAAAAAGAGTGTGAAAAGTAGAGTAGAGAGACAGCTAGTCAGCGATAGACATAGAGAAAGAAGTCAGTAGCTTTAAAAGTCAGTAGCTTTAGAAGTCAGTAGCTTTAGAAGTCAGTAGCTTTAGAAGTAGCTTAGAAGTAGATTTAAGTAGCTTAGAAGTAGATTTAAGTTGCTTAGAAGTAGCTTAGAAGTAGCTTTAAAGTAGCTTAGAAGTAGCTTAGAAGTAGCTTAGAAGTAGTAGTAGAAGTAGTAGTAGAAGTAGTAGTAAAAGTAGTAGAAGTAGAAGTAGCTTAGAAGTAGCTTTAGAGTAGCTTTAGCAGTCAGTAGATTTAGCAGTCAGTAGCTTTAGAAGTCAGTAGCTTTAGCAGTCAGTAGCTTTAGTAGTCAGTGGCTTTAGCAGTCAGTAGCTTTAGAAGTCAGTAGCTTTAGAAGTCAGTAGCTTTAGCAGTGAGTAGCTTTAGAAGTCAGTAGCTTTAACAGGCAGAAGCTTTAGCAGTCCGTAGCTTTAGCAGTCAGTAGCTTTAGAAATCAGTAGCTTTAGAAGTAGCTTAGAAGTAGCTTTAGAGTAGCTTTAGAAGTCAGTAGCTCAAGACATAGAGAAAGAAGTCAGTAGAAGTCAGCTTGCAAGCCATTCACCTTCTTCCAATTTTTCATTTTTTGCTTATGTCAGTCGGTAATAATTCTTGCCAGCGATGTTAAGAACAGTTTTTCTTAAGTTCTCCGTGTTTTTTATCAAATCATTTTAATTAATCAATGTTAATATTGTCGAGGCTATTGTACATATGGAGATAAAATAATACAATAACATCAGAATATGAATTCATTAAAGATTGCTTTAAAATATGCAACTTAGCCTACCTAATCAGTTTAGTTAAATCGTGTGTCTCTACTATATATATATATATATATATATATATATATATATATATATATATATATATATATATATATATATATATATATATATATATATATATATATATATATATATATATATATATATACATAGACGGCGGCACCGGGGGCGGGGGCTCAAGCCACCTCACTTTTTTACTTGCCATCTTCCACTTTACGGTCATCAATAATAAAGTTGATATGCATGTGTTTAATTTGATCTAATTAGCTTATCTATTAATTGATTGTTGGTCTTATATTGTCATCATTACAATATAAGACCAACAATCAATTTTATCTAAAATTTGGCGAAAACCAAGCGAAATGGGTGAGTGTTTGTTAAAGGTCCCTTTTCTATAGGTATATTTACGGACGTTTATTTTCTTCACCAAAAAATCGACATATGTATATAGTATTTCAAATTGTTATGGTTGTATCATTGATTTAAATAGCAGTATTGATGGTAATATAGGAATAATTAATGAAAACTATTTTTGAGTGTATTCACATATATATATATATATATATATATATATATATATATATATATATATGTAGCCATCTATATAGATGACGTTTAACCTTGCTTGGGGGTAATAAGGGAATTATAAATGGGAAATACTTTCATGTTTATTGATTTATATATATATATATATATATATATATATATATATATATATACATATAAATATACATATATATATATATATATATATATATACATACATATATATATATATATATATATATATATATATATATATATATATATATATATATATATATATATGGGAGTATATATACATATGTAGTAATCTATATAGATGACGTGTAGCTTCGCTTTTTACCAGGATTAAAAAGTCAAGAGATTACATACAGTCAGAAAAAATCGGGATGCAACAATAGACTCCCTCTCTTCCTCTTTCCTTCCTCCTACTCTACTTTTTCCCTCTCTATCTTTTAATGATTTATAATGTTAATTATCAAATTATCTATCTCCACGGTAGTTTTTAATGTGTTGCATACTTCCACTATACATTCTAGACATATCTTTTTGGTCTTTTCTATGTGCGGATCGTCGTAACACATTCCATTTAACTACCAGATGTATGAGTGCGAGTTTCAGCTCAACTACAAGGACCCTGTCCTATAATGTGATACGTTAAATCCATCCCAAAACATTGGTCTCCTTAAGTTTGTATTTTTAAGAATATGAGTTTTAAAAATGTTATTTGGTCTGTAAATGTTTTACACATATGTCCATATAGCCGCACTGCATATGTGTTATATAAACCAGCTTATGTGTATATAGAGAAATACAATTTAATGGATAGCTATATTTAATAGTATCTGTAAATTGTTTTCATAATCGTCAACGGAGACAATTGCTGTCCACTTTTGTGTCGCAATCTACATCACACCTTTATCAATAAACTCTATGGATCGCTGACAACATCAATTGCAGGGGAATTATCTCAAGCAACACCCCTCGCCACGACTTTAATCAATCTGATAACCGTAAAAGCGTATCAATATGCTTCGTCCAAACAAACTTTCTCATTCATCAGTGTGAATTATCCCTTAGCTAATATTTGTCATATGGGTAATCTCTCTTTGTCGTCTTCATCGCCATAACTGCAGATTTATATAACGTCAGATGTCCGGTTGGCATAAAATAATGTCGTTTATGCGTCGACAGAATCTAAATTCGCCATAAATGTGCCCATTCCCAGAGACCATTAATTACATATGCACCCATGATAATTCCATATTAAATCGGAGATAAACTGTTACCTTTAATGAACTCTCCAATTATGTGTTTATACTAATACTACTAATACTTTGTAGTACATTAATGAGTAAGCATGGATACACACAATACTGCAAAGATAACAAAATATGTTACAAACATATAACTTTCTCGTAATATGAGTTTAATAAATGGCACTGAACGAAGAGAAAGTAGAGTTTCTTTTTAACTGCAACTTTTTTCGAGTGTGAAAATGTGTATTCAAATAATACCAAACACATGTCAAATAAAGAAAAAAACATTCACATGGGAAGATAACTCTTGCAGAAGGTGATTTGATGAAAAAGATGTCACGCATGTATACGCAGAATAATACTGAATACTCGTGTGGATATAGCAGCCTGTGTGTACGTGTGCTTTCTCATGCGCAGACTAAGTTGTGTGGATTGCAATATATAAAACGTATGATGTGTGAGTGTGTTTATGGCGCATTGTGTTATTCAGTAGCCATACTAGCGAACGGAAACACATATTTTTTTACTAACTTGCTAAAAACAAGTAAACGTTCTTTTCATAAAATTCGGGTAGACTCCTAGCGACTGCACGCCTTTTCTTATAGGTTTTTTTTTCTTGAATAAGATAAAAGCAAACAAAACTTTCGAATGGATTGAAAAATATGTCAATGAAATATCTAAATTAACAACTTCCTAATTGTTCTATTATAAAATCTAGAGAGATTAACACTAATGATGTGTATATTCTGTATCAGTTGTGAACAATATTAATCACATTCGTATGAATATTTCAAGCACATCTAGAATTAACATGGCTGAATATTAGTCTGAAGCATTAAGTCCAAATCGAACCATGAAAATACACGAGCAACATATAAAAAATATAGGTAAGAAAAACAGCAAATTATCATTTTTTACTTAGCTTTTGTTATTGCAGTAATTTTAGTTACATCCTAGTTATATCAACGTATACACATGAAATATCAAATATATTTGAAAACATCATTAAATGATCCGTCTGTCAGTGTCAAGTATTCAGATTTAAACTACCGTGTTTGTTCCTGTTGTTATTAGTTAGGCGGGTTTTTAAGTCTTTGAGCTGCCAAAAAAGCGGTGAGATAAATAATGTTAATATTTTATACACATAGACAAGATGCTAAATATCTACGCCTTTTGAATGTCTGACCAAACAAAGCTAGGTGTCTACATACAGCGCCCGGTATGCTGAAATGGTCACCCATCACGTACTGACAAGGCTCAACGTTGCTTAACTTCGGTGATCTAATAGGAACCGGTGTGTTTACGAGATTTTATATATATATATATATATATATATATATATATATATATATATATATATATATATATATATATGTATACATATATATATATATATATATATATTTATTTAACATATTAATATATACACATATATATATATATGTATACATATATATATATATACATATGAATATATAGATATACATATGAATATATATACATATGAATATATATATATACATATGAATATATATATAAATATATATATATATATATATATATATATATATATATATATACGTATGCATATATATATACATATGGATATATATATATATACATATGAGTATATATATATACATATGAATATATATATAAACATATATATATATATATATATACGTATGAATATATATATATCGTTATATATATATATATATATATATATATATATATTATTGTAACCAAATCTTCCAAACTTTAAATTGGATTAAAAAGCTCTAAAAATAATACATTGCTACATATCCTTCATAAACTCTGATAATAAAATAAGATTCATCATCTCTTATAATACATGTGAAATAGTAACTCAGGCTGTGTGTGTCCGCTTGATCTTTGTGTTTTATTTTAACCCAACCCGCTAGATAGAATTGCTTGAAAATTGGTATGTAGACTACTGAGTTCTCATTTCAACGCTGTTGGGTCTAATTCAATTACAAACAGATTTAAACCATAACTTAATGACCAAAAATGATGTCTATTCCCAAAATTTTAGCAAAGTTTGATAATATAAAGGTGGTCCACGGGGGGCAAATCCTCTCCACTGAAAACTGTTTTCCCTTTCATTCAAATGATATATATATATATATATATATATATATATATATATATATATATATATATATATATATATATATATGTATATATATAATAAAAGAAAAAGGTTTCAGACAATATGTAACAATAAAAATGGAATAACTAGCAAAAATAAACTTAAAAACACATATTGAATAGTTCTACCAAAATATTTCAATTGTTAAAATGCATTCATCATCAGTTCGTAGCAGAACTTTAATTAAAAAGAGAAAGGTTTTAAAATTAATACAAAGAACGCAATTTGGAAAAAAATACAGTTACTTGACGATATTTTTTTCAAAAGTGCGTTATTTGGTAGAACTATTCAATATCTGTTTTATAGTTTTTTTTTGTTAGTTGTTGATTTGCTTATCCTTTATTCCATTTTTATTTTTACACACATATATATATATATATATATATATAAATATATATGTACAAGAGTAAGGCTACCAACATTTGTCAAATGTTTTTTTCAGCATTTATTTATTATTTTAACATTTTAACATTTTATTATAAGAGTATTATATAAGAGTGTTGTTTCATAACAACACTTTTCAAATCGAAAGACATTTCTTCAAATGAAGTCCAAGTCAGGAGAGAGCAGCTCGAAGTAGATGAGCAGGAGATTGTTAGATGAGCTGATCACCTAAACACCAATGAAACGCCTTATATAAAATGATAAAATGATAAAATAACAAAATAATATTTAACAAATATTGGTAGCCTTACTCTTTTACATATATACTTTTCTCTCGTTGGAACTGCACTAATACTGCACTACCCTCTTTTCTCTTTCTCTCTCTCTCTCTCTCTCTCCGTCTCTCTCTCTCTCTCTCTCTCTCTCTCTATATATATATATATATATATATATATATATATATATATATATATATATATATATATATAAGCAAGGAGAACACATCTCTGTCTGTGCATGTCTGCTCTTAAAAACGAAGACATACTAGGAAGTGTACTTTCAATATAATTGTATTCACATGCACAATTTGCATGTGAACATAATGGATATATTTTTGCGCCTCTGGCTGCCCCGTAAAGATCCTAATGACAATTTTCAAACATGTTACACAATGAAATACATCTATTTATTAGCGTTAGTTTAAGAGTATTTACATATATCTAAATAGCTCGGTGAGTAAGATATCTAGCTGACAGTATTAAGGTTGCTGTTAAAATAAACTATCGCTACTATGATGTGGCATATGATGTTATCCCACGCTCTAACCTGGGCAACACCGGGTAGTACTGTTAGTTCATTATGAAAAAATAAAACATAAAACCATATGGTTGAAAGTAACACTTCTTAGACTCAAACCAGTTTAAATAGAACCAAAGTAATATATCAGTTCCAATGCCCATGGCAGAATGTACCTCCGAAAATTATAATAAAACTAATTCTCACATCGGTTTCACTACCATAACACTTGACCGAAGACTCACATTACATCTCTCTGACACTAGCTTAATGTGCTAACACCTAAAAAAAACATGACTGCCCCTGTCTCACTATAGATACATCCTAGTTAACAATACTAAAATGATACACTACAATACAAACATCAAAATACTGAAAATACACGAAGCCATCTACATAAAAAGTGTAAATCACACAATCAATAATGTGAATTACGAAACTAGCCACAACATTTAAAAGTGTCTAGCATAGTAGTTCACGTTACAAGATCCTTAGCCATTAAGCAATCATACGTTTTAATCTTGAACGCGATTAGAACGTAATCATATTGTTCGAGCGTAATCAATCAGACATTTGAATGTTGCACGCTCTTAGAACGTAATCACGCTCTCGTGTAACATCTCAATATTATAGACGCTCATTTCAAGTTGTAAATTACTGGCCGTTATAATAATAAACAACTCAACAGTAAAGACATATTTTTAAAGAAAGACTAACACCGCCTGAAGATGATTTAACGAATCAAATCGATAGTATTCGCGAAAAAGAAAAGAAAATTGACCAAGAAACCTAAAGAACTTACATGCACCAATTTAACCGAAACACTATATGGACCATTCAGAAAATTGAAAAAATAAGTTTTATCAAGCAAAAAACACTCCGTTTTATTTAATAATGCTTGCCGTTATTTAAATATGCTGCCTAAGTACACAAGATATATATATATATTTATATATATATATATATATATATATATATATAGAGAGAGAGAGAGAGAGAGAGAGAGAGATAGAGAGAGAGAGAGAGAGAGAGATAGAGAGAGATAATATTTATGAATAAATATTAATTATTTATCACCTACTGACATCGGTGTTTCATGCTAACGCAATCTTTAGTGCAGGAAGCTAATTTAACATTTTTTTTTTAACATGGTTCACCCAAACAAATTCCCGAAGGTTGACGGGCGCGACCTCCGATTACACATCGCCACTGTTTCGTAAGTCAGGAGAGTTACCGGTTGGCCACCAGAAATCCGCTAAGAATTTAGGAGGAATTTAACTTTGTAAATACCAAGGCGGCAAGTATGATCTATCAACAAAAAATCCTGTTGGGCTCGCAAGGAAGCTAGTAGTACTGCTTGTTATTAAATTCACTCAGAGTGCCCAGCCGTAGTAAAGGGGGCTATACAATATATATATATATATATATATATATATATATATATATATATATAGAGAGAGAGAGAGAGAGAGAGAGAGAGAGAGAGAGAAAGAGAGAGAAAAGAGAGTAGTACAGGACTAGTGCAGTTCCAACGAGAAAAAAAGTATATATGTAAAGGAATAAGGCTACCAACATTTGTAAAATGTTGTTTACAAAATGTATTTATCATATTGTTATTTTTTCATTTTATAATTTTATATAACGCGTTTCTAGCGTGGTCCGCTCTCATCAGATATGTAAATCCATTTGAAGAAATGTCTTTCGATTTGATAGAGTGTTGTTTCATTGAGGAAATGTGTTATTGTTTGGCGTTTTTAGCCGCAAACCCGCACATGCGCAAAAACGCCAAACAATAACACATTTCCTCAAATAAAACAACACTCTTATATAAAATTATAAAATGATAAAATAACAATATAATAAATAAATGTTGAAAAAACAGTTTACAAATGTTGGTTGCCTTGCTCCTTCACATATATCTATCTATCCCTCTCTCTCTCTCTCTCTCTCTATCTCTCTCTCTCTCTCTCTCTCTATATATATATATATATATATATATATATATATATATATATATATATATATATATATATATATACAGGGTGGGCCAAAATAAGGGTCCTATCTTTAAATTTGAATAACTTGAATTTGAATAACTTCCACAAAATAAAAGTTAAACTCACCAAACTTTATGTGTGTGTAGACTGACCCTTCCGAGATTTTTTGAAATAAACAAAACAAATTTTAGCCGAAAAACACTTCTTAAAACTTACAAAAACTAAAGTATTGTTTTTTACACTGTTTTGAGTTTTTTAAGCAAAAATAATGTTTTCTAAATGAGGGTACGTTCCTTAGGGCTAATACGGCTCATGCTTGCTTCGGAAGGGGTCCTTTACTTATTCTAAAAAATTTTTTTTTTTTAAATCAATAAATAAAAAAGTTATGAATTTTTAAAAATAGGACCCTTATTTTTGCCCACCCTGTATATACGATGTTATCGGTGTGTTTGTGAAAGAGAGTGATACATGTTGTAGACAATAATTGGTCTGGCTTATATATCAATAAACATGTATCGGATTTCAGCTAAGGAATTTTAAATCAACTCTCGTGGATAATGAAATGTGCATTTATGTTCGTCTGAATGTAATATTACTTATTTCATGATGCAAATTGTTAATAGGATCATCGTTATTATTAAATCAATCACATTTATATTACGCATTACAATCTATTAGAGACTTGGCGAAACAATTGAACGTAGTTTGACGTTTAATTACACACACTTTCAAATCAACTTTCGTATCTTTTTTCCGGACACGTCAAACAAGTCAAGCAGAATTCTAATTAATATTAATTAACGCAGTCAACTTTCGTTAGATGGTTGCTTAAATGTTTAAAGATTTTCTAAAGTGTCCAGGAAAAAGAATCGTAATTACACATCATTGGCGTTCGGCCATGTTATTTTCATACCAGCCGTGGTTCACCCGTGCATCACTGTGACAACTGAAGGAGTGTCCTGTAATTCCATACGCGTTTTTGTCAGAATGAAGTATTGCCCGGCGCGATATGAGGATGTGCATACTCTTAGGCATGTTGTCTTGTTTCAGGAACGAGAGTTCGTTTATTACCAATCGGTTGAAGCGCAGCCGTAGGGAAATACCGACGAATCCGTTTAAGAGTACTTTTCTACTAAACAACATTGCTTCATTTCTCTGCAGATGTTTTTATTCAGTTTATCTCGCTATTTCGAAATCATGCTGGAGTCTTGTCGTTTCTCCCATTTAGTGACCCTAATTTGTCTGCTCGTTAGCGTATTCTAATTCCTTACGTTTTGATAAAAAAACTTATATGAATGTTTCCAGTTTTAGAATTCGTTTGCACCAGCACTTTTCTAGCAAAATGTATCATGTTCTTTGTACTACCATTTTGTGCCTTTGGTGAATAGCACCATATGTTCTATCTGCTTTCTCTGGTTTTTATAAACTCAAACGAAGTGCGACAAAATAATGCAGTGTAAAACATCTAGTGCCGACGTAACATTACGATCGATGCATACACTATCTCCTTTGTTTTAACTTTATCCAATGCGGGCTGAATGACTCTTTTCGCCATGTCCACATTGTTGGGCATCATAGGTTTATAATCATTGTATTTATAACTGTAAGTGTTACGTTTCTAATGAGAATCAACATTCAATTCCAACTGAAGAATTGAACTCATCACGATCGTTACGTATATCAAATGCAAACCATCATTCATTTAGCTCCAATGAAGTATTTCAAATCCATCTTCATCTTGTTAGTGTAACATTGTCTAGGTGAGAGGATTACGACTTGAAAACAAATTACATTCTTTACGTCACTTTGAAGCGCTGTTTAAATACATTGCTTAATCGAGCTACAAATAACCATATAATTATATTCGCCTGAACATCGAGGCTACGTTATTTATTATGTCTGACTGAGACGGAAAAACGAAGACAACTGTCTTGATTAGCGCAGGAACGTAAGCTGTTTCGACATTGAGCCAACAAGGCGACAAAGGGTAATTTCTATTACGCATTGCCTTTCTCATTCAATTGATGCGTCTTGTAATGGCCGCTTCGTCTGAATATCAAACGGCCGATCGACACACAGACACGATGGCGTCGAGGCTCTTAAGAATTAAATATTGTATATTAATGTGGTGGTCATTGGTTTCACTCGTGCCTTTTAGCGTGCTTCCTGATTTATGAAATGTTATGGCTTTGCTAATAGAAAATGATTTAACTGTTGACGCGTCTAAATTTGAGAACAGCTTTCTGATTCACGTCTAGTGATCGGCGAGTTCAATAAGACGGACGCGATGCCAAGCAAGACAACTAGTCGTACGAAAGAAAATCTCTAGGGTATGTCGTCTTTGTTCGAAAGTTTAAGACGATGATTGGGAATACGATGAAAGTGCAATAAAAATTAAATAAAAATATATTCTGAAAGATGCGCCCATTCTATCTGCGAGTTCAATGATGAGGTTTTTCTCTCAAACCTATGCGTTGCGGACGATCAAGCCGGCAATTTCAAAGTTAAGTGTGACAGTACCGAGCGTCTTACCTCTACGATTGGCTGTCATATTGTAAGGAATGTCAATAGAATCTGAAGGGTTTTGTCGTAAATATATTACAAACGGCCAGAAAAATCACCCGGGAGAAACGTGATATCACATAAGTTAGAATGAATATATATATATATATATATTAATATTTATATATATATATATATATATATATATATATATATATATATATATATATATATATATAATTATATATATATATTCATCTACAAAGGCTTTCATTCATTTAAATATGGATAAATAGAACATGGACAGGTGAAAACAAAAAAATTCAAACTATGAAGTAATGTAAAAGTTATATATATATATATATACTAGACCACCCGTGACCCGTTGGGTCAGTTTGTTATATTAGCTATGGAATTCATGTATGAGCGTGACACTTGTGGCATAAAGAAAATAGTTTTTTTTTACATAACAGAAGCATTTCTATGAAAGTATATTAAAATGAAAAAAGAATATAGATTTCTATGAGTCGTTCTGTTTATTATAATTGTTTTTTTTTTTTAAATTACAGTTACTGAATTATAAGTGGTTGGTTAGGGCGATTTGAGAAAGGAAGGGGGTACAGCCGTGGCCACCGAGAGACAGCAGGCTTTCTCGCGTACGTAACGAAAACAGACGGAGTAGGAGTGGTGAAATCTATGAGAGGGAAAGTGGGAGGTGGTTTCGTTCACCGACCGCTCGTATGGCTGATATTAATAATGAGTGTTGTTTTTTTGTTCGTTTGTTTTTGTTTTTTGAAAGGGGGGTGTTTTTTGAAACTGCGACAGACTTTACGAAGTCTTCCCGTTGAATGTTTTTAGCCGTGAAGAAAACAAAAAAACTATTTGATGAAATTAAATGAAATTGTTTATATTAAAAGACTAAAACAAACATTGCTAAAACTCTCAGTATTATAAGGTCAGAATCAAGGACAATGAAGCAGTCCTGGGAAAAGAGTGGCGCCCTCCCCTACATCTTGGGTTAGTTGATAATGTAAAGAGATCCTCTACTGTAATCGGGCAATTTAGCCTTTTATAAAGTCTGAAATTAGCGACCACCTCACCTAAAATAAGCGAACGCCATTTTTGTTTGACGAATTTGACAATATAACTAAATAAATATTTGAAATAAAAAAAATTAATTTCTCAGATGTTAACCATACAATATCATTGCCCTTGTCTTATTTTTACGTCTCTATTTGGTACTTTGTTACATGGGGACCCGGGCTAACTTTGACCCTGACCCTAACTTTAACCCTAACCCCCAATGACCCTGAACTTTATAGGTAACCCTACCCCCCTCCCTAACCCTAACGACGGGGTCAAAGTTAGCGCGGGTCCCAATCTAACGAAGCACCATCTATTTGTTAGTAAGTTACGCTTGTTTTATTATGAGCACCCCCCCCGGATAAGAGTGAAATATTTTGAAAAAATTAATAATTTGCCTTCCAATAACGCGTGTACGATGGACACTCTACTAAAAAGGGTTGATATACCGTAAAAACTGGTAGGCTTCCGATAGTAAACGAAATTATACTTGTTACTTTTTTTTTCGATTAGATTTTCTTTTTTATTTTGCTTTGAATCACGACTTTCCTCACTTTCGTTTTTGTTAAATATTTTTTTTTTTACTTTTTGCGATTTATTTATTTGTTTTTATTGCGTTTTCACTTTTCAATTACGTTTATTCTCTCTCTCTCTCTCTCTTTATCTTCTCCCTCTATCTCTCTCTTACGAACACAAACTTTCTCTTTCTTTCGTACGCGCTCTCTGTGTTTCACTGAAAAAAAAAAGGAATTCCACAGTGTTTTCTACATCAATTTGTATAATTTACTGTTAATAAAATTATCCGGTGGCTAGAAATATGCACATATCTTACTCACCAAAATTTTGCGTGACGGGATGGAAGTATATATATTTATTATATTACTCGGTTGTCGGGGTAAAAGCTGTCTCTTCAGCAATCACTATCGGTCGCGACTCCCCTCCCCCGTTGTCAGGGGCAAAAGTAAATACTAAATCTTATTAAATGAGAGTGTCAGATCGTGACACAAAATAAGAAACTTAACTTCTCAGATGTTAACTATACAATATCATTGTCATTGTCTTATTTTTTACTATCTCTATTTGGAAGTTTGTTACATTGGGACCTGGGCTAACTTTGGCCCTGACCCTAATTTTAACCCTAACCCCCAATGACCCTGAACTTTATAGCTAACCCTAACCCCTCACTGACCCTAACCCTAACGACGGGGTCAAAGTTAGCGCGGGTCCTAATGTAACAAATCACCTTCTATTTGTTAGTAAGAGACTTTTTGCGATTTATTTATTTGTTTTTATTGCGTTTTCACTCTTTCTCTATCCCCCCCCCTCCATCTCTTACGAACACACACTCTCTCTTTCTTTCGACCACGGTGTTTCACTGAGAAAAAAAAAAAAAACAAAACAAACATTGCTTATTGTCCGTTCAAAACATTTAAAAAATAAATACTGGTTCCTTACCATCCAAAAATAATAAATAAATGTTTTAACACTTTAAGAAGTGGTGCAAATAAAAAATAAATACTTAGTTCAAACTATCATTGAAAAAAAAAACATTGCTTAACGTCCGTTCAAAAACAACAACAACAAAAAATAATAGACATGCCCTAAAAACGTCAAAATAAAAAACAAAAAATAGTTTTAAGTTTTAAGCAACACAAAAAAGTACTTTTTGACCGGGTGATTAAAAAAAATGTATTATTTCTTCCCCTTCCGCTCGAAATGTAGAAGAAAAAATATTAGCGGCTGGTTGGGATCGAACTATAAACCAGTCGGGCCAAAGACAAAAATACTACGTCGCTTACCGTTGCGCTAAAGGGAAATAATTAAAATACGATGCAGAAATTAGGCTAATTAAATGTTATTAATAATCTAGGTGCGGCACGCATGCGCAGAGCGTTTGCTGGAAGCGTGACACACGTACGTACACCTTAGCGTATTAATATATAGATTGTTGTTGTTTTGTTTGTTTGTTTTTGTTTTTTAAAAGGGTTTGAAACTGCGAC
>OY744528.1:9974079-10054079 GCA_963556195.1 Sepiola atlantica | reverse complement strand
CACACATACATATATGTATATATATATATGTATATATATATGTATTTATATACATATATATACATATACATATATAAATAACCACACACACACACACACATATATATATATATATATATATATATATATATATATATATATATATATATATATATATATATGTATATATATGCATATATATATGCATGGATCTATGTATACATATATCAAAACAGATGATATACAAAGGTTAAACAAAAAATACTTGTGTTTGGAGGATAAGTGTTGGTGCAAATCAAAAGTGATTCAATGGCTGAGTTAGTGAAGAAGGGTTAGTCGACAATTGAGTGCTATATGATATTCCCAGGACAGTACAGCCGTAACCAATATACTTACTACTAAAAGTATGATGTGCGGGCTGTTGTTACGAGTGTTGGGTATGCGTGTGTAAATTGAACATGATCATAGTGTTTGCCTACACCGGAAGCGGCAACGAAAGCTGAGCGTAATATTCTTTTTAGCGCAGTCTCCTTCTGTTGGCTCAAGTGAAGATCAATTAAATGCCCGTTTTTATATACTCTCAATAGTCTATAAAGTTGATGCAGAATAGTATCAAGATTATTTAACACTTAAGCTTCTGATTACCTCAAATATACATCTGCAGTTATTAATCTATCCTGAAGTCTGCGCGGAACTATGTGCGCACAATCGATTTGACAAAATTTGTGTTTTGTAACTGAAAGATTAAACTTCCACCGCTACAATTAGTATGAACATAAGGTCATGTATATCCCTTGTTGAAATATTTTTTTGTTGATTAACCAATCAATGTCTATCTAATAAAACTCTACTTGTTTCACAATAAACAAGACTATTTGAAAATATGCAATAATAATAATAATAACAATAACAATAATAATAATAATAATAATAATAATAATTATATATATATATATATATATATATATATATATATATATTAGTAGTAAGTTTTTGAAAGTCTTACATAACAGCGAGAGTGTTTTTAGCTGTTTGTGTGATGTCCGGGTGATTAAAAATCATTATTTAATATTTCGGGAAAAAAGACTTCCCTTTGTCAAAAATAATTAAACCAGAAGAAAAATTTCTCCGACTGTGCAGAGGATCTTACAAAACAAAATGGCTGCCAGATGTAGAACCGCAGCGAAAACAGTCTCGCAGGGAATGTAAATTAAATTTTATTTTAAGGTTATATTACATATATATAATAGTTTGTTTTTTTTAAAACATAACGATGTGTATTGTAAAATGAATAACATTTATTGTAATCTTAGCTTTCGAGGGATAAAATTCTTCTTAAAAACAAGAAAGAAAAACACTGCTTAACAAGGAGAATTATATTCCTCGAAATCTCAGATTAAAATAAATTTTATTTATTTGAACACTACACATCGGTATGTTTTATTTTTAAATAAAACTATTTAAAACAATGGTTTAAAAAATACGTCTGCACACCCTTTCTATTTCAAATCTGCTTAGCCGCGCTTAGAGACATAACGTGATTTTCTGACCCAAAAGTCCATTACCATCGGACAATGAAGAAAGGGTGTGTAAACGCTTCCATTCAGATATTTCAGGTTAAGTAAACAAAAAACTGAATTAAAAATGAAAGTTCTTTTCAGAAACTATCCACTCGGCGAAAAGTGGTTACGTAAATTTCTTTTGAAGCGAATCATTTTAAATTATGAATTTCATCTTTCGGCCAAGATGTCCGCCAACCGGCCATCTACGTATTCAAATCGTCACAATTCTCTTCTGGTATAGATCTCTTAGACGCTGTCTCTTTTTATGATTAGACGTATTTTTAAACCATAATTTCAGATAGAATTATAAAAAAAAACATAAAAACGTGTAGTGTAAAAATATATTTTAATCTGAGCAGTGTTTTTCTTTCTTGTTTTTAAACAAAATTGTATTTCTCGAAAGTTCAGATTAAAATAAATGTTATTTATTTTAACAGTCCACATTGTTGTTTTTTAAGGAAAAATAATACTATCCGAAACAATGGTTTACAAAATATGTCTACACACCCTTTATATATATATATATATATATATATATATATATATATATATATATGATTATTTTTATTTACACAAACATGTACAAAATCTGCGACACTGGCATGTCGATGTTATCGATCAACAGTTATTATAAACTGAGATCTCATCAAGCAGAGTTAGAATCCGATCTTAACCTTAGATCATATTTGGAGAGAATGAAGTTGAGAGAAAAAGAAAGGAAAGAAAATAAATTTTGAACTTCAAAATTTAGGGAGTCACGCAATTTAGGACCGTTAAAATTTAAAAAGTTAAAAACTAAAATCAAAAATCTAAAACAAACAAAACAAATACAAATAGATATATAAATAAAATAAAATAATAAAACCCCGGTTGAAAATCTTTGGATTACTACCTGTGGATGTTTTTACCTGGATTATTACCATTATTTTATATATATATATATATATATATATATATATATATATATATATATATATATATATATATTATGGAAATCGTCCAAGAGAAGACACGAAGCTACTTGAGCTATAAGAAATACAACTTCAAGGTAAAAAATTGCCCAACGATAAGTGTTAGATTTCGACCCTGAGAACAGCAAACCTCCCCCTTTTTCAAACACATCGCTCATGTAATGTGAACACTGAAAGAGAAAATAAGGAAAGCGAGAGTTGTGAGATTGTTAAAGCATAGCCAAGGCCCACTTTCAATTCTCCATATTAGACAAATGTAACGTAATAATGATTACAAATCTATATCTATAGCATCTATCGAAATACAACAACTCCGTTATTTTTGTTTGTGTGTATGTTGGTTTGTTTGTTGGCTTGTTTGCTGGCTTGTTTGCTGCTTACCGCTGACACTAAATGATGTCATTAAGAGTGAATCACGTAAATAAAGTGGGAGGGGGCGAATAACGTGCATAATTCAAAGTAAGAGCGGATATAAGAACAAGAGACGAGCAGAAGAAGAAGGTGGAAAGACAAATGCGTGATAGAAGAAGAAATATAGAAAAAGAGAATGGGAGAGAAAGAATAGAATCATTATTATCCTCATTATTATCATCAAGACGTCCTTAAAATGAATTATGAATACTAAATTCATCTATCGTTTATAACTTCTCAAAAGGCAAATGAGTTAAATTGTGGAGAATTGATAAAATAGGTTGTGGGAAAAGGAACAATAAGTAGTTACGAGAGAGCGAGAGAGAGAAGAAAGGATTAAGGAGAGAAATAGGTAATACCGTTTAAGAGAACGAAAAATTGTTATCCAGAAAGAAATACATAACTAGAATTATTTCAGTAAATAAATGTATTCAATCAGTAACAACACATAATAGTTAATTAATAAAAATTCTATTTTTTCAACTGGCTTGGTAGGCCGAGAGCAGACCCAAGGGATCTTCACAAATAGTGCCGATGGAGAGGCTCTCATGATACCAAATTAATTCATTAGCATCCCCAGTGCGGTGCGTTATTAAAGGACCAAGGTTGTGTAGTGAGTCCAGCATGACGAAGCCTATAGTTCCACTCGTCGCTACGATGTTCGGTTAGAACAATAATCTGTCGATAAACCAGCTTATTTTGATTTTCCGTTGCTCATCTGTTGATCCTTCTACATGTGCAAGGGTTGTCACTGATTCTGTTATCGACAAGGGCGCAAAGGTGTCGATAAGCAAGATGTAAATCAGGGGTGGGCAACCTCCGGCCCGTGGGCCACTCTCGGCCCGCGAGCCACATTCGGCCCGCGAAGGCTTAACGTTCGGCCCGCCACCCTGTTATGCTTTATTATTTCAATCCGCCCCGCGGAAATCCCAGTAAAACTCATACCATTTTGTGATATAAACGTAAAAGTAGGTTTAAATTAAGATTTACATTGGGTTAAAAATGTATGAATATCAGCGAGCAATGATGCATGTATATTTCATTTTTCTTTAACTATTAATTTCATTCCTTGGCCTGAGATAAAAATAGGAAAAGAGAAAGAGAGAGGCAAAGAGGAAACAAGAGACGAGAAAAGGGCATGAAACATAGAACTTATGTGAGGTGTGTCAAAACGAATGCTGGATCAACTTGCTACTTCCCAGTCATTATTTTTTATGATTCCAAAATGGCTCTTCGTCAGCGCTTTTTATAACATTACATACAGAAGTCTCTTGAGAAGAAATATCAGATTTTTAGAGTGTTCAATGCAATTTTCGTACAATTTATTCATGTAAACAAAATATGGTAATTCTGAGATTTCGTGTTTCACTCCGGTCCGCGATCTCCTTCCAAAAGTCTCATCTGGCCCTCACTCTGAAAAGGTTGCTCGCCCCCCCTGATGTAAATGAATGACGACGTAAAAGAGTATGTGTAGTTTTGTAAACTTTAGATATAATAATAACTGCCCATATTGATAACAGGTCATCTAATATACAAGTAACATTCTTAATTGTTAATAAAAGGGGAATTATGAAAAATGTGAGATAATAAATAGCAGAGAGCAAAAGTAGAAAGAGGGGGGGGGGAAATAGAGGACAGGAAGAGCAAATGAAAAAAAGATTATGATAAAAAAGGTAATGTATGTGTATACTTGCTGATTAATCACGTCAAAAAATAGCTTTATTTTTTCAGAAGTTTCCAAAAACTACTTTATATCGTTCAGCTGATCTAATATACAACTAACATTCTGCGGATGATATTAATTTGCTATCTTGCTTGTCATTGTGCACACTGGGATGCGTCACAAAGGATTGATTACGTAAGTAAAAATGTAAGTAAAAATCTGATAGTAAGAAAAGTAATGGGATAAATCTAATGCCATAAATGAGTAAAAAAGACAAAAGGGGAAATATGAAAAAGGTGAGATACGAAATAGCCGAGTAAAAGAAGACAGAGAGGGGAAAAAGATGGCAAGAAAGAACTGATGAAAAAAAAGAAGATTATGATAAAAGAAAGTTATATATATGTATACTTGCTGATTAATCACGTCACGAAAAAACTTTATTTTTTCAAAAAGTTGGCAAAAGCTACCATATATCCTTCAGTACTTATTTATTTCTACGTGAATTATTTCTTGTAAAAATGATCAAACGTAACATTTTTAAAATTATATAATGTTTAACAACATATATTACAAATACTGACCCAGTGGATCACATGTTGTCCAGTATAATTTTTAATTTATAAAACTAAAACAACAACGATTTAAACATTATTTATATCAGTTTTTCTTTATTCAGGAAAGTATTTGTTTAAGAATTGATTTCTTTAAGACACACTTTTTTCTTTCGAGCGAAATCTGTCAAAAAGTATCTTAAGATGACTCTAGTCAATAGAAAACGGAAAGAGGAAAATGACTAAAGTGCTGTTTTGAAATAAGCCAATTAATAACGCTATAGTAAATACGCCATCTTTGATTCTAAGAGACGTACTGAATTAGACAAAAATCAGTTGTTTTCTTTTTGTACTTCAGAAACGTTACATCTAAAATGTAAGTTTCGTAGCTATGATTGTTTCTCTTAATGCATTCGCAATGTCACTGCGTGCAATGCGACATTGAGAGATGGAGAACTTCAGGGTTCGATTTCTGTAAATATTCTCAAATAGTGAGTAAAGAATGATATATAATGTTTCATATGTAACTAAGAAAATATTGAAAAAATTAAGCATTTTCACTTTCAGATAAAACAATATTAAGTTCATATAAAAATAAAATTATCCCGGTAAGACAGTTGAGTTACTTCTCAGGGGAAAATAAGAATTTGACTCGAAAATAAGCGCTGAATGTTGAATTGAGGGCGACAGCTTCGGTACTCTTATAATACTCTTTTGGTTAAGATCAAAGTGTCGTATCTGTTCCGATTGATACTACACCCCATAAACAGGTATTGTCTTGGCCTTCGGGGCTTGATTTACACCGGTCTATGGGTCGCTCCTGTGCAGTTCTAGGAGGTCCACCCTCCCAGGCTTTGCCTCCCCTCTTTGGAGAGGAGTAAGTTTATTGCTAACTGCCTGAGGCGCCCCTACCAGGGAATGCAGACGGGGCTGCCCAGGCAATTTTTAATGGCCAGAGTGCTCACTTTCTCCGGCACTGGCTTTTCAAACCCCACTTTCCCGACCCGGCCCTGGGTCACATCTTACTTGTGGGAGTAAGATAAAACTGGCCTTGTGCCTAACCTCCTGGAGATGAGGTGAATAAATACTCTTATAAAGAACGCACCACGTTTCCGTGACTTCACGTCGTCAACGTTCCGGCAGGTTCTGGAAGCGCCCGAGAGTTGACAGAACTATTAACCAATCAGTTTTCAGAAGACATTGAACAATCAGGTTTCAAGGTAGCAGACACAAACATTTGGAAAAAATTAATTTCTACGATCTGCAGTGCGTTAAAAAAACAAAAAAAAAAATAATGTCTACGATCTGTGTGAGCACGTTGAATCTCCCGAAGTACTCATTGAGTTCTGCCAACAACGGTCACTTCTAGCGAAATACAAACCTTGACCCTTACACTAACCCCCCAACCCTAAATCCTAACCCATAACATGTTAAAACGACAGAAAGTATTGAAAAACGAAAAACACAAAAATAACTAAAAACAGTTGTCTCGTTGTTTGTTATACTAAAACAAAAAAACATCTTTTGAAACCTTTCGGTGCATTTAAAAAAATTTTTTTTATCAACAATGGTCTCTTATACGACAGAAAAATAAATAGATATCCAATTAATACCTGTATTTTAGCTATGAATTGTTCGTTCTTTATGCTTATATATGTATTCTACTTTGATTTTCTTCGTTTGAATTCATCGTCTGCCAGTCATCAATATATCGTTTGACAGTTTTCGCCTCATCAACTCTCAGCCGCTTCCCTGACTTTCCCGAACGTTGACGACGCGAAGTTGTGTTTATCATTGTAATGAACAATTACGATTAACTTTCCCTATTTTGAGATATCTCCCCTTTGGAGAACTCTCCTCCGTTTACTAAACAATATAAATAGCAACACTAATATTGTACCGACATTGTATGCTGAATAAAGCTTTCTCAAGTTACGTCTGTTCTCGTTTGTCATTATAATTATTATGAATAGTATTTTAATGTGCTATTTGAAAACCTAACATATTTCGCTGTAAGTAAATCAGGCGATTGAAATATGCTTTATTCGTGTTAAAAATATAGATGGGAAGCACAGTCACGCAAAACGTAGAACTTCTATTTTGCCTTATTTATAACAATATATAACCATGTGAAAAATGCTATCCGGATCACGAAAATTACTGACAGTTTAATTGGGTACTTTTCTGATTTGCATTGTTTTTGTTTTCAGAATTAATACTTTTATCAAAAACCACTTGGTGTCTAATAATTATTTTGTTATATGAAAATACGTAGGTATAAAGTTATGAAAAGCGAAAACAAGTTTATTTCTAAGAATTATTTTATTATATGAAAATACGTAGGTATAAAGTTATGAAAAGCGAAAACAAGTTTATTTCTAAGAATTAGTTTGTTATATAAAAATACGGAGGTATAAAGTTATGAAAAGCGAAAACAAGTTTATTTCTAAGAATTAGTTTGTTATATAAAAATACGTAGGTATAAAGTTATGAAAAGCGAAAACAAGTTTATTACTAAGAATTAGTTTGTTATATAAAAATACGGAGGTATAAAGTTATGAAAAGCGAAAACAAGTTTATTTCTAAGAATTAGTTTGTTATATAAAAATACGGAGGTATAAAGTTATGAAAAGCGAAAACAAGTTTATTTCTAAGAATTAGTTTGTTATATAAAAATACGGAGGTATAAAGTTATGAAAAGCGAAAACAAGTTTATTTCTAAGAATTATTTTGTTATATAAAAATACGGAGGAATAAAGTTATGAAAAGCGAAAACAAGTTTATTTCTAAGAATTAGTTTGTTATATAAAAATACGGAGGTATAAAGTTATGAAAAGCGAAAACAAGTTTATTTCTAAGAATTAGTTTGTTATATGAAAATACGTAGGTATAAAGTTATGAAAAGCGAAAACAAGTTTATTTCTAAGAATTATTTTGTTATATGAAAATACGTAGGTATAAAGTTATGAAAAGCGAAAACAAGTTTATTTCTAAGAATTAGTTTGTTATATAAAAATACGGAGGTATAAAGTTATGAAAAGCGAAAACAAGTTTATTTCTAAGAATTATTTTGTTATATAAAAATACGGAGGAATAAAGTTATGAAAAGCGAAAACAAGTTTATTTCTAAGAATTAGTTTGTTATATGAAAATACGTAGGTATAAAGTTATGAAAAGCGAAAACAAGTTTATTTCTAAGAATTATTTTGTTATATGAAAATACGTAGGTATAAAGTTATGAAAAGCGAAAACAAGTTTATTTCTAAGAATTAGTTTGTTATATAAAAATACGGAGGTATAAAGTTATGAAAAGCGAAAACAAGTTTATTTCTAAGAATTATTTTGTTATATAAAAATACGGAGGAATAAAGTTATGAAAAGCGAAAACAAGTTTATTTCTAAGAATTAGTTTGTTATATAAAAATACGGAGGTATAAAGTTATGAAAAGCGAAAACAAGTTTATTTCTAAGAATTAGTTTGTTATATAAAAATACGGAGGTATAAAGTTATGAAAAGCGAAAACAAGTTTATTTCTAAGAATTAGTTTGTTATATAAAAATACGGAGGTATAAAATTATGAAAAGCGAAAACAAGTTTATTTCTAAGAATTATTTTGTTATATGAAAATACGTAGGTATAAAGTTATGAAAAGCGAAAACAAGTTTATTTCTAAGAATTAGTTTGTTATATAAAAATACGTAGGTAATGAGTTATGAAAAGCGAAAACAAGTTTATTTCTAGGAATTAGTTTTTTGTTAACAAACATTTTTACAAGTTTAACATCTGCATTACATGTAAATAGCTTGAAAAGAATATCCACACAACTGTCCTACGGTAACGCCTGAGTGTATATTATCCGAATGGTACGAGACGACAATTTTGATACGGTGCTGCGTCCTGTGATTGTAAGTTATATTTTCAAGAAATTTTCTAAAAGAAACAACAAAAAAAAACAAGCAAAACATAGCGAAGTTTCTGTTGTCAAATAATTTTTTTTATTTTGATATGTTGCTGCGTCCAACAATTTTTAGTTATAGTTGCAAGAATGTTTTTAAATTGCAAAACAAATAAAACAAGCAAAACAGAGCGAAATTACTGTTATCAAATAAATATTTTTAAACCTAACCCTAACCCTAAACCTAAACCTTAACCTAAACCCTAACCCTAACAAAAAATTAAAAAACAAGCAAAACATTATTATCATAGGACGCAGCACCGTATCAAAATTCTCGTCTGGTACAAATCGGCTCGTCAACTCTCGGGCGTTTGCGTAGGACAGCCGAACGCTTCCGAGTCGAACCTCACGAAAACTGGTTCAGGATCGATATCAGTACCCATTTTTTTATCATAGAGCTGGAATCACTTTCTTATATACACTTAACATAAAATTGGCATACACGTCTTGGCAGTCAGCGGTAAATTTATGTATTTTTATTTTATTTAAAACAATAAATACTTATTTAAAAAAAAACTTAGTCGATCACCGAAATTACTAACAGTGAAACGGGTACTTTTCTGTTTTATTCAGAATTAATACGCTAATACTTATATCCCTATATCAATGGAGATCATGGATATGTCTGCCTGTCTGAAGCCGAAACTATAGTATTAGTTTGGATCGCACTCTTTTTATATCTACTTGAAGCCGAAATTATAATATTAATTTTAATCGCTCTCATTTGATACTATCTCTTCTTTTATTTACTAAAAATTAATTAGCATTATCAATTAAATAGTCTGTACATGAATAACACAAATATGTCTCTTCGTTTATTTATTAAAAATTAAAAAAGTATTCACTTTCTTTAAAAGAAAAGTATTCGATTTCGCCTTACGCTAAAATATAATTGCCAGTAAAATATTTTTGTTTTAATAGATAAAACGAATCTCGCTTTTAAAAAATACTATTTTGCATTATATTTTCGTCGATCAAGCCATCCTATATATATATAAAAATGTCGTGTGATAACGTCCGTACAGAAACTAAATTGCATTCGCCTATTAGTTTATTGATTGTAACAGTTAGATAATTCTTTTTAAACGTTATTTCAACATATACTACTGAGGCGTACGTGTTTTTTTTTTGTGAATATGACGCTAGATTTCTAGTGGGTATTCTAAATTGGGATTTTTGCAGTAAAATGTTTATTTCATTTAAATTTCTGCATGTTCGTACAGTCGAGAAATAAGGTTGGAATTCCAAATGCAAGCGGCCTTTAGAAAGAAGCTACTTACACCAAAGGTCTTCGGCATATTGGGACTTCTAGAGGCAAAGGGTGGGTTTTTGCTGTTAATTGGGCTGATCCGGTGTATATACACTTATAAAGCTACCAGTGCTGTAAGTTGGTTTGATCACATTCGCTGGAATGTACTTGTAAAAAAAGCAAAAGGATATAATATAGCGGTGATGAGACAGGGGTTTGAGCTTGATAGACAGTGCGGGCCCTATTAGATTAAATACTTTTCGTGACACTTTCTCCAATATGTAGACACTAGTGGTTGGTGCACCAGCCCAGATGTGAGAACAGTCTTCCATGTGATGGCAAATGGTAGTTTATACATGTATAAGATACTGCCAATGTTTGGAACCCGCAATATAAGATCTTCTTCTTTCGTGTGAATCAGATGATTCTGGTGTTGGCATTAGTTTCCCCGATGTTTTTCTAGTCAGATATCTTTCTATGAAAGACATCGGGTACTTACGGGAAGGACCACGAGAAGGTTGTCAACATCCGTAAGTGTAAATGGTACTGTGGAACCGACTGGATTCGAACTTAGAAAACCCAGGTCTTCAGTCCGTATCGTTATCCACTATACCACCGTCACCTCCCGCAAAGATAATCACAAATAACTTCAGCTGACTGGACGATCTCATGTGTTAAAATGGGTATGTAACGTTATGATGAACGTCCAAACGAAGGACCAGACATATTATTAGGATAAGTATACTGATTAACACAGTGAAACACATTGAAATATCTGCAAGGGCAGTTAGGTTTCAATTATTTACATTGTCTTATTTGTTTCTTGGAGACCCCAATTAATCAGCATTTGCTTATCTCTAACTCTTCCCTATCAACGCTATTCCTGTAACCCATTCATCTTCTTAATCTCCTGTCTCTTATCCTTTACAATACCAATCGATTATCTTATATTTATTTTGCCTTTTTCCTTCTCTTACATATTAGATTTCGCCATTTTTGCTCGTGTCGTAACGTTTCACACATCCATCGCTTTGGGTAGCACACACTCGCCCCAAAGATCGACATAAAAGCCCTTGTGTCTCCTGATTTCCAGAGATTAATGGACATTCCCCACGTTGTCTTTGACGCTGCATGAGACTTTCGGCTAAACTCTATATCCAGAGACGTATCTTTGGCGCCCCGCCTCACTGGCAAGTCGTAATTCAAAATAAAAGCAAACGGAGGCTAAACACACTGATATTACAAAAGGAGATCAGAGGTAGCAATGGGGGTTCACTCGTGTTAATGCCTTGACGAGGAGATGTTATTATCGCATCAACCTCGTCCACACTCACACGCCTGTATTTCCTTTTGCCCCTTTCCTTGGCACAGGCGCCACCTTGTCGGGATCTGATGCGGTCATATTTGCACGCATGCGCAAGCATCAGTTTATGTAGGCGATTTCCTCTTTCTTTGCTCCTTCATGCCTCATCTTCTCTCATCCATTTCAGAAGACGAACTAGATTTATAACCTTCTTCGATTCTTCTTCGCTGGAATAACTTCGGTGTCGGCAATAATAACAATAAGATACCACAAACATTTTAGTGTTACTTTAGAAGATCGTAGAATGCGTTCAGAGACCTCGTCCGAATAATTCGTATCATTTATTCACTTTATATACTCAGCTAAGGACACGTGGTTGACCTAAATACAATACGTGTGAAAAAATACAGTGCAATTCGTTTCTTTTGCCGCTATTGTCTTTGTTTCAATTTGTGATTTTCTATCTCAAAAATAAATATTAAAAATCAATTGGTACTTTTATAGATTCCGCACTATGTTTCCGTGACTACGCGTCGTAAACGTTCGGGCAGGTCTCGGAAAGGCTCGAGAGCTGACGAAGCGAAAACTGCCAAACGCTAAATAGAATAACTGGCAGACGATAATTTCAAACGAAGGAATTCAAAGAAAAGTACAAAGATATCAAGAAGGATCGAACAAACCATAGCTAAGCAACTGTTAATAACTAGATGTTTTTTTTGCTTTGTAAAAGGAACCATTGTTAATCAAATATTCTGAAGTCAATATTTTTTGTGTGCACCGGAAAGTTTCAAAAAGTGTTTATTTTAATATTTAAGGCACATTTTTTTTGGTTGTTACCAATTTTGTTTTATTTTTAGTATGAGGTAGATGTTTCTTTTTTCGATACAAGATACCTTTGCAGGCAGAACTAAATGAGTTCTTCGGGAGATTCAACAGGCTGCCAGAGATGATAGAAATTCATTTTGTTATTGAACGCGATTAATTCCTTATGCCTGCTGCAACCTGATTGCCTAAATGTTTCGTCAACTCTTGGGGGCTTCCGATACCTGTCCGAACGTTGACGACGACAAGTCACGGAAATATGCTTCGTCAGCTTTAATAGTACCCATTAATCTTTTCCCTATACCTATAGGCATGCGTAACATTTTGCCATCACATAAGATTTTACCATTTTATTTTATTGTTCCTATGTTTCTGTCTACCTTCTACATGTCTCTCGCTTCTCAAAACATCCTAATTTACCAACATCTACAAAAACATAACTGTTCTCCCTCTGATTAAAGACAAATTCTAGTTAATAACACTAACATTATATATTTCGAAAGCTCTCTCTCTCTCTCTCTCTATATATATATATATATATATATGGTTCGTAGGTTTAGTGTTTAGATAGTATTTTATTATTATTATTATTATTATTAATATTATTATTGCTAGTATTACTATTGTTATAAAGAATTTTATTTGATATGCAAATTACCATATCACACGGTAGTCTTATGGGTAGTATATTATTATTATTATTATTATTATTTTATTTATGTATATATAAGTAACATTTTAAGCTGAATTATTTCGACACTTGATTATTGGGGAAATGGTAGTTTTATATGTACCATTGGAGAGCCATGCATATAACTGTCCTGTTTTTAAATCTCCGAAACAGTTACATGGTAAACAGCTGAAGATCCCCGTGTTAATATTAGATGCTTACGTTAAGGTCTCCTGTTTTTGTTTCATTGTTAGATACTTAATCCCCCTTTTTATTTTATTTACTTACTATTATATATTATTTATTTATGAATTTTCCAACAAATGTTAAGTCTACACTATTTTGGATTTAGTTAGTTTCTCTGGGAATTTAAACTGCATTTTATTTTTTATATATATATATTTTTTTGTCTTTTTGGTTAAAATAACTCAAAGCTTCTTTAGACTATATATATATATATATATATATATATATATATATATATATATATATATATATATATATATATATACAGAGGGAGGGGGCGTGGATCTCCCCACTTTTCAGTTTTGGAAATTCATCTTGATTTCAGGTATTTTTGCCATTGGCTACTCAAAAATGAAAGTGTAGTATCTATTCCGATGGATACTACATCCCATAGACTAGTATTGTCTTGGCCTTCGGGGCTTGATTTACGCCGGTCTATGGGTCGATCCTGTTCAGTTCTATGAGGTCCACGCTCCCAGGATTTACCTCCCCTCTTTGGGGAGGAGTAAGTTTATTGCTAACTGCCTGAGGCGCCCCTACCGAGGAATGCCGACGGGGCTGGCCAGGCAATTTTTAATGGCCAGAGTGCTCACTTTCTCGGGCGCTGGCTTTTCAAACCCCACTTTCCCGACCCGACGTTCGGTCACATCTTACTTGTGGGAGTAAGATAAAAACTGGTCTTGTGCCTAACCTCCTTGAGATGAGGTAAATAAATACTCACTTCCTTGCATTAAAGAATGGGAACATGTTTTAAAATAATTATGAAATTCTGAGAACTTTAATACATGGACACTTATCAGATAAAAATGTTGTTTCTTCTTTATTGACCGCCATGTTAAAACCAGTAACTTTTGTCAAATATGAAATTAATTGAGGTCATCCCTCGTATTCTCATATTTTTCTGTCCTATTTGATATTCCTTTCATCTGTTTGACATCTCTTACATATCCATTTGATTTATTTAGCAATATTTTTACATCATAGTTTTATATTGGTCTACCCAGGAGATATCTTTTTACATCATTCTTTTCATCTCTCTCTTCCTCTCGCGCTCTATCTCTGCTTTTCTCTATTCATCTCTTTGTCTATCTCTTTGTCTTTCTCGGTGTATATATATATATATATATATATATATATATATATATATATATATATATATATATATATATATATAGTAAGCAATGAAAATATATATGGCAATCAAGCTACACAGAGGCTCCCGTGTTTCATCCCCGGGAGCCTCTGTGTAGCTTGATTGCCATATATATTTTCATTGCTTACTACCTAGCTCTACTTACGTATCGAGCACTGTTGAAGTAAATACTGAAAATTGACACATAAAAAATTATATCTCCTTATAATATTTTATGTGGATACATGAAGTACTAATATATATATATATATATATATATATATATATATATATATACACATTTTTTAAAAGTTTTAAATTGTAAATCTTCACTTTTACATTTTACACCTCTCTTTTAACGAATGTATTACACATTGTAGTCTCACATTTATCTCCCTAACACTAATTTTAAACAGAAATACACTCAAAAGAAAAAAACGAATCCAAACAAGAGTGATACGTGAATTAACATTTATGTAACAGGTGACAACATGAGCTGAAGAGAGCTGGGTGTTTGAGAGCTTCTGAGATTGAAACCGACGGTACTAATGTTGTACTAATTTTTTTGAGGCCGTGTTTTTGAATTTTTCGCGCTGTCTGCAGGGCTAGCCGGAGCTTGTGTCGTAGAGGATTACCTTCGAATATTATTTTTAATTGGAGTAACTTCATCGGACCCGGAAGAAAATAATGGCCGAAAACATCAGGTCAGCTTAAGATTGTTCGAATTGGCCTTAGCGGCGCTTGCATCTAGTGAGTTGTATTTTGAATTTTATCCCATATAACATGATCCTCTAATCATTGTTTCGCTTACATGTAATACATGTCTTGAACATCACACATGGAATTGTAACATTTTGGCTTACTTTGGGATTTAATTCCACCATTTGGACTGCCTTATTTTTGAAAAACTTCATAACGAAACATCTGATGTTTGACGTAGATATTTTGACTCCTGATTCTACTTTAATCAATATTATGTCTAGTCGTACCTTGAGGAGGTACTTTAACTTAAATATATGTTTTTGGCCGATACAATTTGTGTTGCATATATTTATCATTGTTATTAATTTTATTATTAATTTTGTTTACTATTATATTTTTATATTTTTATTTTTATGTTTTCAAAGTAAAGTTTTGTTTACTCGCTGTAATTCCACTGGGGTAATGATCCTCTGACGAGAATAATTTTCTTTGAAGACACATGGGTTAAGGACTTTCAATTGATTTGCTTGAACTCTGAATTGTAATAAAATTTGATTCGCACCTTATTTTATTCTTTCATTTTATCTAATGCTATTAATGCTCTATCCCGTATATTGAGCGTCATTTTTATCCGGATGTTCACTAATTTAAGATATTTGTTGCCTCTTATATCTTGTGTTGTATTAACCTTATATATATACATATATATATATATATATATATATATATACATACATATATGTATATATATATATATATATATATATATATATATATATATATATATATATATATATATTGGCTTGCCAATGTGACAGCAATCACAAGAAAAGAAGGTGTCTACTTAGCTATACGACATATTCTTCTCCCTTTGATCATCTTTTGTAATAATTATCGTAAATAAGTATATATTTGTTATCCGTCAATTAAGCTACATCTTTAGCCAGGGAGGCAAATACATTAGACCTTAACACTTCCGTTATGTGCATAGATCAATTTTACATGTGGATACAATAACATTTAATGTGTCTAGTCTATCTGCATATTGAAGTGAAACGCAGAAAAAACGCAGACAGACGTTCTTTTTTAATGTATATATATATATATATATATATATATATATATATATATATATATATATATATATATATGTCGATAGATCTCTCTCTCTCTCTATATATATATAGAGAGAGAAAGATATAAATAGAGGAAGAGAGCGATAAAATAGGCAGCTAGCTAGCTAGAGAGGCGTTACATACAAATATTTAACTAACATACAAATAGTTTCTTTTATTTAATTAAAAAAGGTGATCGAAAGGCAGAATTGAACCAGACACTCGACATTGCCACTCTGATTATTTCCAACTGAGCAATTAAGACATTCGTTAAGTCGTGTTTAAAAATAACACTTATTAGTAATATTCTATTAATTGATCCAAATCTTCGGAAAAGGGCCTCTAGCGTCTTGAAAAGGAAACCTAGACAGTTATGGCTACTTCGATAATGTTTCAAAGAAAAATATTCCATGTATATTAACTTTTGTTTTTGGTAGACAGTTTGATCTGCCTTTCTATAAACAAAAAGTAAGACAGACACACAGACACACATATAGACCATAACCTATATTATATATATATATATATATATATATATATGTATATATATATATTAGTTATTCTCATGTATACAGAATTGTACAAAACGCCGCTACACTGGCATGTTGATGTTATCGATCAATATTTATTAGAAACTAAGCTATCATCAAGCAGAAAAAAAATCTGAATATCTGACTGAAACGCAGACTTTTTTCCGCCCGAAGATCTTAGGTTCTAATGACTATTGGATGATATCACCGATATGCCAGTGTAGCGGCGTTTTAATTTTTTTATAAATCCGGTTGAAATTGTGTGAATTTTCATCTCGTTTATGTCTACTTTATCTGCATTACTATATATATATATATATATATATATATATATATATATATATATATATATATATATATATATAATAAAATAGTACTTTAACAGTTTCGGTAATGGATACAAAAAAGGATGCATTTAATTCATTTTTAGGATTAAGCTTTAAGTTTAATTCATACAAAAGTGAGAATTTTATTTTTATATATAATTTATGTACGAGTGTAGAATTTAGTATTTTCCTTCGCACGAGAATTTGACTGGATCCATAATATTATTTAAAGATCGCGAGCTTGTGAGATACTTGACAGCGTGAAGGCCATTCGCTTTCATCCCCAAAGATTTGGCCATTCGTTGTAGCTAAGCGTGACTCCCTTCCACGGAGAGGGACACCGGGACGCGCATCCGTTGCGTGAGTGAGTGTGTCAGAACTGGCAGTCAGTCGATTATTCTCTGACAAGCGAGTGCACATTGCCTGCTTCTGGTCGTTCCCGTCCAGGTCGGAGGTCCATACGCTGCGTGACTACGTTGGCAGCAGTAAAAGAAAGGCAGAGATAGAGGCAAAAATATGACAAGCGTAAGGCAAGGAAGCGACGTGTACACGAATCTGACTATTATTACGTGACGGGAGGTCAAGGGGCCAGCGTACGAGTAATTACCGGCAGATGATATATCAAAGGTATCAAAAGAATTTTGCATAGTATATTTAATATACAACACACAGTATATAAACACATAAAAAACACACACATATATAAATGCACACATTGGGAAGTATATATATATATATATATATATATATATATTTATACCAATGCATGCAATCTACAGCTTGCTTTTAACATGCTCTCATGAAAGAAAAACCTTTCTCATATATATATATATATATATATATATATATATATATATATATATATATATATATATATATATATATATATTAGGTTCTAAAATATGAAACTTAACGTATTCTTTTAGAGAATTGAGCATGTAGTGAAATGGTTTAAGATAGAGCATAAAGATAAATGAAGGAAGGACTATCATTATATTGTTGCTTACTAGCGATGAGCTGTAACTAAACAAACCTCTCCCCTCGAGATAGAATTGCCTCAGCAATAACAATTTAAGCACGTTCTGCGTCAGTATGTCGACTAACGTATCGACAGCGACGACATTGTATTGGCTCATCTAACAAATTACAAATTTAAACGTTATAAACATTACCATATCAGCTTTCTATTTGGTGTATGTTCGTAGCAATTAAATGTAGTATGCCCGCAAGAGCATCAAAAGCAAAATTGATTAGAGGCATGTTTAACCACTGCCTTTCTTTTACGACGAGGTTAACTTGACCCTTTTTCTTTTCATCCTTTGCTCTTTTACATTTATACAAACCAACGCTGCAGGAAAAAATAAAACAAGAGAGACTTATAAACATTGTTTACAACTACGTCCGCAAAAAAGGCTACCTGACAATTTACAATGAAAAATAAACTAGTGTGCATTAACTTCCGCAATATTTACCAAAACAAAGATGCAGCTTGTTTGCTAAAGAAAATAGTTTCCGGTCGAGACTAACAGATGTCGAAGACAACAGATTGTATTGCATTTACGTCAAGCACGGCAGAATGATAAAGGCATCGAAATATTTGAAACAACGTACCGAGATAACTACTTCGAGACGTTGGAAAAGACATACCTGAATTTTGATCCACAGATGTTTGCCTTACACAGTAATGAACATTAAAGAAAAGTATACAAATGTTCACAACACAATATATTTATATGTATATATATATATATATATATATATATATATGATTTTTTGAAAGCTTACGAAAGCATATATAAATATAAATGCTCTGTACCCTGTAATCGAGTATCATCGAGCTTGTTTTTATTGGAATAATCCCGGTCTTTACTGAATAATCTTTTTTCTAAGTGAAAAATCCAAATATATATATATATATAATATATATATATATATATATATATATATATATATATATATATATATATATATATATATATATATATATGTAACTCCCAATAATGTAGTTCCATATTTTTTTCCTGGTAATGCTTTTTTATTGAAATCATTCCAGACAAGGCAGGAAGCCACTTGATGCAAACAGCTAACAGGAACGAAATATGATCATCGCAAAGACAATGTATGCTTTTTGCTTTAGTCTTGAAAAGACCAAGGCTACAGGTAGGAAGGAAACAGTCAGTAGGAATGGAGTTCCGCAAGCTTATAGTTACTGAAATAGGAAGCTGTATAACAATGATGTATCAACATAGCGAATTGAGTGAGATTACTAGACCAACGAGTCAAACAAGCTAGATCAAAAGAAGCAGAGGAAATATCACACAATGTTGAAGAACACATGCTATTATAATATTTATAAAAAAAAGACTGAGACTAGCAACATCACGTTAGTGATAGGGAGGGTGTAGAGAAGAAGAAAGTGTGTGGGCAATCACATTACAGATACGTTTCTGCACCTTATCAAGAACCCTCAAATTGTACAGAGATTCACCAGCCGAAATATGACAACAGTACTCTATACACGTCTTAGTGTAGATTTGTAGAGATAGAGAACAGCGTCAGGTGGAAAAGTGTTTGAACCGATTTTACGAGAAGCAGAAAGAGCAATGAATCTAATGTATGAACTCCAATAAAGATTTGATGAGAGAGAAATACCAAGAAGTGTTGGAGTCGGTTTCTCCCCAAGTGCAGAACGACCCATAAAATATTAGCAAGATAAAAGAGACGCTTACGATTGAAACGCACGACCTGTGACTTAACAGGATTTAACGAAACCAGCTATTTCGTACCCCAATCCACAACTGAATCAAATTCAGCTTTTAGACCAGCTGTACATTTCAACTGATCAGCTTTTCGCAATTACAGTTTTATTCATACGATTGCATTGAGATAAAAAAAAAAAACAGATCGTACTTTTAATCAACATTTATATAACTTACATAATTCAGCATGATACGACTTTTCTATCTGGTTGATATTGTATTTTCTATGTGTGTTCCCTATGTTCGTTTTAGAATCAGCTACTCACACTAGGTCCCAGGTAAAGGTTACACCATCTATAGTTAGACTAATTCTATCGTACCCCCTTGAATTCAAACACCGAGCCCCGTGTCAACAGCGTTCGCCGGTTTCCACCTCATCGTCGCCACTCTTTTTATTTATATATATATAACACTATAAGTTCGAGGATTATCTGGAAACATACAAGAAACCCGAATAGAATCTGATAAGTTTAACGAAATCCGTCTTAAAACCGAAAGAAATTAATTAAATCAGATGTTGCATTGGAAAACAACTTCTGACCTTTAATTTCAACTCAGTTGACATTAAGCTGATGTTTGATTATGTTGTGGGTTTGTTTTTCGCTAATATGTTCTCTATGTGTAGCTCTGATGTCGGCTTCTTCCCCTATCGTCCTCCTCTTTTTTCTAACCCTAACTCTTCTTCTTTTTTTTCTTTCCTACATTCTTGTTTCTTTCTTTTGTCGGCCGCCATGTTCCTTCTCCCATCACGTTTCTCTCATCTCCCCAACGATTTCCCACAATGCATTGTGGCTTTCCCCATTTCATCCAATAACTGTCTCATTAGTTCTATGCTTTTGTTTCTCCTATTCCTTCCTCGTTCTTTCTATTTTTCTTTGTCAGCTTATGTGCCTTTCTTCTATCTTCGTTCTTGCTGCAATGCCATAACCTAAGTCGTGAGATTGCCATCTAGTTCGTTCTTATCTCCTCAATCATTTTCCACAATGCATTGGGGCTTTCGCCTATCACCTTCTATCCACGATTTTGTTTATTTCCATTCCCGCACGGCCAAGAGTAAACACACTATCCTTTTTTATCACCATGGATTATCTTTCCAAGGTCAACAGAGGAGGGTGTACAGAGTATTAATTAAGCATATGGTAGAGATTATTTGTCGAATTGTTACGACAGTATAGCCTTAAATTGGAGTTATAGAACTGCTCTTATATTTCCAACCTCTCTCTCTGTATCTAATATATATATATATATATATATATATATATATATATATATATATATATATATATATATATATATATATATGTATATTGGTACAGAAAAATTAGTACAACATTT
Organism: Sepiola atlantica; assembly: GCA_963556195.1. Classification (NCBI taxonomy): domain Eukaryota; kingdom Metazoa; phylum Mollusca; class Cephalopoda; order Sepiida; family Sepiolidae; genus Sepiola; species Sepiola atlantica. Next base: position 10,032,797 of record OY744528.1, on the reverse strand, counting down.
GTACAGTCGGTTTCAAGCACAAAATGGCTTAGACATCCGGCACTCTCCAGCTTCTGTTGTCATCTATTAGAACAGAAGCTGAAGAGAGCCGGATGGCTAATCCTTTCTGTGCTAGAAACCGACGGTACAAATATTGTACTAATTTTTCTGTACCAAAATAAATAAATATCACGCTTTTAATTTTTAACTGTAATTCTCAATTAATCGAGCACTCTGCTGGAATTTTTCCTACTATATTACAAAGAAGTTATATATATATATATATATATATATATATATATATATATATATATATATATATATATATAAGTTATGAAAATATATTTATGGAAATTAAGCAAGAGAAACGCCCGCGTTTCATCCCGGCATGGAATCGTCAGGCTAATTCTATGGAGGACGTGTTACTGATTGTTTTATATATCTACGTGGAGTTTAGTCTAGCTAACTAACCAATCAGTTTCGTTGTTACACCTTCCAACGGGTTAATGTTTTCATTTGCCAATGACTAATTTTCTCCCAAACAAAGTTTCAGCTCACCTTTACTTGGCTTATATTTTTGTCTTTACTGTTGTATTGAAGTGATGCTGCCCTTTGTGAATATGTTGAATAAACAGAATACATTATTTTATAACGTGCGTTCTTGGAATAGTTTTATTTCTATTCATTTGTAACGCTTTACCATAGTTTAATTATTTAATTTAATTTATTTTATTTCCATTGTGTATTGTGTAGCTAAACTATTGTATTTTTCTGTCTATGCTATTTCACAATTACAGTTCAATAGGTTTGAGGCACGTTTAAATTTGAAATAGGGTAATCTAAATAAGTACATGTACTGACCAATTGTACTATTTTCTGGAACATGTTATCTCTCTGATTACTATCATTTAAATATGCTTATGGATAGAGAAACTGAATATTTTCGATATTACTCTGAAGCGTTTTTTGAACACTTTACATATTTCTTCTAAATCTTGTATTGAGAAACGAGTCACAAAAATACTCAAGGAAACATTTAGCAATGTTTTCGAGAGAGTGTAAAATCTTGCACAAAATAAAAGACGCCTCTTAAATTAAAGTGTTATATTAAAATGATGTTAACACCCAAACCTCCGGCTCCTTATGCTACACTTGACATAGTGAAGAAGGAGTTGGAACCTCTGCAACCATAATGATTACTATAACCAACTTCGCATGGGAAGCTGGTATTGATGTTGGTAAAAAAGTGAATGGAACATTAACAATATGTGCTGATTATTCCACTATTAAAACATATCTTAGATGCACATCGGTACATGTTACCTTTGCAAAATATATTTCTCAAAATTAAATGGTGGAAATTGTTGTACAAAAATAGATTTTTTGTAGTTGGAGGTTGCTGAGTCAAAAGAGATTTTGACAATCAACACAAACAAGTGACTGTTTAGATTTAACCGGCTTCATTTAAAAGTAAAACTAGCGTTTTATTTCTACATTTAAACCCATTCAGAAGTATGGATTCCATGTGAAGTTGAAAACATGCGTTCTTTTTTTAACAAAAGCGAACTATCTGTGATTTATTTTTGCAAAACTAGTTCACGGCAACACCTACAATATAAGAGGTGTATGTAGTTTCCCTGAATCATTGTTTACTTGTATATAGAAATGTGATACTTAGAAGGCACTATAATGTAGAGTTCTGATAGACACAGTTGGAGCAGATAAGACATATAATAGTGGATCAACTTAAATAGTTTCACCCTTAATACAATGTATGCATACACACACATATATGTATTTTCTTCACAAACACACATATATATGTCTATTTACACAATGTTACAATGTTATGTAATTCCTGTATCAAGATGCTCTGGTGGAAACTCCGTATGATGTAATATTACGGATGCATGAAAAATAATTTAGCCATCATAGAAAATGCTGGCACCGTTAAATATTAAAACTGCACGCGTTTTCATTAGCATATTTAGCAATAGCATTGTATATTTACCAGGATCACATTGAGATTTGAAACTTATTAAGAATCTTTTATTTTATTAAAAGATATACCAGCAGCACAACAAGCAATAGATCAGTCATCCAGGTCATTCATACCTGCCGGTCAGATAGGGAAAACAAGCATTAACGATCATTTCTGCTAATTTGTTTTTTCCGAAAATATAATATGGACGTCACTTTGCCGTTACACACATATGATAAACCTCTTGTTCTCATTTAAGATCAAAAAAAGATATTTCCGTTCATACAGCTAACAGTTTACACAGATATGGAAATGTTTTACTAGACTCATGGATAAGCAAACCAAAGTTACATAGCATTTAGTTTGTTTCAGCATTTTTCGTGGAACAAGAATTATTTCAGTGCTCGCATCAATTGTAACATCACTGCCAATTACTTCACAAATGATCCGGAAGACTACAACTTTCAACCCCTATACTAAAATCAGTGTTACACTTTCACCGTGAAAAATTGCCTGAGGTACGTGAAGACACAACTGTCGACCCTTTTCCAGCGTCAATCATCATTGTTTAAGGTTGATGAATGTACTCTTTTCCGAGAACGTGTAGTTGTTTGAATTAAAATTGAAAAATTATGAATTTAAACTATCACATTTTGGACATCAAGTTATGAGCGTTTTCACGTAACTATATCTACATCTATATCTACTGGCCAAGCATAGACAAATAATTTGAATATTTGAGCTACAACTGTCCACATGACAAAAAGCAACACTTCTTTATTGATCCATTCCGGATTAATCCTGGGCGTCATATTGACTTTGCAGGACTCATTGATGGAAAACGTTTTCTGCTACTACTAGACGGTCACACTAAATAACTTGACATGTTTGTAACAAGCCGTATTACCCCGGAGGAAATTATTTTAAAATTACAAGAAATTTTCAGCCGTTTTGGAGTCCCAGAGTACATATTCGTTGACAATGGTACTGCTCTTACTTCAGTCATATTTTCGGATTTCTGCAATCAGAATGGTATTAACCATGCCACTATTTACCATCAACCCAACGGACAGGCCGAGAGTTTTGTAGATACATTTAAGTGAGCATTTTTAAAACTCAAACGAGAGCGTAGCACTCTAGAAATACCAAATATATTTCTTTGGAAATCATAGAGCTACATAAACCCTATATGTCTCTAATGGTAGTTCATTGGCTAAAAGTCTATTGAATCGCATAGTTCGTTTAACAACGAATACCATTTGTGCCATTGCACAAACTTCTTACAGGTTAAACATACAGGACAAAAAGTGTTAGCAAAAAACGATCTGGATGGCAAAGAGACGTGGACACAAACTTGCGCAAAATCTGAAATGTCATTTATGATATCAGTATGCAGACCTCTTTTTGGGTTTGACATGCAAGTCAGTTGCGATCCTCGTACTTTACAGAAACCAACATGCATGGTAATCGGGGTGATATTGTTCAATATATTTGATTTGCCTCAGCAACACAGAAAAGCTAGGCAAAAGGAAACAACCTAGGATAAAAAAGTGAAAATGTTGCCAATTCGCATCCTAAATTGTCGAAATCGTGCAAATCCAATGCAGGCGAAGGCACGAAAAAATGCAAATGCCAAAAAGCTAATAATGAGTTGTAAACTCTTTTAATCATAAATAAATCTAACAATAATCTCGTAAATGTTACACTTCATTCAGACTATCACTATAGATTTTTGCAATAACGTTCTACTGTAGATATTCTAACCGTTATTCTGAACGCATATACCATACACTAGACAAGCCAGTTGAAACGAGTGAAGTAGCGCTCAAATCAAATTATATTGCTGATTCCAGGAAAAGTGTTTACAAGTTAAATAATAATCAAACCTAACCCTCAAATAAAGTAATACAACAAGTTACTTTGCTGGTCAATTATGTTTTAAATGTCGTTGGTATAAATTGACTCACCTCTTCTTTGAACACGCGGATCGATTTCGTCAGAGATGACGGTTTGTTGTCTTTGGCTACTAACATAAATGACGTAGCTTCCAAACTACTTGCCAATACTGCTAAGCTTTTTTAGCGAATCTTAAATAATATTATATATTACATAAAATAACATATTATAACCAACGAGACGAACATCCGCAAAACGAGTTTCTGTTATTTGTGAGGTCCATCGTAAGTGTGTGAAAAAGAAGAAACAAATCTAAAACCTCTGAGAAGGATCCGTACTAGCAAAAAACATGATTTAGGTGATACTTAATGGTCACACATCAAAACAGCATAATAGTACTATACCAGGGGTCGATCGTTAAAACTTTAATATTCCTTATATTTTATAAACGACTCCCCTGATGAAATCCAACTAAAAACATCCAAAAGCTGAGACTACTATGAAATACTCATGATGATGATGATGATGATGATGATGATGATGATGAGGAGGAGGAGGAGGAGGAGGGTGGTAATGATGATGATGATGATGATGATGATGATGATGATGATGATGATGATGATGATGATGACGACGATGACGATGACGATGACGATGACGATGATGATGATGCTGATGATGATGATGATGATGATGATGATGATGATGATGATGATGATGATGATGATGATGATGATGATGATGATGATGATGATGATGATGATGATGATGATGATGATGATGATGATGATGATGGATGGGTGAGTCCACCAAAGACAATGCCGGGTAAATTACTCTGAAAGTGTGCAGCTACTAAAAGTGCTGACATTTACAAAAATAACTGGCCCCATCGGTGAACCTACAAGGATTAAAATGTAAAACTCAGATAGGATTCGAATCTGCATTCAGGAAGGATCCGTTCTATAATACCCAGGACGCTCATATGTGTTCCGGTAAAGGCGGTCAAAAGTTATGTTGAATTATCATTATCATCATGGTTGCCTCTCATTGTTGCGGTGGTGGTTGCGTTCTGGTTCGATACCAGAAAAAGACACTCACCTGTGCTCAGATAGTTGTTTTATGTGTACAGTCTTTCGCACCTTAAAGCACACACCTTCCTACACAAATCCACGAGTTATATCCAATGGCAAGGAGATTCAAGATGACTAAATCAGGTGGATGAATTACAACCCTCGTCCACTGTTGACACCACGCTCTATTCACAACATGTGGTTAACACGGGCGCGCACATATCCAAGGCAATGGCTGAATATTTAGAAAGTTAACTCCAGTCTGTAGTTTTATAGGGACATAACTCGATGGTAACATTTAATCCTACTAAGAGAAAGCTCATTTCCTTAAACAATTGTGAGAACACTTTTAAACCACCGATTGCCATAGCTAATAAAATCCTACCCGAAAGTCCAACATTCAAACTCCTTAGCCTAACATTCACAGGTTACATGAATTGGAAAAAATACAGAGACGATGCTGCCAAAGCTGCTGCAATTAAAGTGGGGCTTCTATATCGTGTTGGAAATATTCTCACACTTGCCAGTATTCGACATTTCTACAAAGATTTATCTGCACATGCACAGGGTATGTTGTCACATCTTAGCTGATGCACCTATAACTAATCTCTTATTCTTAGATAATTTCTGATCTAATAGACCCCCTACTGTCTATCAAGCTCCAGTCCCTGTCACATCACCACAGTCGTGCATATCTGTGTTTATTTTACAAGAACTAAAATCGAATTTGCTCCGATTAAATTACTGCTCTACTTTCCCCTTACGACGTAAATACACACGGCAAACCCGACAATCAGCTTAATTTCACACCTTCACTGTTGCAATTCCCAGATTCCAGAAGGCTTTCTACTCTAATAGCTAATTTCCATTAACTGATAGCCTTAGAATTCTCTCTCTGCTCCATGTTCCCTGACTGAACTAACATGCATACATTTAAATGTAATTTGAGAAAAAAAAACATCTCGCTTCCAAACTCGTAACTTAGCTTACGCCTATGGATATAGCTCCAAATTGGTCCAGTGGCTATCTTCCTTATTTGTGTTCAATTTTAAAAATATACTAGACAACCCGTGACCCGTTGGGTCAGTTTGTTATATTAGCTATGGAATTCATGTATGAGCGTGACACTTGTGGCATAAAGAAATAGTTTTTTTTTACATAACAGAAGCATTTCTATGAAAGTATATTAAAATGAAAAAAGAATATAGATATATTTCTATGAGTCGTTCTGTTTATTAAAATTGTTTTTTTTTTAATTACAGTTACTGAATTATAAGTGGTTGGTTATGGCGATTTGAGAAAGGAAGGGCGTACAGCAGGCTTTCTCGCGTACGTAACGAAAACAGAGGGAGTAGGAGTGGTGAAATCTATGAGAGGGAAAGTGGGAGGTGGTTTCGTTCACCGACCGCTAGTATGGCTGATATTAATAATGAGTGTTGTTTTTTTGTTTGTTTGTTTTTGTTTTTTAAAAGGGAGGAGTTTTTTTGAAACTGCGACAGACTTTACGAAGTCCTCCCGTTGAATGTTTTTAGCCGTGAAGAAAACAAATAAACTATTTGATGAAATTAAATGAAATTGTTTAAAAATTTCCAGAATGAAAAATTTCATGCGTTCGTTAATCATAATAGAGAATAACGGAATTGGAATAACAGATTGAAGACGATGCTATTTACGCATGCGCAACCGGATGTTGAAAACCGGAAAGCTGAAAGCTGATTGCAAACATACAAGAACAATAGACTTTTAGTATTATATAGATAAAATCTTAAATAATATGTAACCGTGTAAGGTAGAGAGAGTGAGAGAGATTGTGTATCCACGCACACGTGTTTCACTGTATTTACAGATATTTCAGCAATGCTGACCATGGTAATGCCCGAACCCACAACCACAGTGTATGTAATCGGTAATCGCTACGGGACTTGCATTAAAATACGTGGCAATACGTCGCAAAAATACTGTATTGATGTTTGTTGTTTTTATATATTTCTTAATGTATATTTATAGATGAAATGGTTATTTACTTACACGTGTTTCACAGACAATAAGCGTGTCTTACCATGGCAAGATTCGAACTCACAACCACAGTGTATGTAGTCGCAGGCGTTACTGCCGTGTTAAGAGACTTGCTGAAAATTACGTTAAAATCTTAAATAATATAGCGATGTTTGTATAAGTGAGAAATTTTAAGCTGTCTAGTGTTTTTATAGCTATTAAATTCGTCATGTGTTTTTAAGTAAGAGGAGCGATTAAAACTAATGTCGGGAGTAAACTTTATCTCTCTTTCTCTCTATCAATCTCTCTCTCTTTCTCTCTATCAATCTCTCTCTCTCTCTTTAGAAAACACTTAGGAAGTGAATACTTTAAAATAGCTGACATCAGCTGTTCTATTCGCTAAAAAACAACAACAAACACTACTACATATATACATTTACAAATATATATATATATATATATATATATATATATATATATATATATATATTTGTGTTATAATGGAATCATTCCAGGAAGAAATCCGGGTATGAGAGCTCAATGTGGTAAACAGAGCAAGAATAACATAAAATATAATAACACGAAATTACATAATTGTCGATGCAATAATTTATTTCAACCTCGTGGTTTTCTCAAGCATCCAACTAGACAATTACATTTTTGAGACTGACAGAAAACTGAATTCACCTTCAACAATTCAAATACAATCAGATTGGTTGCAACCACCACTCTCTCTAATATCAGAAAAATGCATCGTAAATCTCGAAAAAGTCGTGGTAGTCAAACCTATGTATGTGTTTTGTTCTTGGTTGTCAGAGACACAGTGTTTCAAAGGACATTTAAACTCATAAACACGTGTTGTCTTATCCAAAACTCTAATCGAGGGGGAAGCATTATTTGAGATAATAAGGTTAGTGGTTTTTACTTTATTGTAGAAAATGTTCACTTTTAATTTTTAATTTGGGTCAGTAGGGAATACGTTCTTATTAATTATATCTTTTAGAACTAGTTAATCTATTTTATAGTTATGATGGAACTGGTTACGATAAAATTGTTTAATAGTTGTGATAAGTAGAGAATTGGATTTATTATTATTATTATCATTCCCACGCAGACGTTTATGTGACCTTACTTGGTCTGTCGATTCATTACAGGGATAACACACTGACGTTTATGTGTAGCTTACTTATTTAAGTGAACTTAGCCTGAAGATCATCTACGGGAATAAAACGTCAATGCATCTGCGAAGCGTAATTGCCTGACATATATTTCATACCTTCCTACCTAACTCTAGTCACGTATTGAGCACTGCTGAGGGGAATATTGAAAATATATACACAATATATTCCATATCCTTATTGTATTAGATGTGTATACATGAAATAACAAAATAATCATATATATATATATATATATATATATATATATATACATATATATATATATATATATATATATTTATATATATAGATATCGTACATGTATTGTATTAGTTTCTGTAAATGTAAATCCGTAGAAACTCCAGTGTTTATACAAATTGCTCAATAACAAGTAGAGCTGTTTATAAGTATAAATGTTTATTTATACAAACTTTATTGGTTACATATGTGCATACATGTTTCGGTTGCACTTTTCCCAGAAAGTCAACCTCATCAGACCAAGAATTTTCGAGAATCATATATATATATATATATATATATATATATATATATATATATATATATATATATATATATATATATATATATATATGATTCTCCAGCCTAGACGCTAACACATCTTTTTTCTACGGCAGAACCATTTATTTTTTTGATGGATTGATTCCTCCTGGGTAAACAGTATTTGACCCTATTGATACATTTTTCACAAACCTTCCAACGATGAATAGTTGTCTTTCCATTTTCAAGTTTTTTTCATTGGAAATTTTCTGCATTTTTGAGACTCTTCTTACACACTTTCATCTACATTTAATGACTTTTCAAAATATGAGTTTTGGTTTATTCCTCGCCCACTTATCTATATATTAAAATTCGTTTGATGATAAGAAACTACTCTTTGAAAAGCATGGATTAAGGAAGGAAACAGATTAACATTCTTTTGTTGAATACACATTATTTTAATAACTGAAGACACAATAGATTGTTTATTCTCACATCATGTATTTTTCTTCTCTCATGTATCTATATAATTGCTCTATCCCGTATACTGAGCTATAAACACTTCACGATAGGTTTAATTTTTAAGAGTATACATTCTACCTTTAGTTTCGTACCTTTATGGATATATATATATATATATATATATATATATATATATATATATATATATATATATATATATATAAAGAAGAGTGTAGGCTGCGAAACATGTGAAGTGAAAAAAATGTTGAGCATAAAAAACAAAGGTTCGCAATTAGAACGTTCGTGAAGAATGCATCAATTGTGTAAAATAATCGAGGAAGGATAGACCCATCAGAATAATAAGTTGTTCTGCCGTTGAAAAAAGGTTGGTTGGTGTCGAGACTTGAGAATCATATATATATATATATGAAGAGTTCGAATGCAAAACGCGATAAACGCCATTTTGAAAATCACGAAACTGTCTCTACAAAAAGTGTTGTATTTAAACACTTAACGACACCCCAAAATTATGTGTTAAATAATATGATACCGAAATAAATTATTTATGATTTCAATAAAAATCAGCTTTAATTTGAAGTCTAGATTTAATATATTCGTGTTTTTATTGCTTACGGTCTCAATTTAAACGCATTGGATTTATCGCGTTTTGCGTTATATTTATATATATTTATATATATATATATTTATATATATATATATGTATTTATATATATATATATATATAAAATAAAATATGAAACTAAAGGTATACTTTTAGTAGATAGTACCTATAGTGAAATGGTTTAAGCTCAATATACGAGATAGAGCAATTATAAAGATAAATGAAAGAAGAGGGATAAACATGTACGAATGACAAATTTATTTCAACTTCGATTAACTTAAGGAAAGTATAATAAACATAATTTCATTACCGAGTATAGCTTGCATTGAACAATCGAAGTTGAAATAAATGTGTCATTCGTACATGTTCATACTTCTTCTTTCATCTATCTTTATCTATCTATCTATCTATCTATCTATCTATCTATATATATATATATATATATATATATATATATATATATATCTATATATCTATATATATATATATATATATATATATATATATATATATATATATATATATATATATATATAGTAAGGTATGAACATGTATTTATGGCAATTAAGCTACACAGAGCCTCCCGCGTTTCATCCCCCATTTAAGCCTGAAGATTCCCAGGAGATGAAACACGGGAGCCTCTGTGCAGCTTAATTGCCATAAATATATTTTCATAGCTTACTAATTAGCTCTACTTACGTATCGGGCACTGTTAAAGGAAATACTGAACATCGATACATAAAAAAAATAGATCTCCTTATAAAATGTTATGTGGGTCCATTAAATGGTTATATATATATATATATATATATATATATATATATATATATATATATATATATATATATATATATCTGACCATTTGATAATCTATCCAGAAGATTTCTCTAAATGTGCATATGTTATTCTCGTTTGTATGTATTTAATGTGAAATCCCCGGCGGACGAAAGGACTTATTAACGAATAAAATAAGTAAAAATGTGTGTATGTTGGGGGGGGGGTCAAGAGATGGAGGAATATTAAAAATAATCTGATTTTTATGTTGAACGCGCCAAAATTAATCTTTCCATCGATGAGTGGCAAGCCAGCGGAGTTTATATCTAAGTTTTCACAAGAGGGTTCGAAAGATGGCGGATGTGCTAAAGGCGCCGGGAGACATTCCAAGCGATGGGACAACTGGCTTTATTAATAGTCAGTCGGGTCAGATAGATATGTCCGCTTTTAAGTGGGACGCTTCCTGGGGCTTCCGGTCCGACATGGAAATGATGGAAGAGTTGAAGGGTGGCCTGTGATTATGAACAGTGGGAGGACGATTCTTTTCGTAGATAAGCGTCTGGGGGAATGGGGGAGGAGGCTGATGACAATTTGATTCATGTGAATAGTCCCGGCTGAAACATTTCCGCCCGATGTCTTATAATTTCTTTCTCTTGGAGATTTACATCTGCCTCCTGTCTCCGAATATATACACCGACACTTTAGATTTAATTTACTATGTCTTTATTTTCTTCTTCTTCTTCTTCTTCTTCTTCTTCTTCTTCTGTTTTTATTATTTTCTTCTTCTTTTTTTTTCTTTTTTCTTCTTCGGTTTTCATTATTTTCTTATTCGCTTATTTCTTCTACGTTTTCGTCTTCTTCGCTTGCTCTTTCTTTTTCTTCGCGTTTGTATTCCTTTTTCTCTTTTTCCCGCCTTATTCTATCCTCCTCCTTTTCTTTCATCGTCTTCGTCTTTTTTTACCCCTACTACTCATTCTTTTCTCTTCTTCTACTTCTTCTTTTCTTATTCGCCTTATTCTTTTTCTCATGCTTCTTCTAATTCTTCGTACCATTCTTCTTCTTTTTCTACTTTTTCTTTTTTTTCTTCCTTTTCTTTTTCTTCTTATTCTTCTTCTTTTTCTTCTATTTCTTCTCCTTCTTCTTCTATTTCTTCTTCTTCTTTCCTCCTCCTCCCCCTTCTTCTGCTTCTTCTTCTTTTCTTCCTCCCCCCTTTCTTCTTCTTCTTTTCGTTCTCCTTTTTTTCGTTCTTTTTCACTTCTTCTTTTCATTCTTCTTCTTTTTCCCTTCTTCTTCTTCTTCTTCTTCTTCTTTTTATTATTATTATTATTATGATTATTATTATTATTATTTTTTTTCTTCTTCCTCTTCTTCATTCTTCTTCTTCTTCTTCTTCTTCTTCTTCTCCTCCTTTCATTTCTTCTCATCCTTCTCCTTTTTCGCATTTTGTACTTTTTCCTCCACTTCATTATTGTATTTTCTTCTTGTTCTTTATCTTCTCTCTCTTCTTCTTGAGTTGTGCCAGTGACCTTATCTATACCCTCACGTCATATGCAATCGTTTGTTGCATATCTCTTCAGGGATGAGGGTGGCGGTTGTTAAGTGTATAACAACGTGGACTGACGACCTGGGTGTGCCAAGTTCGAATCCACTCCGTTCCATAGAATCACCTTCACTTAGGGATGCTGCCAACTACTACGTGGTCCTTCCTGCAAAAATGCCAACAATAGAATTGAGCCAAACTTGTACTTTGTTTATTCATACGAATTTAGTCACTCTACTTCAAGGGCTGACAATGAAGATAAAGGTATTTGTTTTAAAACAATTAAATGAATAACCTAACTTAGAAAAGACATGAAAAAATCAGAGACTTTTTCGATCTTACTCACATTTTTTTGTATTTATTAATTAATTAAGATTAATATACATTATTTATTTTATTTAAAAACACGTATAGGTAAGGGATAGCATTTAACTATTATAAAATATACTTATAGTATATATATATATATATATATATATATATATATATATATATATATATATATATATATATGAATGAAGCAATCCAACAAAAGATATAAGAGGCAACTAGTATCTTATAATTAGTGAAACATCCGGATAAAAACTGAAGCTCAATATACTGGATGGAGCATTAATATTATAATATGAAATGAAGTAATAAAATAAGGTGTCAATCAAATTTTATTAGAATTCAAAGTTCAAGCAAAGTATCCTTAAGTCCTTAGCTCATGAGTTTTCAAAGATAATTCTTCTCTTCAGAGGACCATTACCGCAGTTATACTACTACAGGTAATAAAATTACGCTTTGAAAATATATAAAATTATATACACAAATACATAAAAATACATAACATCAAACATATCAACCCAAAAACATACTTTTTGTTGAATCCATACAGTCCATCCAGGTCATACAAATTGAGAAGCATAATCAGGAAATACATAACTCCAAGTTATAAACAGCAGTCCATATACGTGAAATTGAAAGGGCCGGCAAAGTTATCCAGTCGCGAAATGTGTCCATATACAATGTTAATGATAAATAAATCAAATAAGACAAAAAGTCGAATCAAAGTTCCAAAATCCCGACACGTGCAACCCAAGTCGAATCAAAGTTCGTTGTTTAATTAGAAAACCCGTTATGTTTTCGCTCTGCCGGCAAGATGCGACGGGGATTCAGTCTTATTTTGCTCAATTCGGATTTAACGGGTTTTATACATATATATATATATATATATATATATATATATATATATATATATATATATATATATATATACATATATGTATATATGTATATGTATATGTATATATATATATATATATATACATATATGTATATATGTATATATACGTATATGTATATATGTATATGTATATATATATACATATACATATACATATATACATATATGTATATATATATATATACATATACATATACATAAATACATATATGTATATATATGTATATATATATACATATACATATACATATATACATATATCTATATATATATATACATATACATATACATATAAACATATATGTACATATATATATACATATACATATACACATATATGTATATATATATACTTATATACATATACATATACATATATATATATATACATATACATATATATATACATATACATATACATATACATATATATATATATACATATACATATATATATACATATACATATACATATACATATATATAGAGAGAGAGAGAGAGGGAGAGAGAGAGAGAGAGAACGACAGCAAGGCAGACAGACTGAGTCTCTGTTTGAGAGAGTAAGTAAGGACGAATAAAGTATTTATTTCAGTACTACGAGTTCAAAATCAATAATGATTAGGTGTACAATCGTTTCCCAGACGATCAATAACTTTTATTTATGTTCTCATTGTTAACTCATTCCCATAAACAACTTCTTCAGTGTCTTCAGATCACAAATAGAATTCAAGCAAAATACATCAACATTTTATTCTTATTTTACAAAATGTATATCAAACCATGACAATTAAATAAAATAAAAAACACATGTACATAAATTCATAGTTTTGCTACGAATAATCACGACAATAATAATAATAATAACAATGATAACAATAATAACAATGATAATAATTACAATAATAATTATAATAATAATAATAATAATAATAATAATAATAATAATAATAATAATAATAATAAGAAGAAGAAGAAGAAGAAGAAGAAGAAGAAGGATGTATTAATAATGAGAAAATATATTATGGATTAGATTCCAACTCTGCAATATCATGGCCTGATCTTAAGGTCAAATCATTGAAGTAATTTATACCTGCAGTATGTCAGTGTGGAATGCCAATATTTTATACCAGTTTCTTATAACACTAGAAGCGTTTTTTATTGTCAATTCATAGTCTACTGAAGTCTATACTTGAACTTTAATTTTATATATGTATATATATATATATATATATATATATATATATATATATATATATATATATATATATATATATATATATATTCTTTGTTGAGAAATTTAAATTGGGTAAACTGAGACATTTCCAGATGTTATGTTACTAGTGAAAAACAATGTCTAACCATCCGTAATCACTGGTCGAAAATGGAAGGCGAAACAAGCTATAGAAAATTAAGAATTGAACCCTTATTATGTAAGAAATAAGTGGCCCGTTGGCATGTTGAAATGGAGGTGTAGGTCTTCACTTACAGATTATGTGGTCCAAATAATCCCTTGTAAATCGAGGTGGCGGAAGAAATTCATAATTTTGAGAAAACCACGCGTATTGTTACAACTGTAGGTCAAAGTAAAAAAAAGACGCATGGACTAAGTGGGATAGTGTAAAATACGGAAAAATAACTTGGTGCGACCTCAAACACATTGAGGCTCAAAATACAGTTTTCACATAAATACAGTCTACGATACCTTACCAATAACAGTTGGTCGTTTTGCTTTGAAGATAACTATATCCAATCGATGCAAAGCATGTTGGAAAACTTCCAGCCTCAAACATACTTCTCTCTTTCTTTTCATTTTACTTCTGTAGAACTTCTTAGAAATCAAGGGGCCCCTTCGTGGGGGTAACACTTGATGTCTATGTGAGATACACAGATATCCGAGTGTTCAATCATAGTTCTCCTTTATTTCACAAAAGTTGAGATAATAAAGAAATGAAGAGCATTCATTCTCCTCTCACCAATTGAACAGTAAACTATTGTATAGTATAACTATGATGTGGTCTATTGGTCTTACCGGATTCCAGGACAAGAATTCATCTGGTCTGGTGGATTATCCAGCTAAGTGTTGTTACTGGAGGTAACAATACTTAGAGGAAGCGCACTATTCATCGTATGAACCAGTGTAGTCATACCAGATGGGATCTTATTTGGGCTTCGAATACTATGTTATTTTGAATATTTGGTCAGGGTTTACTTGTTGGGGAAGTATCCTCATGTCTAGTTATCCTGACAAACCCTTGTACAGAGAGACTGAAGACACTCGAGGATAGTGTCTAGTAGGTAATTCCAACTCTCTGTAAGTAATTCCACCTTCCCTTAAGAAACTACACGTGGAGACAAAATGAAGCATTTGAGATTTTATTCAGACGCTTCGGAAATGTGTGTGAGACTTCAAATGAAGGTCCCAAGTTGACCATTAGAACAATTCATTTAATTAAAAGAAGGGAAATGTTTAAAGTCCCTATGCAAAAGAAAACGCAGAGAGTGCAATTGTTTGATGGCTGCACGAACTGAAACCTTATATTAGACTTAAAGTGCTGACTCGTACTTACATTAACGTTTACGATCAGTGTCCGTTTGTTTTCATTTGGTCTGTTTATTTAAAAAAAAAGAAGCTTTTGTCATTGAATTAACGGTTCCATTTGAGTAAACCTTTGACTGGACACCGCAGCAGATGTTGGAAAATATGAATATCTACGAGAATAATTTGTCGGAAATTGTTGGAAATCAATTGTAGATCCTTTCGAAGTCGGACGCAAAAGGTGTATTGCCAAGAAAACCTGCGAATTCTTAAATAATATTGGTCTTTTACCATCGACCAAACAGAAAATGCATTAAGAAAATAACAGGACAAACGGCTACATGCATCACATTTGATATGGCAATCCCACAGAGTGCTGACAATCCAACAAAGTCTACTAGTATCGTAGGGATACTGCTGGGGCGTCCTGGGCTAGTGGTAATGATACTTCGGCCCTGAAACCAAGTGTGAACCATGAGTCATAATCTGATGAAGGATTTGTTGGAAGTAAGGCTGCTATACAAGCAACAATAACTGTATAAATGTATATATATATATATATATATATATATATATATATATATATATATGAAGTTACCGAGTACACCTTGCGTTGAAATAGATTTCTCATGTGTACATGTGTATCCCTCTTCTTTCATTCATCTTTACAATTGCTCTATCTCGTATATTGAGCTAAAACCATTTCACTATAGGTTCTATCTACTAAAAGTATATTTTAATTTCATATTTTATATATATATATATATATATATATATATATATATATATATATATATATATATGTGGGTCTATTTACATCTACAGGTTTTTGTTCGTGAATAATGAATGTGTTACTTTTTTTATTCAATTCTACAAAATTGTGACTCCCCGATGTCTGATCATCAACGTTTACATACGCATACCTACACAACCACATGTATACATACACACACATACGCACACAAACACATACATATATATATATATATATATATATATATATAGAGAGAGAGAGAGAGAGAGAGATGAGGAGTGCCGATGTATGTATTTGTGAGTGTGTATTCCAACGGGCCAGTGTGTATTTTCCCTGCTACGCAAATATATTACACGTGGGATCAGAAAATATAGCCGACGTATTACCTCAAAATATTCGGTGATTTATTTGCGAAAATATGCCTCGATGTGTATACGCAGGAACTTTATGATTTACGACCAGTTTGACTTCATCTTAGAGAAACGTTCACCTTTGCCTATCGGCTTGCTCGGCGGGAGAATTCCTGCAAATATCGAAAACGAAAAAGATGACAGTTCTGGATTTACATACGCTGGCACGTGCTTCAGCGGAGAGCTAATCACGCTTTGCAATGTATTCCTGATCCCATGCTGTAGTTGTGAAGCCGGAACAACTGAGTGTTTTGCTAAGGGAAGAAGTCGTACGCGTTTCAAAATGTTGATTAGCTTGCCAAGATATAATACATACCTCGCTAAAAACATTGCGTGGCTACAACCACTACACATACGTTGCAAAGATACGGCAAAAAGTAATTCTAACTTGAACAACATCTTCAATACGAAACTAGCCATTGCAATGATTTTACAGGCGTATACTATGGAATATAGATCTTTAAAAAAGGACTCTAAGACCGTACATGCGTTAAGTATAAGCAGATGGGCAAAAAGAAACTGTGATTGGCTAAAACATTATTGCATTGCAAACTAATCTTCTTTGCTGTCCGCCATCTTTATTTTGTGTCACAGGTCAACGGCCGCACAGGTTGGATATAATGACAATTCAGAAATGGCATATGGTTCCGAATCCTTTTTAAATAGTTGTTTTCCCTGGATTCATGGGCAACATCTTAATTACAATTGCATTCATCGTTTCAAGACTGACGTGCCAGTAATGCACTTATCCAATCTAGTTTGTTTGTTAAATAAACCAAAGAGTCGTCATCAAGTTAAATAAAGTAGTTCTCCGTGTAGACTTACCTAATGAATAAAGTAATTCCCCTTCTTCCATTACACATAAAATAGACGTATTCCCTTTGTAAAATTATTAATTAAGTAGAGCCATTCCCCTTGTTGAATTAAAGATAAAATATTCCCCGTGTTGAATTACCCAGTAAAATTAGTTATTAACTTTTTTTAATTACATATTAAATGTTGTTATTCTGTTTGTTGAATTACCCATTAAATAGAGTTATTCCGTTTCTTTAATAAACTATCCACTAGAGTAATTCCCGTTGTTGAATTACCCATTAAATATAATTCCGTTTCTTTAATAAACTATCCAATTAACATCCGCCACTGTCGTTGTCATATATTTGATGTGATATCCACCTAACTTTCATGGACTTCCTTTCTCACGAATCTTAACTTTTTTTCAGCCAGGGTCAGCACCAAGACCTCTCTGTTAAATTTATCTGGGCAAATAGGTTTATTTAATAGTTATACTAGTAAACATACCTAGCAATATTTAACACGTTTTGAATGAAGCGCGAGAGAAATATCGTGATTACATATACAAAGAAGGACGGAATACAAACATCGCGAAAAAAAGAGTGCAACACACTAACACAGGTCAAAGCTGTTTTAATATTGATCATGTTTTAATTTGAGGGTAAACAGTTGTTGACAATCATGAGAATTTATAAGAACTTATGACATTTTAGAAGAATAGAAACTGGGTTAGTATTTAAAGAAGCTAGATATGCGTAAACGCTTATAGGTTATTAGGTGTTTAATAACTAAAGTCAGATTGTCTTAAATGTTTTTGTCAATATCTCAATTATAAATAGGAAAAACTGATTGGATGAAAATCAATAATTCGTGTAATACACTAATTTAAACTCGGAGCAATCGCAACACGTCAATACAAATAAGATGCTAAACTATTCACTCTTTCAACCTACTAGCCAGTCAGACGTTCTAGGATTTCACATTATTAAGGCGACAACTTTTCAAAATGGAAATCGCTCGAACAAAGGCATGAAGCCACTTGATGTAAGGAGCTAAACACAAAAGCAATACTACTTAAAGGTAAAAAAAACTAGTCAACGATAAATTTGATTGATAGATTCCAACTCAGAAAATAGAAGTTATTTCCCCTTTGTCAGAAACATCGCCCAGTTAATGTGAGGACTAACGGACAAAATAAGAGAAGCGAGAGTTACGATGGTGCTAAAAATAAACCCACTGGCTACTTTCTTCTCTCTTGAATGATGAAGAATATAATGACAAAAAGTACAGGTTTCGGATTGTATCAGATGAGTGTTGACAATGTGTAAAACTTGGTATATTCGAACTACTGTGCTCATCTTGGGTGTTTTTATCGCAACGTTACGGCCGATGTAACCTCCGACCTTCTTCGTGGGTACCTTGTCGATTCCCGATTTCGACAAGGCACACCTGAAGAAGGTCAGAGGTTACATCGACCGAAATATACCAAATTATACAAAAAAAGTAATATTGACCCTTTTTACTACTCTACATCTGAAAATATTACCGCGTTATTTACGGATACCAAACAAGTATGATCTGAAAAAATTAAAGGACATTCTCTCTTTCTAAAACGAGGTACGGGTTTCAAGCACATTCATATCTTGTAATAATTATGTACATAGTTCTCAACTTAGAATTACACAGAAAATATTATGAAGTTAAGATTAGAAAAAAAAGAAATTCAAAAGTAATTATGTAGTTTAACTTTCATCATTTCCTAAGACGTTGGATTGATTTAAAATTATCAATAACTAGCCGGCCTACCCGGCATTGTCCGGAGAAAAGGTGTAACATATTTCTATTAAAACTTCTATTTCTCTCTTCCCACGCTCCCTCTTCCTCTCTCATTTTCCTTTCTGCCCAGCCACTTCCTCTTTCTGGGCATACACCTTTTATAGATTACTCGAGTCAACGTGAGGGGAATCACTATTTTTTTAAATCAGAGTGTTTTCAATTTAGTTAGTATACGAATGTTTGTTTTAAATCCCCCCCCCCCATCTGTATTAAAGAATATTTTAGATATTCTTTCCGGGCAACGCTGATCAAAAATATACCAACTTTGTGGATGTATTAGTTGTAGCTTTTTACTCTTAGCTAGGCGCGCGCGCACACGCACACACACATACACACTCATATACACACTCATACACACGCAGATCCTCCTTTATACAATAGATATTCAGTTTCTATATTTCCACGGAAAAAGCAAATAAAACTAACTGAAGTTTTAATACTCCCGGGCAACTCTTGATTTGGACCGCTAATAGGAAATACACAAATAGTGTAATGTACATATATCAGAGTCACGCATAGCCGAGAAACACATACACATGCTAGTTTAAGAAATACATTAATAAAGGCCTTATATACTAAACAAAAACGTACAGTTTTATGATACGCCTATTCAATCTACGCATATTGCGTGCACTATGCTATTTGAAACTAATGCCTGACAGACAGACGAAAATGCTATTTCTCACCTAAGCGTAACAACCCAAATGACAGACTGACAATGTGGTCATAATCTAATTTCTCTATCGCCCACTTCCGGTGAAAGCCTATCAGTTTACCTTTTGTTTCCCCATATCGAAATGTTAGACCATTTAATGGACAACGTCAGCGTGGAAATTTAATGAAACCATCTGAGCGTGACTAACCAGTTATCGGTTAGGTCTCTTCACAAAGCATCAGCGAAAATCCCTGAGGCGAATGTGCAAGCGAGGAATATTCATTCCGTTTCTACCTTTGGTTATTCGACTCGCAGGTCTTGACAGGATAACACAATTCACATTAGCGTCAACTCGGTCAGGAAAATGGCGTCTTTAGTCTGGCTTCCCGAAGGAACTAATTTCTGTCGATGAAACTCGGAGCATGAGATGAGTTTTAGGAAATAAAACACACAAAATAGAGATTCTTTAGGATACCTGTAGCATGTCGTTATACAATTAGTGTTTCATTATTTTTTTGTGTATTTGAATAATTGTCAGGTGAAAATAACTATTAAAGAATATTTAATCTTAGAAAAGAATATTTTAAAATATCTAAAACAAATCCGATAATACCATACTAGTGGGTACCCGCTATTTTAGCCGTGTTGGTTCAAGTACCTAGGTACGTCAATTATCATCGTTACCTAGGTGCTATCACTTTATCACTCATACAAAGTAAAATATCTTTAACATTTTATGGAAAAAATACGCTACTTAGTATCTTTATGAGAGAATAAGTAACTACGATGAATGTATTTCCATATCGCTTTATTGGCAAAAATTAACATTATAAATTATATTTAAGCCAAAAATAATTAGCGTTTAACAAATGAGCAATACCCTTTATGTCTATATATTTTTGGCGGATTATCAAACAGGTCACTTGAAAATATATATGAAATGTTGGTACTCTTATACAGAGCGCACCGCGTTTCCGTAACTTCGCGTCGTAAACGTTCGGGCAGGTCTCGGAAGTTGACGAAACTATTAACCAATCAGGTTGCAGCAGGCACTAGACAAGCAGGTGTCAAGCAAGTAGATGATCACTTTTTTAAAGAAATTAATTTCTACGATCTGCAGCGCGTTAAAAAATTCATCTCTACGGTCTGTGTCAGTTCGTTGAATCTATCGAAAGACTCATTGAGTTCTCATTAAACAACGGTCACTTCTAGCGAAAGACTAACCCTAAATCCTAAAATTAAACTCTTACCCTAACACTAAACCCTAACCAGGAAAATGTTAAAAAGGAAAAAAACATTTATAAGATAATTTAAAACGCGCCTTGTCTTAAAGTTATGGTTCCATTTTCGTCGTATTCCAACGACTTCCGGTTCTGTCACACTTACCATTTTCGATTGGGCTACCCATTTGTACACTTTCTCTGAAACGTTTACTGTTTTCCAACATATATATCAACCAAAGCTACTAGCTCTTGGTAGATGCAGGGCTATCAATAGTCATCACAACCTTGACAAACACAAGTTTACACCAGAATGTAACGTTATTTGAAACATATCTTTATTATTTCTCATTGCAAAGTGAAGTACGAGTGTTAATTTTTAGAAGATGCCCCAAAAGGCATGAACAAATTAGTAAAACTACATCTTACTATGTTATTATTGAAACTGACTTGCTCACACCACAGTCCGTGCCAATAACAATTGTGATATTTCTCCTTGTTAAATACACACATGATATCGTACAAAATGTGTTCCTTCTTATTTGACAGACTTGTGTATCCAATCTGTAAACCTTCTAATCAATTAAGGAAACGCAGTTAATGATGGTCTTAAATGTATTTGCATTTTCGAATTCATTGACTCAATTAGAATATACAGCGTTTGCAAGGAATAATCGAAGACTGAAATGTAACAATTAAATACACGATATGCTTACTCGCATAAACCGGTGGAAGAAAAAGAGGATGAAACACTATATGTCCACTCGCTAATTACCTGATTTATTTAATGGTCACTTTATAACTGTTCAAAGTCGAGATGAACTAGTTTTTATTAAGCACTATAAAATACGTTTATAAAATGAAGAATCGTGTTACTTTACGCAGTTAATGATGGTAAAATTAAGAGGAAAACAATTGCTAGTACGAATCAGTTTATAACTGTTTGGTTTAAAATTCGAAGGTAAGTTTATACGGCATTGAAAATGTAGCTTTACATCTAGGGGATTTCGTTTCGAATCTATCAAGTAAAATTTAGATCAGAGGCTGAGCCGGTATTTTATTCTGTAGTATTTAGGGATTTCATTTTCAATTCACATACCAATGATTTCAGATAGCGTATAGCAGAAAAGGGAGAGGCTTCTGACGTATACCAACACGTATCTACTAGTCACATATTCCACACACACGAACTGAAAACAATCTTGACGACTTCTTCAGAATACTTGAAGTTGTACTGATAAAGTGTAATTCATCATTAATTCTGTAACTTTATCATGAACACAATTCGTACATGTACGCTTATACTAAGTATAACATACTCAGTCGACTGTGTGCCTATCATTTGTGAAAAACGAAAAATATTAATAAATAAATTAAAATCAATTGTTCATAAATTATATCCATTGTATATTTGGTAAAACCAAATAACATTTAAGTAAAAAAGAACGATTATATTACATTAGAATAAACACGTGTACAGATCAAACGTAATATTATGCATGTTTGTAATATTTTATATAGGATAGGAAAAGTAAAAATCTAACGGTTTTTTGAAGATGTTTGGTTCCGATCTAGCAGGTTTTCAAAATCTCAGTTGGCAAAACTAAGTGTATACCAGCGGTTAATGTCTTGTTTCGGTTCGGGTAATAGTCATTGTTCTGTCTAGCCTAGAATAAGTCCCTTAGATCTATATCCCTTTGTCAGCCCTCTTTCTTGTAATGGATGTTTTTAACCTTGACACCGGGCGAGCGGCTTTCTGCTGTTCTGCCCCTATCTCTTAGCTGCTTAGTCTCGGACCTACATGGAGGAATTTCTATCCACTTAAATATCCTGATATTTTAGGCATTTCCGGTAAGCTACCTTCCTTCTCCCTCCAAATAGAATTAAATAGCATGATATATTTCTTTTGTACATTACTTTTATCGCAGCGAACTATATTCACCCTTACTCATCACGTGTGAATATCATGTTTACCGCCCGTAACTTATGTCCCGTATTATATTTATGCTCCTGATATTTTCTATTCTGCGGTGGTCGTTTAGATTTAGTGAACTGCTTGTTTCCTGCCTCGTCGTCATTTTTGTATTCGCATTTTGCTGAGACAATGTTTTTTATTTCCTTTCAGTTTTTACCTTTTTCGATGAATAATAAAAGAATGGTTACAACTACACCATGCCTCAGAGTCTTGTTTCTCAGTAAGAGTTTAGCCTACTGTCCGACGGTTACAATCAGCCATTGGACAGCATAGTTATGTATTGTTCATAACAATATTTTTATTTAGGTTACACTTCGCGTTGTCGCTCCGGTGAAAACTTTATTCATCAAGAAATCAATACAAGCAAAGCAGTATCACTATTTAATTGCTTTCTTACGTTTGCAGAGTTAGATACAAGGCCATCTACTCTTAGCCTATGCATATGTGTCCCTCACTGGCAAAGGATAAACATATAAGGTGTAGTATCAGACCAGATACTTTAAATAATTTATTTGAAAAAATATGAAACAAATAGACTTGAACAAATTTGGCACAACGCCATCAAAAGCGTTTGTTGTATGGGTCGATGGTCATCGTCGGTCTATCCTATTTTTAAGTCGTATAAATACAGTTACAACGATATGATATTTACTCGACAAGACATCATAAAAAATATCCTTGATGTATTGAAAAATTTATTAAGTTTATAATTATATGATGTTACATGGAAGTAGAACTCATTATTAAATGTGGTTGTTGAATGTTTTCATACACTTTTCGTACAATTTCGAAGATATTTTGTTTCTGGTCTGATAATTTTGATCGAGTGTAAAATCCCTCATTTTATAAAAATGTAAATTCCTGAATAAAATCTTTGGGATGTAGCTTTTTGTTTTCATAACTTTTTAGATTGAAGTATTGATAACCTTAAGTGGGAGGAGTTTAAACTCTATCTTTAAAAAAAGATTTCTTTTAAAAGAGTTTTAAGTGGTCTTAAGTTTTTAATCAGTAGTGTATATATATATATATATATATATATATATATATATATATATATATATATATATATATATATACAGCGTAATCACGTGGGCCCACAACATTAGATACTCGAAGTTAAGCAACGTTGAGCATGGGCAGTACTAAATGCGTGACATTTGGAAAGACCGAGTGCTATGTGTGGCCTGGAGAGGATGTGGCACTACCAGGTTCTATCATGCCGACATAACACGTTAGGACAGATAGAGTATTGGCCTGACTTCCCGAACACGTCCCTGAACGTTATCGGAAAACAACAACAAAACACACGCAAACACAGATATGTATATATATATATATATATATATATATATATATGATAATATATTTATATAAGGTATAATTTTAATTTGTGTCATGCTAAAAACTCAGCATTTTTGCTTAAATGTAAGAACAGATTAGAACTTAAAGTTTGTTTAATGAGGAACATTTTGAAAATAAAATTCATTTTGGGGGCAGATATAAAAAAAATAAATGATTGATCTAACATTTCACTCATCTATAAGTCAGTGATGGGTTTATATATTGCAAATATATCAACAAACCCATTGCTCTACAACATCATGTACTATTTGTAAGGCATTTAGAGCAGGAACTCGTTTTCTACCATCCCGGAAAGCATGTATTTACTCTATTAATGTGCATAGCATCATGAATAATTTCTTGTAGAGTGCTTCTTTGCAAGGACACTCCGTCTGCGGAAGACATTGCTGGGGGACTGATTCACTGTTTATTTCAAACGTGTTTGTCTTCAAGTCCAATGTAGACAAGTTTGTGTTAAAGACGCCCTATGAATAATAAGTTCGCATTATTGATAAATGTGTGTGCTCCCATAATTTGCATCAACTTTCAGCTGACAATCAATCTACATCATCATCCTTTATCCTCGAGTGGCGCTTGACCTTTATAAGCGATGCAATAATAGTTAAAAACGTCACTGTGATTAATAATCGGTGTCAAATAGACAGGCGTGAAATGCGATTGAACATACATATATGGTGTTCGTATTTTATTTATCGAATAGTTCGATAGATGATCCACTGCTTAAAATGAAAAGCCTATTCGTATCCAGCGAATGTATTCAAATCGTAAATTCTATTCTGTCTACTTCAAGTTTACTTAGAAAACCAGCTGAGTTTTTTTTTTATGTTTTCATGTGTCCAATCCTGTCTAAAATAGGCACTGTCCGTCTTTTATTCAATCAGTCTAGCTTCAGGTAGAAACACATATTATTTGCTAACCTTACAAATTGACGTGATGTTTCTTTCATTTAGACGTGTCTCAGCACACTAAAAATCTTACTCTTGTCGAGCATCTGGCAGAACAAAAGTTAAAATATTATTTTACTAACTTTGTCCCGCGTTTGTTCGAAATAGTATTTGTTTTTAGCTTTGTTTTCAACTTAGTTTACCCCACGTAGACGTGAGCGTTTACTGAGAATTAGGGTGAACGTTTAGGATGTCATCCTAAATTGGGAGCTGTGCAGCGATATGCATGTTCATATTAATTTAAAATCTTTGCATGTCGGAAAAACAGGGAGCAGGGAAGGAGACCTAAAGACCGCCAGCCCGAGGAAAAAAAAACTATTGGAGTAGAAGGCTCTACGATATCTGGGGACTTCCACAGGGAATAGATAGGATTTAGCTGATTGTCGGTTTGGTCCAGTGTATTTACGTCGAGGGGGCACACGAGCAGCAAGTTCATCGAGACACATTCAATTGAAGTATTTGTAAAACAAGCACAAGGATTCAACATTGCGGCGATGGAACAAGTGCTGGATGTTGTTGGATAGTGAGAGGCCTGTTAAGATCGAGGGTGATGTTGAATCAAGCAATGTTGCATGCAAAGACAGAGTAATAATTAATAAACAAAATGAAGTAGTTCAAATAAGGTTTATTGAACGTGTGTGTACGTGGAATGATGAAGTGTGTGATGTATGCATGTGTGTCGATGGAAAAACAGTTCTTGAAAAGGTATAAGACGAAATGAATCCGGCGTAGGAAAAGTCTTTGAAAGCCGTACACAAAGAAAATGAGTTGAGAACTCTTACCGTTGTTTGACCACGTGTTGACGGAAGAAAAGTGTGTTGGTTGTTGTTTTGCCGAGACTAGTTGAAGAGAAAAGCGTGAGACGAAAAGCTAGTGTATTAGCGTCGTTCTGCCGAGGCCAATCGACCAGAAGAGAAAAGTGAAACGGAACGCTAGTGTCAGCGTCGTTGTGTCAAGGCTGGTCGGTGAAAAAGAGATGGATTTTCCGTTTGCAACGGTTTTTTATAGTCAGAATGGCAGATAACTCTGGTGTCGCTTTACAGTGCCACCTGTCGGTGAAAAAGCGACACTTACCGGCAAACCGGTGTAGTTATGTTTTGAAAGGAGGAGGTAACTGCTACAGGCCTATTAGATTAGAGATTCTTTTTTAGACCTTGTCTAAGAGGGAGAGACTAGTAGAATGTCCACTATCCCAGATGTGTCAACCATACTGTATACATCGGCGGAAGGTGGCGGAAGGATACTGTCAGGTGTGAAGAGTGTTTCTACTACGGTAGAGGGAACTCACCTTCTTTGCAGCAGCCTTGTCAATGTCTTCTATGTATCTGTTCTAATTTATATTACCTGTGAATGTTAGGCAGAGTAGTTTAAACGTTGAACTCTCAGTTTAGGTGTTTTTTGTCATGGTAATCGGTGGTTGAAAGGAAAGCTTTTTCTTAGCAGCATTAAATGCTACCATCCATTTATGACCCTATTTCACTACAGACCGGAGGTCACTTTCTTGGGATTTAGTCATTGCATCGGATATGTGCGCGTCCGTTTTACTAACATGACAAGATATTTGTCCACAAATATACCCATCTCAGACACAATGCCACCAAGGAGGTCATTCATGAGAATCAGGAACAATGAAGTTCGAAGGATCGATCCCTCGGGTAAACCTGAATTTATGTCATGTTGTTTGGACCAACGGCTCTCGAAGAGAATCTGAATTTTTTTCTTTTGGATAGAAAGGATCTAATTGTATGAAATATTTGTCAGGTAATACCATATGAATTAATTTATGCCAGAACATGTCAAAGGATTTGGATATATCAAGCGCTTTCGCCTTAGTTTCACCTGCCTTGTTTAGTGTATCTAGCTTTAGTTTAAAATTGCATTTTGAAATTGCATTTTGTAAATTGTATTTTGAAATTGCATTTTCGTCAGTATTTAACGTTTATGTTTCAAATAGACTTTTCAATATTCTGACGTACTTTTGTTTTGTTTGAAACAACAATTTGATTTAGTCTGCCAGTTTCATTTTAACAAACTGGATTTCTATTCGTATTTAGTTTGATTAGAACGTTTTTGATCTATCACGTTTTATTTCAAATATGATTTTCGTAAGTCTGTCCGGCTTAATTTAGAAAGAGCGTTTTTTTTATTAATAGACGCACATATTTCATGGATGCATCTGAAGAATATTTGTACGTTTTTTTTATACGCCCGTAGTGGCCAAACTGAGAATTTTTGACAGTTTCTAATTGGAGTACAGCTGTTTCTTTTTGCTTCCTAAAATGTCTGGCCATTTAAAAGAGATTCCCAGGACAGTTGATACCATTATAATTAGATCGTGGGCAAATTGAACACGAAAGCTGTAGACGATAGTGCGACGTGTTTTAAGCCGATGTCAACCTCTCTTGAGTTCTTAACTAATAGCAAACCGTTATATCATGGGATATGTATATATATATATATATATATATATATATATATATATATATATAGCACTAGATGAAGTGAAAGAATAAAATAAGGTGCGACTCAAATTGTATTTGCATTCAATGTTCAAGCGAAGCCCTTTAAAGTCCTGAGTGTTCAAAGAAAATCTTATCCTCAGAGGACCATTACCGCAGTAACATTACTTCAGGTAATAAAATAAAACTTTGAAAATATATTTAAAAAATTTACATAAAAATACATAAAATTATATATATATATATATGTATATATATATATATATATATATATATATATATATATTTCTTTATAGAAATATTTCTGTTTTTTTTTTTCTTTTTAGGTTTTAGTTTTTTATATCTCTCCGGTTTAAATGTCAACTGTTACATTTCACCCTCCGCCTTTTTTTCAAACCTTAATAAACTTTCCTTACACTAAATTTAAACAAACATACATAACACTCTAATCAAATAACGCGTCCAAACGGGAGTGACACGTGACTTCACATTTCCGAAGCAGATGACACCAGAAGCTGAAGAGAGCCGGATGGGTTAGCCATTGTGTGCTTGAGACCGACGGTACGAATGTTGTACTCATTTTTCTGTAATAAATAGATATTACGCTCTTAATTTTTTATTTTTAACTTTAATTCTCAATTAATCGGGCACTCTGCTGGGATTTTTCCTGTTATATTACAAAAAAGTTATATATATACATATATATATATATATATATATATATATACATTGTGCGTATTTAGGCAGCATATTTTCATTTAGGCAAACATTATTTAATAACACGGCAAATTGATGTAAATATGATCCATGGGTTTCTTGTTCAATTCTTTTTTTCTTTTTTGCAAGTACTTTCGATTTGAATCGTCAAATCATCTTCAGGCGGTATTAGTTTTAGTGTCTTTACAAATTATGACTTTACTGTTGTGC
Organism: Sepiola atlantica; assembly: GCA_963556195.1. Classification (NCBI taxonomy): domain Eukaryota; kingdom Metazoa; phylum Mollusca; class Cephalopoda; order Sepiida; family Sepiolidae; genus Sepiola; species Sepiola atlantica. The sequence continues at coordinate 10,003,719 of OY744528.1, read as the reverse complement.
TCATTTTGTAATTATAACGGCAAGTAGTTTATAACTTGAAAAGCGTCTGAAAAGTTGAAATGTACATGAGAGCGTGATGGCGTTCTACACATATGAGAGATTTAAAATTTTGACTTTTTAAACCGTTAAGAAATTGATGACGTTAAAGAAAGTGCATACAATTCAAGCGCATAACTACCTTTGGTGAATTTGGTAATGTTAATTATTATGCTAGACACTTTAAAATGTTGCGACTAGTTACATAATTGACATTATTAATTGTGGGATGTTTAGTTTATATATATATATATATATATATGTATGTGAAATGAAAAAGGAAAAACCAAAATATGTTGTTTTTTTTATTTTATGTATTAAGCAACGTGTCGTCTTCATTTGTAAGATTTCCTCAGGATGATAATATTTAGAAAAAGGTCATGCAAGTACATAGAAATATTCTAACACACCCACCCCTCCTCCTTTTCACTCACAGCCATCCCCATTCATTTCACTCTCTGCCACCGACTTCACTCAGCCCGGACGTTGGTCTTGCGCTCTCAGTAGTGGTAACTACTTCTTCTCATCAACCCATCATGTCAACCTAATATTCTCATGTACTTGCATGACATTTTTCTTAAAATGATCATCCTGAGGAAGTCTTACAAATAAAGACGAAACGTTGATGAATACATAAAAAAAAACATCTTTAGGTTTTTCCTTTGTCATTTCCCATTACGTCGGATTATTCTCATCCTTCCATTTCTTATATATATATATATATATATATATATATATATATATATATATATATATATATATATAGTGTTTTAATGGATCATTAGTGATTATAAAGTATAAAACGATGTGGATTTTCTTGTAAATATTATATTTTTTCTGATATTGGTAGCAGTCCTCCCCTGTTTTTCAAAGAATAATAGAAAATGAAGAAGATGGATAAAAATGGAATAGTTGAGAAAACTGGATTTTTCAAAAGCGTGTAGCGTTCACTTTTTTTTCAACGTTCAAGTCAGTTCACCCGAAATGTCTCTGCTGATTGAATAAGTTATCTAGCAGAGACATTTCGCGTGAACTGACTTTTTAGAATATTGCACCTATACTTGTACTTATAATTAGCATTTGCTCTTTCAACTTACTGTGGTGTGTACGTTTCACTAGGCTGTGTAAGGTGCCTCTCGCGCGGGATTAATTTTATTAATAGTTCGAATGTTCTACTGTTTCCATGGTTTCAGTCCTCTCTTTTGTTCTAAGTTATTTTAATCTTTTACCTTAGTTAATTGAAATCTTCAGTAAGTAATAGCATTACGACAGTTATCTTCCTGCGTTGAAAGACAAAGCGAAAAGCTCTATGAACAACTCCGGGATAGCCATATAAAAGAACAGGTTATCCTGAATGATAGCTTATCAAACGGCGTAAACTGGCAGCAGGGACCAAGGGGCCCATACTAGATTAAGGGTATCCAACACCGCAGTGTACATCATGAAATGGTCTGAAAAGAGTTATAGTTGCTTGAGCTAATCGAAAAAAAGATGTCGAAAGTAAACCTTCCGTGTTAACTTCGGCAAATCAAAAGAGGCCACAACGAAGGCATTTTATCCATAACAGGCTAGAACTTTACAGTCCATGTTCACCTGTGGAAGAAGTAAATGACTTCATCATAGGAAACACAAAATACCAGGGTCCTCTCGAAACTCACTCACTTACACCGGCTTGATCAAATGTATGTGGCACGGGCATGTAACTATGCCTAGTCATCAAATAAAAAAATATCCTGGGGACAATGATCCCCAGAGAACATAAGGCTCAATTAAGTGATAAAAGCTTTTTGAAACCGGTCCACCGAACGAAAGACAAAATCCGAAAAAGAAGATGGCAGGGATACAAACTTACACACCGAAATGGGTTATATAGTTAAGATTATGGGTTGATCAGAAGAGGCACTAACCGAATTTGATCAGAGGTTTCGCTTCTACTAACATCAGTTTTGATGAGCTCAAAACGGAAAAACAGGGAATTGAAGAATTGTAAAAAAACAGTGACCCTAGCAAACTATAAAAAAGACGGTGTTGAACAGCATGCTTCATTTACGCTTTAAAGCGACGAGAATTACAGCTTCAGCGAGGCTATACTTGGACCGGGAGTTTATATTGGGCGCAGACTGCTTTGAAAAAAAAAGAACAAAGATATAATTACCTCTCTCGCAAACAAATTAAATTTCAGATGGGTGAATAAACTACTTTGTAGTAATACTAGTTGTAACATTGATACATCCTCAAGAGAGTAAGTGGAATAGGCGCGATGCACTGTAACTTCTTACACTGTTAGATCAACCGAAGGGAAATTACTCCCGTTCTTATTGATATCCAGTCCTAAAAATGTAACCGGTGATATTTATTTGCTCCTTCGCTAGGAGTTAGGCACAAGGCCAGTTTTATCTTACTCCCACAAGTAAGATGTGACCCAAGATCGGGTCGAGCAAGTGGGGTTAAAAGCCAGCGCTCGAGAGGTGAGCACTGTGGCCATTTAAAAATTGCCTGGGCAGCCCCGTCGGCATTCCCCGGTAGGGGCGCCTCAGACAGTAAGCAATAAACTTACTCCTCCCCAAAGAGGGGGGGGGGCGAAGCCTGGGAGGGTGGACCTTCTAGAACTACACAGGACAAGCGTGCAGTATCCATCGGAACAGATACTACACTTTGATCTTAGCCAAAAGGCCGAATGTAACCGGTGATAGAGTCTGCCCATTTGCCCACTCCACAGATGTCTGTAGGTCATATAAGCATCAGTGAAACTGTAATTTTTCAACGGGACCTTCAAACCGAGAGGGGACCTAAAATGATCAGTCTCCCTATATACCATCGACCAATCACTACAAAACAAGGATAGATAATCAGGAGAAACTCCAATTTCAAAAGTTCCCGAAATTAACCGACAATAAGATAAAATCACCAGCAGTAGGCGGAAAAAAATTCCTTGAAACGACCAATGAATAAAACGAAAGAGAAAATGGCGACATTTTAATAATTAGGAATGTTTAAGAAATGAAGGAGATAAGCTTGTTATCAGAAGAAAAAAGAAAGGGAAATAAAACAAAAGTTCAATCGACTATTAATTACGATAACATGTTTAAATGTATTTCCTTTTCAGATTAAAAGAAGGGGTTAGAGAAAAACTAAAAAGACTTTACAGTGTATATGCTATTTGCTAATTGGGTCTAATCTAATACATAAAGTAGAGACGTTTTTCCCCTGTACCTTCTCGGAGTATAGGAAAATAACCACATGCATCACAGGCTACCGAACTCACCACTATACTACACTTATTCACTCGAGCGTGTTTTAGTACATTTGTTATTATTGTTTCTACATAACACTTAATATTACATTTGGCCCACCATCCACGTCTCTCCGAAAAAACAACTCCATATAGGTGGTAGCAAAAGCTTTCCTCCCTATCAATTCTGTACGTTCACTCTACTCATCGACACCGGGAACTAATACACACAGTTTAATTTTCACAAAACACCCATTCTTATTTATTATTTGCCTGGTATTAATTTACTTCATAATATAAAACAATACGAAAAGACTTAATGACCGCTCCCGTTCACTCCGATAATTCTCCGCGAATATCAGATTACGTTATTTCAAATTCTACCTATGACTTCTACATTTGTATTCATTCCGGAATTAAGCGAATTAAATTAACGAACACAGTTCCTGCAACATTTATTCATTCAACATGGCGGCTACAATTTCTTGATCGAATCGACATGCTATTTAATTCAATAAGCGCCAAGATACTGGTAGACCCCGATACATTTACATTTTCAAAACCATATACGTTTAAAACGCATATTATAGGAAACTTTCCCAAATCCAGTCATTTTCATCATTTACAAATGACACAAACCGTGTCATTGCTGAATCTTAACATAACACGCTTACTTGCCCTATTTAAGCTTAGCTTAATTGACCTATTTTCACATATAATTTTAACTCGAAACGGTGGCGCTGTCGTTAGGAAGGCTAGTTTCGTGATCTCCAGTTTCAGCGTTCGATCCCATTCTACTCTACCACTTCATTTTTTTAATAGCATTCGCCAATACGGTAGAGGGGGGGGAGAAGCAACAATAGGCCGTTTCTTTTTTTATTCGACGTCATGCAATAGGTATTACTTTCTCCCGTGTAACTCCGGGCGACGGGTCCCGCTAGTAAAGAATAAAATGCGTCTTTCTTCAAAATAATGTGTCCATATTCTATCCGAGGTAATACTTTAAAGACTATATCAGCTTTGTGTGTATGCGTGCCCTGTGTAGTTTATAACTTTTAGCTAAGCACACACACACAAACAGAAAAACCTTTCTCTTATTAAATAGATGTCCATAAAAGATGGCGTTGCACAGTTTACACCTCTTCCTCTTCTTATATTTATCTTCTTTCTACGGCGAACAAATTGGCACAAATAGATAAAAGTAATGAATCATGTTGGTCTTCCCATCTACGTGTCTTTTCCCAACGCTTTTCTTTTTCATCGGAGACTCGAAACTAATTTAGCGAGAGCAACCTATTAATAAAAACAATTTGATGCACACATTCGATATCTAATATGGCGGATGTGTTTATTATGTATATTTGTACACATTTTTTTTATTTTGAATTCGTTTTTTTTATTGTTTGGCAAGAATATGTACACATAACTGCGAGTATTTACACATAACTGCTAATGTTTACACATAACTGCGAATATGTATACAGAGTCAATATTTTAACGAGGTGTGTTATATATTAGCGCAAATTTGTTTACCGTTAATCCATTCGTCATATGAAGATTATCTATATCGATGATTCATCCTAGTCTCAGTAAAGAATAATTGGAATGGTCGATGTCTGCCATCTCGTTTAGTAAAGACAGTTTTCTGTTAGACTAGTCCACAGAGAAAGATATCGTAAAAGATTCAGATTAATAATACACGAATACATTATATTATGTGTACACGTGTGAAATAGTAAATTTATATATATATATATATATATATATATATATAGCTATTGAATAGCTACTGGCACAGCGAGGGGTTTTAACCAAATGCTGGCCAATAGCAGAGTCCAAAGAATTAGAGGAGGGGTAACACAAGGATTCTATCCTTACCTGACGTATTTTTGAGGTCTTGCATAGAGCAGATTCCAAGAACCATTTTAAAATATTGGAATCAGTCTCTATCGCTATTCGAAAACCTTCCTTGTGCGGACAGAATGGAATTTGTCAGATCACTACATCTCTTTGGGGAACTTTGAACTCCCTCCCTTTTCCCCCTAACACAGTGCCTTTTAATCGTTTTTTTAACGAAATCATTGAATTGACTTTTAATCGGTCTATCGTTAATTTTGGCACATACAATTCCCCGTTTGCTCTTTCTTTCGACGATATTATTAATTAAAACTATCGATTTTCTCCTGACGTGATGATAGTCGGAAGGGCCTTTGAGAGATTTCCGCGCATCCTTTTTAAATGCATATATATATATATATATATATATATATATATATATATATATATATATATATATATATATTTGTTTCATTTTACTTCAGTCAAAGTTCTCAGAAATAAAGAGGCCCAATCCTGGAGCAAATAATTGATCTCTGTATGAGATACACAGATATTCGAAGATCCCGTTAAAGTTATCTTTTACTTGAGAACTATTGAGTTAGTAAAGTAGTTATAATATTAATTTTCATCTCCACAATTGACCAGTTTATTATAATAAACTATATCTTTATTTTGGTGTTTGGTCTTACAGGATTCCATAGCAAGAATTAATCTAGTCTGGTGGAATGTCCAGCAAAGTGATGTTACTTGATGTTACATTACTTGAAGAAAGTGCACCATTCCTCGTATTGGTCAGTGTACCGCCGTGTCGAGGAGATCTTATTTAGGCTTCGAATACTATGTTCTTTTGAATATTTTGTCAGGAAGGATCCTCATATCAGATTGTGGTCAAAACCCTTGTACAGAAAGACCGAGCACACTCGATGATGGTGTCTAGTAGGTTATTAGAGGTGTCCTTGTAGGTAATACAAACTGTCCCACATAAGTATATATGTTTGTTTGTGTGCGGTAACTGAGGTCTAGCTCTAACATCTGTCAAGAAGTTCGTGAACAAACAAATCAACATGACATACACATTTATATATAGATATACTTCCATTATCTTTGAGACAATTTATGATCACACTTTTAAGTTATATTTAAAAACATGTTCTCATCGCGTTCACGGTCAGGAACACGGGGCCTTTACGCGACTTTTCATCTTGCCAAAGGGGGTTATATAGAGGGGGGAGAGAGAAGGGAAGGTAAAGGAAAGGTGTAGTATTAGTGATGCGGAATAGATTAGGAGGGGGATAGAGAACGAGCGGGTAAAATAAGAGAAGTTTCAAAAGAAAAATGTTACATTATTTAACTCTTCACTTTTGTTGTCCACGCCACAGGGCAACGTCGGATAACCATGCTAGTAATAAAATATTGGTATACATATATATATATATATATATATATATTTATATGTTCAGTAGTTCTTTTAACAACGCTCAGTAAGTTAGGAGGGTTTAGTAGTTGTATTAAAATATACTTATTTCAATAGTAATTTTTCTGAAGATTTCCCGTGAGAATGAAACATAAATGTAGCTTACTTGACTAAGTATATTTTATACTACAATAGTTTTATACATATATACACATACACACACACACACACACACACATATATATATATATATATATATATATATATATATATATATATATATATAGAGAGAGAGAGAGAGAGAGAGAGAGAGATAGATAGATAGATAGATAGATAGATAGATAGATAGATAGATAGATAGATAGATTAAAGAGAGAACAAGTTTGAAACGGTGAGATAGAGAGTGCAGGGGAGTAGAGAAGGCAGGACAAATAATTAAACAGAGAGAATAATGAAGACACTAGTGTATCTGCACCGTAAAAAATAAGAATATACATGTTTCATTGGTTCTTTTATTGCATACTTCAGTTACACGCACGTGTGTGTCGCTTTAATTGCTGACATTAAATCAGTGGTTTAATAATTCATCGTCTGTAAATCTTAAACATCTAGAAAACGAAAAACAAAAAGAACAACATTATTCGAAGAAAATATGTTAGAGAATTAACTACAACTTTTATCATTAAATATCTTTGTTACAAACTAGTGTCTTATTGTTTACATTGCGCTAAATACTAATGCTTAAAGTCAGCTGAAGCTTATGCCAACGTTCGCTCTCATATATAGTTTCTTACGTATCGTCCTTAGTACTACACATACGCATATATATATATATATATATATATATATATATATATATATATATATATATATATATATATATATATTAAGAAAAAAAAAAAAAAAAAAGAATCTATTTAATTTTCCTCTGAATACTTTACCCTGAACACTTCCGGTTTAACCCCCCAGCGCTCCTGGCATTTTCTCGGTCTCCGGGATTTTTCTTTTATTTATTTTTGACAAGGAGAGGAATAAGAAAAAAGAAAGAAAAAAAAATCTCTCGAAATATATCAAATTGATTCTTGATAATCCGGATATTACAAACTAACACCCTTGCTGTCTAGAAAAATAAATAAACCTTTCGATCTATATCCGACTTATTTCGGTTCTGTTCTGTTTTTGTTCTCCACAGCTTACAGCTATCCGGACCTCCGCATTGCCTTCAACCTTTTTAAAAACTTTTATTATATATATATATATATATATATATATATATATATACGCATATATTTAAACGACCCCACGCGTATTCTTATATAAGAGGAACATTATTTGCCTTACATTCGCAATGCCAATAATTCAGTCTCACACACACTTTAGAGCAAATGATTAAGAAACATCATGTTCGAAATTAAGCTTTCTTGATGAAGAGCAACAGAAGTATTATAATTTTGTAATTGTTAAAAAAATAATGTAAATATAAATTGTGCAAGTCAGTCATCGATCAGTCAGTGGGTATAACATTTTATTGTCACTGCTTTCAAACGAAGAAACCGCTTGCAGAGGTGACCACGTACCAAGCTTATATATAGCATGAAACTATAAAACTTCTTTAAAATAGATATAATCTATTTGAGAAAATTAGTATGAACACATTGAAATGTAGGTGTAACGTATGTTAATAGGATGGTACACGCAATATTGAATATCACGTTGGTAGTACTAAACGTGCCATGTCACACTCGTGACGTCATCAATACATTTTTTCAACAGCGTCATGGTGACTGCTTCGACTTCTACCCTAGTTTTTCTTTCTAACCGGATTACAGTTAACAACACATTCTCTTACATACCAAAAATGTTATGTTATTGTCATTAGTTTTACTATTTTTTTTTTTTAAATCAGCAAATCATAAGATGAGCAATAGTTATTGATCTACTTCACACAAGGTAAGATGTGACACAAGGTCGGGAAAGTGGGATTAGAAAAACTCGCGCTCGAGAAGTTGAGCACTCTGGTCATTAAACTTGCCTGGGCAGCCCAGTCGGCATTCCCAGGTCGGTGCCCCTCAGGCGATTAGCAATAAACTAACCTCTTCTCAAAGGGTGAGAAGGCAAAGCCTGGGAGGGTGGACCTCCTAGTACTGCACAGGATAGGTGTGCAGTATCCATCGAAACAGATACTACACTTTGATGGGCCATATTATGATGTATCATGCTATAGAGACCACATGCAGGACATGCTAGTCGTAAGCCTTTTCAGGTACGCACTTAAACATCGTAAACTCCCAACTCTTTACTGAAGCAGAGTATCATGTTAAACATCGAGGTACGTCGGCTAGTTTATGCAACTCGTGTCCATGATATACACAAAAAGGTCAAATATCGCCTGTGGATTTTGTATAAAAAGTCAACGTAAGATAAGGAAAAATATGTGTCGATATAGCCTAATCTTTTGTAACAACACCTGGACGTGCTAGTTTTTTGTTTATTTTCTCATGTGAAATTCTGATTTTTTTTTTAGCTCAACATGATTCAAAATAAGTCCACTCAGCTGCTTTGGGAACAATTCCTGAAAATGCCTAGTCAGTTGTTATTTTTTTCTCATTGCATTTCTGTTTTTTTTTCTCTGTACACAATCAGTGGCAACTACAATGGACTGGATTTGAGAACGTATCCTGCAGGAACAGCGTATTTGTGTAGAGAGAAGTCTAAATCACGCGTGGCGAATATTCGTCGAAAAGTTGCTAAAACCGTCCATGTCAGGTAATAGGTGAAAACGTATATATGCACACAAACACGCATACACCCCCCATATATATATATATATATATATATATATATATATATATATATATATATATATATATATATATATATATATATATGAAGAAAAGTGGGGATAAAATGATCCGACGTAATGTAAAATGAAAAAAGGACAGCAAAAAACTATATGGTCTATGGATTTATTAACGTTTCGTCTTTATTGCAAGACTTCCTCAGGATAAAAAAAAGCAATGTAGAAAATTAGATTAGAAAATTAATATCATGTCTGAAGAAGTCTTTTAGTAATGACGAAACGTTGATAAATACATAAATCGCATAAGTTTAGGCTTTCCCTTTCTCATTTTACACACATATATATATATATATATATATATATATATGTAGACATTTAAAACAGGTTATAGGTTAAACTATACATATATAAAACACAACAGCTAAATATATTTAACTCTTGTACGACACACATATGCTATACATGCGGACAGATGTAATCAAATTCACATAGAAATGCAATAATTGGAGTCGACAAATTAGTAACTTTAAAATTCAATAAGAATTACAAAAATAAACTTGCTAGTTTATTTTCTTTTATGTTTGGATAAGTGACAAACTGCGAGTCGCAGGAAAATAAAGCGGCCTGTATCAATAAAACATCGTATAGGGTGTTATAAAAAATATAGTTAGTATTTATTTTTCATTTCATATTAAGTTGAAGTATTAATAGCGGTAAAGTACCACGAATAGCTGCCCCTGTTGACTATTTGGTTGTGTTAACAGCTAGTTGAAGAACATTGGGCAATTAGAAAACACACGGATGTTGGAAGAGACTGAACTGCAGCATGACGACATGCGCTGGATTTAAAAAAATTCGGACACGTTACTTGCACCTAAGTTCTCATTGAATACCTTGAAAGCCGTCAGGTGTGAGCTGGATAGTGTAAGTAGTGATGTGCACGAAGGATCAAATAAGACGCTCTGTGTGTTTCTGCAGCACGACATGTATCAATAAGCTGCGAAAAATGTGCGGTAGGATCAAATCAAGGATATGGGTACTGCGGCAAGAAAGCCAGGCGTGGAAATAGAGGCCATTAAGAAAGAACGGAACAAAGATATTCATAATTCCTTAAACAAGAATCGCAGGGGTAAACAACTCACCACTAAGCCCAAGAGGTACTGCTTTACGAAAGCCATCAAACTGTTCCACAGTGCTAAAGATCAGGTCGAGTTACGATTATTTGCTTCGTATTCGTATCAATTGCATAAGGCGCAGCATAGCATGGGCCTAATATCTGCTAGAAGTTCCGCTAATCGGGAAGACTAACTTCCGTCAAAGTATGATGTACTTTGTGTGTGATCGAAGCGAGATCCACATCATACTGTCCAATAACTCCCTCCCTGCCCCCTGTTTCCCCGACAGTATTGACATGCAGAAATTTAAAACTAATCTAAACAGACATCTCGCAACGCAGATCCGAATTTAGGTTGAAAACCTTCTCCTCTTTTCTTTTTTTCAGTAGCCCCTTACGTCTACAGTGGTTGCTGCCTTGTTTGGGGTGAACTATGTTAAAAAAAAAAAGATCATAAAAAGGAGCGCAGCCTCGATACATATTGCTATTATGAGTTGCCGTCTACTGTTGTCAAGCCCTGGGTGAAGACTGTGACTGCAGAAAAGCCATACAGCTCCGTAACAGACCTCCGGAAAAACCGATATGTGAGGATCTGAGAACTTCCACTTCATAGAATAGCAACAACTGACCCCAACACGTCGTCTATTTGCAACCCTATGGTCTCTTATATATATATATATATATATATATATATATATATATATATATATATATATATATATATATATATCGTAAGCTATGAAAATATATTTATTGAAAATTAAGCTACACAGAGGTTCGCGTGTTTCATCCCCAGGGGTAATCTTCAGGCTAAAATGCATGGAGTTAGTTTTGCTGGATCTTTTTTATATACACGGCTAACTAGTTAACCAATCAGATTCTTTGCTGTTCTCTTAGCCAATCGTTGGACTTCCCACGAACAAAGTTCCGGTTAGGTTTACTTCCTATATCCTGTTCTATTTTTCTGTTTTCTATAGATTGGCCTATATCATGTTTCCTTTTTTGTGTCAATATAATGGGTGAACTTATTTTAACACGTGGTTCATGTAGATTTTAGTTTGTAAATTGTTAGGTTTTAGTTTAGTTTAGTTTTTTTTACCTATTTGTTGGTTTATTTATGTATGTATTGTTAGCCGACGGTTAATTAAATTCTGGGAATCAGTTGTTTGCTATATCACTTCTACAATTTAATTGACTTTCGGTGTCTTTAAAGTTTAGGATTTCAAATTTCTCATTCAAACATAAACTACACGGGTCGTCTAAATTTCTACATGTACTGGCCTGTTGTATTATTTTCCATTCAATTATTGTAGAGCGTCCATGTCCTTGAGCTCCCAATAGTGGGTTTCTAGTGCTGTTTTAATTCGATGTTCCCTGTTTTTAATATGGTTATATATATATATATATATATATATATATATATATATATATATATATATATATATATATATATAACGAAAATAAGTATCCACGGACGCGTGCGCGTTTCGCTGCCTTTACGGCTTATAAAAGTGGTTATTAATACAATAACAATGGTGAAGAACTAATGCATGTGTGTATATATATATATATATATATATATATATATATATATATATATATATGTGTGTGTGTGTGTGTGTGTATGTGTGTATGTATATATATATATATGTATAAGTGCTGTATCTATGTTTGATCGAATGTATATTTTTGTAATTTATTGTGTATATATGTACTTAAATGTAATTTTTTTTTTTTTAAATGCTGTAGTATTTTTTTAATATATATATATATATTTTAAATATTTACGTTTATAAAGTTATATTATAATTGTGATTAGCTTTTTCCGCGTCATCGAATTCTTTAAATACTTGTCTGGAATTGTTAAGTCTTTAACTATCATTTCTAGAGTGATATTTCGTTATTAAACTCGGAACATTAGAAGTGTTTCTTTTAGTGAGCGGGGACGGAGCGAATGTTGGTTCCTATTGATTATTATGAATACATAATTATTGAATTGTATTATCCCCGATAAAAGATAAGTTTATTTTAATTTTTTACATGTCAACTATTTTCGTTATGATTATCTATATATATTAACTTTGTGTATGTATGTCCGCCTGATCTTTCTGTCTTATGTTCACCGAAACCGAATTGCTTGAGAATTAGCATATGGATTACTGACCTCTCATCGAAGGTCATAGGTTATATAAGAATTATATCACTTAAACGCTGGGGCACAACCCCCACTGAAAACTGTATACCCTTTGATTCAAATGAAAGTTAAACCATGTAAATGACAAAAAATGATGGCTATTCCCAACATTACAGCAATTTTTGATAATATTAAGAGAGTCCCCGCTCACACACTGAAAACAATTTTCCTTTTTATTCAAATGAAATTGAAACCATAGGTGAATGACCAAAAAATGATGGTTATTTCCCAACATTTGAGAAAATTGTGATGCTATTTAGAATGACCCTGGGGATAGAAGCCCCCACCCACACACACACTGAAATTTAAAGCAGAAGTTCACCGAAAATTCAATTAGGTCCAATTTTAATTAAATGTATACCTTATGTAATACATATTAAATAAGGATGATTTACATAATATATATATGTATATATATATATATATATATATATATATATAGCACTAGATAGATTGAAAGAATAAAATAAGGTGCGAATCAAATTTTATTACAGTTCAAAGTTCAAGCAAAGTACTTTAAAGTCCTTAACGCATGAGTGTTCAAAGAAAATATTCTCCTCAGAGGGTCATTACCGCAATAGCATTACTGCAGGTAATAAAATTAAACTTTGAAAATATATTAAAATATATATAAAATACATAAAAGTATATAAAACATCAAATATATCGACCCAAAACACACTTTTTTGTTAAACTTATACAGTTCATCCAAGTCATAAAGTTTAAAACAGCTTCAAGAAAGATGTCAAAGACGTTGATTAAAAAACAATCCAGGTGGTGAATGGTAGTCCAATAACTAAAAAGGTATCCAGGCGGGGCATTTTTTTACTATCGATGCAGTAGATGACAGTGAAAAGTTTATTCCAGGTGTATGTAAATTAAGAAAACGATAGAAAAAAACAAATCATATGAAAAATTCAGAAAACTCACTTGGTGTTGAATATTATAATGTCCAATTAAGGGTTCTTATGAGCTGATAGAAGTTGTGCCAACCATAACTTCCAGGTTAGATGCAAGCTCCTCTAAGGCCAATTCGAATAAAGTTAAGCTGACCTATATATATATATATATATATATATATATATATATATATATATATATATATATATATAAATGTGAAGCGAGAGCTTACGAGAGCATGCGACAGCTTGCGAGCGAAGGCCACTAGATTTATGATAGTATAACTTTAATATTATAACTATACTTTCATCATTATTGTTGAATATTGTTATTGAATTAGGGTTCACTGGTTCTGCATCTACTCAGGGAATCAATACATATGCACACTTCTTTAGATGTCCAAGATTAAAATTCCAATCGTCCTTTAAAATTTTACTGTAAATCTTCATTACATGTTTTAAAGTTTTTAGTCCGAATCTAAATTAACTAAAAAGACACTAATTTTCCGAACTACTTTAACCAGGTTTCAAGCAAGCAGACGATAAATTTTGGAAGAAATTAATTTCTACAATCTGCTGCGCCTTGAAAAAAAATGAATTTCTACGATCGGTGTGAGCCCGTCGAATATCCCGAAGGCCTCATTGAGTTCTGTCAGTAACGGTCACTTCTAGCGAATAAGTAACACTAAACCCTAAAACCTAACCCTCAACCCTAACCCATAAAATGTTAAAAAGAAAAAGAACATCGAAAAATAATGACAAACCACAAACAAGTAATTGGTTAAAACAGTGGTTTAGTAGTTTGTTATATATATAAAAAAAATCATCATTTGAAAATTTTCGGTGCAAGAAAAGCACATTTTATTTAAAATCATTTGATTTTTTTTTTGCACTTTTAATCACTGTTATTTATATGCCACAAATAACAGGGAGGGTGGTGCTGTTAGATGAGAAAAAAACAAACAATAAGGCTTGAAACAATTGTCGGAGAAAGAAAGAGAGAGTCAACAGATGACGATTAGAACGGAAGTGACGCCGCCGTTACTGACATAGCATTTGATTAACAATTATTTCCATTTAGAAAAAATGAATAAACATCTAATTAATAACAGTTGTTTAGTTATGGTTTGTTCGTTCTTTATTTTTATATATGTATTTTAGTTTGATTTTCTGTGTTCGAATTAATCATCTGCCAGTCTTTAATTTATTGCTTAGTAGTTTTCGCCTCGTCAACCATCAGACGCTTCCGAGAGATGCCCGAACGTTGCCGACGCGAAGTCACGGAAACTCGGTGCCTTCTCTATAGAAGTACCCTTTGTTTTATTTCCGTTCAATAATATTCACTATGCACCCTATAGACTGGTTACGACGGCGAATGCGTCTGTCCTGTGCAGTTCTAGGAGGTCCACCCCCCAAGGCTTGCCTCCCCTCTTTGGGGAGGAGTAAGTTTATTGCTTACTGTCTGAGGCGCCCCAACCGGAGAATGCCGACGAGGCTGCCCAGGCAATTTTTGATGGCTAGAGTGCTCACCTTCTCGGGCACTGGCTTTTAAAGCCCCACTTCCGATCCGACCTTGGGTCACATCTTACCTTGTAGGAGTTAGATAAAAATGGCCTTGTGCCTAACCTCCTGAAGAAGGAGGTAAATAATACACCCACATTTTTTTTTATTTGGGAATTATCTGAAAGATAATATCTATCAAAACAATCCCCAGATAATTCATAGACTAATAAGGGTGTTTAAATGAATTTAAATAAATATTTAAATTTATTTAAATTCATTTAAATAAATAAATATTTAATATATAAATTAAATTAAATTAAATTTAAATTAATAATTTAATAATTAATAAATTAATAAATTAATAATAAATTAATAAATTAATAATAAATTAATAATATATTAATTATATTATGATTAAAAATAAAATATTTAATAATATAATGATAAATTAATCATTAATATAATTAAATTAAATTTAAATTGATAAATTAATAATAATAAATTAATAATATAATGATTAAAAATAAAATAATTAATAAAAATTAGGCAATAATAAATTAAAAATTAATTAATAAATTGATAAATTTATAAATTAAATTAAATTAAATTAAATTAAATTTAATTAAATTATAAATTAATTGTTAATTAATATTGAATTAATATTGAATTGATATTGAATTTATATTAAATTAATATTGAATAAATTAATATTGAATTAAATTATAAATTATATTAAATATAAATATAAATTTAAATAAATAAGTACCATCAATTTAGACTAAAAAGCGTCATTGTAGCCAAAATAAGCGTACTGTAAATATATCAATACGTCAGAGTTATTGACAATTATGCCATCGTATTCCGGTGTGCTTAGAATTAGAAAGCGATATTACAAACACTGTCGTATATTTTAATTTAAATTTGCTTCAAACGTCATTCATTGACTTACGATAATTTGGGTTAAATATGGTTGATTTGCATAACGAATTGTTTATTTTATATTTTATTTACGATACGATGAGTAACATTTGTTTTGTTTCTCTTTTTTTTTTGGGGGGGAGCCCGCCAATCCACATGACGTATTGCAATAAAATGTATGTTACCACATACTTTAATTGTGGCTTAGGTACCCCTATACGTTCAATTATTTAAAAAAATTGAATCATTTGTAATATGTATTCTCTTGCAACATTAAATTAGCCAGAAAATGTTTAGTTGCCGTATATAAAATCTAGACAGAACCAACTCTACTGAATTTTTTATTCGAAAGAAAAATTAGAAGTTTATAAATGTGCTTGTGTGACGACTGTCTTATATCGTTCGAAGGATTCGTAAGTTTGACTTTGTCTACAGTAACCATGGGATCGTTCTCGACCGGGCTGCCCAGGCAATTTTTAAATGGCCAGAGTGCTCACCTCTTGAGCCCTGGCTTTTCAAACCCCACTTTTTCGACCCGATCTTGGGTCACATCTTACTTGTGGGAGTAAGATAAAACTGGTCTTGTGCCTAACTCCTGGGGAGGAGTAAATAAAACCATGGGATCGTTCTTGGCCTTTTGGCTAAGATCAAAGTGTAGTATCTGTTCCGATGGATACTGCACCCCATAGACTGGTATTGTCTTGGCCTTCGGGGCTTGATTTCCGCCGGTCTATGTGTCTGTCCTGTGCAGTTCTAGGAGGTCCACCCTCCCAGGCTTCGCCTCCTCTTTTTGGGAAGGAGTAATTGTATGGCTTACTGCCTGAGGCGCTCCCACTGGGGAATGCCGACGGGACTGCCCAGGCAATTTTTAAACTCCACTTTCCCGACCCGACCTTGTGTCACATCTTACTTGTGGGAGTAAGATAAAAACTGGCCTTGTGCCTTACTCCTGGAGAGGAGTAAATCAATACTCTGAACATTATTGTGTTGTATAATCGAATCTTTAGGTACAAAAACTACGTACCAAGTAAATGTAATTGTATTAGAGTATACTAATAAAATAGTATTAGAGTATACTAATAAAATAGTATTAGAATATACTAATAAAATAGTATTAGAATATACTAATAAAATACTATTAGAGTATACTAATAAAATAGTACTAGAGTATACTAATAAAATAGTATTAGAGTATACTAATAAAATAGTATTAGAGTATACTAACAAAATTGTATTAGAGTATACTAATAAAATAGTATTAGAATATACTAATAAAATAGTATAAGAGTATACTAATAAAATAGTATTAGAATATACTAATAAAATAGTATAAGAGTATACTAATAAAATTGTATTAGAATATACTAATAAAATAGTATTAGAGTATACTAATAAAATTGTATTAGAGTATACTAATAAAATAGTACTAGAGTATACTAATAAAATAGTATTAGAGTATACTAATAAAATAGTATTACAATATACTAATAAAATAGTATTAGAGTATACTAATAAAATTGTATTAGAGTATACTAATAAAATAGTACTAGAGTATACTAATAAAATAGTATTAGAGTATACTAATAAAATAGTATTACAATATACTAATAAAATAGTATTAGAGTATACTAATAAAATAGTATTACAATATACTAATAAAATAGTATTAGAGTATACTAATAACATAGTATTAGAGTATACTAATAAAATAGTATTAGAGTAAACTAATGAAATAGAATTAGAGTATACTAATAAAATAGTATTAGAATATACTAATAAAATAGTATTAGAATATACTAATAAAATAGTATTAGAGTATACTAATAAAATAGTATTAGAGTATACTAATAAAATAGTATTAGAGTATACTAATAAAATAGTATTAGAGTATACTAATAAAATAGAATTAGAGTATACTAATAAAATAGTATTAGAATATACTAATAAAATAGTATTAGAATATACTAATAAAATAGTATTAGAGTATACTAATAAAATAGTATTAGAATATACTAATAAAATAGTATTAGAGTATACTAATAAAATAGTATTAGAGTATACTAATGAAATAGTATTAAGTATACTAATAAAATAATATTAGAGTATACTAATAAAACACTTATGTAAATTACGAGACAAGTTTTTAATAACTTCTGGATTTATAATAGCACAAATCAATATGCAATCTGTAATAAAATAACTATGCATGTGCATTGGACAAAGACTTCGATTGGAGAAATCGAACCTGAGATCAAAGGATTGCATGGCAATACAATCAATTGATGTTAAATACGATTACGTTCTACTTTTGGAAGACTCACTCCTCAATTGTGTTTCCAATGTCTGTCGTCTCCCTGTCAAAATTGAGAAATATTTGGGATTGGCCCTGAATAGCAGATCATGCTGGACTTCAAAGAAGGAAAGAGAGCAACGGAACGGGTGAGAAATAGAGATAGAGAGATACATGCACATAAGAGAGAGAGAGAGAGAAAGAGAGAAGGAGAGAGAGTGAGAGAGAGCGGGGGATTGGGAGAGAGAGAAAGAGAGAGAACGCCAATAGAATAGAACAGGATGAAAGAACGAGACAGATATCTTGCCTACTTTTCCGTGATCAATCACGAAATGATGTAAGACACGTTCTTTGGCCGCTGATTAGGTTGCAAGGATAATCTCCCTTTGTTCGTACCACTTGAAAGGAAGTCGAGGTCCATCCCTTTATGTGAAGAGTCCGGCGTTGTGTCACTTGTATATCAAAGGAAATGATCCTAGACAAAATTACAATGTCTTATTCCCTTCATTCAAACTTTTCAGCTCGAGGCAACTTTTTAAATTACCTTTCGCGTCACACTTTTTAGCGTTGTTTACTTCATCTAAGTTTATTTAGATGAAGTGTTAAAGTCTATAAAAAGTGCCATGAAAAATAATATTCTACGAAAAAATGACTATGGAATAATTAAAATAAATAAGTAAAATGTTCTTATTTATTTGTTAGTTTTTCGACGAAAGCAAAGCAAAGCAAAGCAATACAGAAGTCGTTAATACTTATTGGGTCCTTCTACAGTCATTATGTGTGCAGTAGTGATATCGGATGGTGTGCCCCTGGATATACAACATTACAAATAGGTAAGCTGATAGTTTAGCATGAATTACTGACGAAGACTCGAAACAGTGAAAAAATAAAACATCCGAAAGAAAAATTAATACGTACATTTTTAAAAAATTTCTAAATTCAATTTAATTTAGGTTATATAACCAATCAACAGACGTTGGACAAATAAAACAATTTAGGTGCATAGGTCGGTTATAACAAACGCCACTGATATAGGATCGAAATTAATATGATAGACAGACAGAAAGAGGGGAGTGAAGAAAGAACTACAGCAATAGACAAGTCTCGGAAGAATAGAGAGAGAGAGACGAACGAGTTTACGATGAAGTCAGGTATCGAGACAGTGTATAACATCCTCGTAAATAATGTATAAATAAATTGTCAATAGTAAATTATTTCGTTTTTTCTAAATAAACAAGACGAATTTATTTCTCTTATTTACAACCCAAACCTATGTGTATGCGATCATTTCCCACTTATAGGCTTACTAACAAAGACAGACAAAGCAAGCGTTACGCAAACTATAAAAAAAAACAAGAAAACTATTAGCAGCATATAAGCAGTAGCAGTCAACAAACAGACAGACATACATACTTTTTTTAATTTCTGTCACCATCTGTGTAATGGTCGCGCCCCGCTACATTCTCCTTAGTTTTATCGTGACGCTAGAAACAAACTTAATGTGTGGTAATTGTGTAGTTATGTTGAAAATAAATACAAGTCAAATACGTGTAGGTTAATATAGTGGCAAATACAGCTGCAGAAAACTTTAAGTACGAGATAATATTGGAATTATCATTAAGCGCAGTGAATTCTAAGTGCCCTATGATTGGATGAAAATCAGCCAATCACAGACCACTGCTTCAATTTCTACAGAAACCCCAGGAGAGCGCCTATTTTGAAAATATCTGTCTCTTCTCTCCAGTCTTCGCTGCCGTCAACATCGCTTCTACTTCTGCTGCGTAAGATGCGAGCGGGCACACGCCTTTTAGCGTATATAATACGCACGAAGCCATTTTGATGTTCTGAACTATTCTTCACACCTTGTCCCCAGAAGGAATCCTGTTACAACACAACTGGCATTTTCAGTGAGTCCGCAAAGGCACTTCTTTTGCAAGCAACATTCTATTTCTTTCTTCTCTTTTTAATCTACATAAATATCCTTTCGTTATCTTCCCACGTTCTTTGTTATCTCTGTTCTTGTGTAGTCCCGTTTATATGCCACCAACTTTTCTTCCAGCGGACTACAGTCTTCGTCCTTCATTCTAACGGGAGAATTATCAACACTAAATAAGTTACAATTTATATACTAAAATTTACGCTAAAAAAGCATGAAGAATTTGAAGTAGACCATGCTTGACAAGTAGTAATCATGTATCCATTTTGATTAGTTTGTTAAATATCTATTCGGAAAGAACTAGCCAATATTTACGATATGTTCGGCGTCTGTTATTATATTCAATAGTAAAACGTATACCTACAGTTACCGAGTTAGTTGAAGAATGAGAAAAGTAAAAAAATAAATTGCTGACTAATTAAGATAGTAAAGAAAACTAAGAATTACTACATACCACCGTACAACTGAAGTAAAATATCCACAGTACAGAAACGAAGCCACGACAGAGTTCGATTGTTATCTGATATCTTTTAAAATGTTTTGTTTTGTATTCTTCGTAGACTAATGTCGAGTGCACGCCGTCATTATCTGCGCTTAATTAACTGACATGACACGTCATTAACTCTTGCACCAACTAATTAAATTGAAACTCGGCTATGAAAATGTTGCGTTCGCAGATCTCAGAATGGATACGGCAAGACAATGTGCCATTCGCAGTGTTTCAATATTACTAATTACCTTAAAATCTCAGACTTACCAATGATGACTAAAATAGGCGCCTCGTCCGCGTGTATATATTGATTCGTGTTATATTTCTCTCCGTCATAAATCAAGCAAATCACGAGTTATCTCCCCTTATGATCTCTACTACGTTGATGACGTAAGTCAGCATTAAGTAGAATTTCTATTATATTTTAAGGAAATATTGGTTGGGTACTGTTAGATATCCGTGATAAAATACAGCATTTACAGATTCGTATGGAAATGTAAAGTCGTATTAGGAAAACAGAAGAGGTTTCCAGGGTAGGCCGTGTTTCTTTCATATAAATAATCAGTAATTCCAACTGATGATATGCTTTTTAAATATCTAAAATATCTTTCAGTCAGTCTTACATATTTCATACATAATCATTTTCAAGAAATGTATTATTCATATATATATATATATATATATATATATATATATATATATATATGAAACTAAAAGTATACTTCTAGTAGAAAGCACCTATACTGAAATGATTTAAGCTCAATATACGAGATAGAGCAATTATAAACGGACATTCATCAACTGGACAGACCCCATGTTTTTTACACGCACACTCTCACTTTCCATTACTTAATATTTTTGTGAATGTTGGCTTTTCCACTGCCAACATATCTATCTTTTTTCACTCTCCATTACTTAATATTTTTTCAAATTTTGAATGTTGGCTTTTCCACTGCCCTTTATCTATCTATGTAATTCCTCTGATGATGAGAGTTTAATCTTTGAAAAGCCTTGGCTTAAGGAAAGAATAATAAACATAATTTTATTACCGAGTATACCTTGCATTGAACAATCGAAGTTGGAATTAATTTGTCATTCGTACATGTATATCCCTCTTCTTTCATTTATATATATAGATATAAATTCTTTTGTAAGATGGTAAGAAAAAATATCAACAGAGTGCTCAATTAATTGTTAATCAAAAATAATAGTGTAATATTTATTTATTTATTGGTACAGAAAATTAATAGAAGATAAAAGAGGTGATTACATAAGCTGAAGAGAGCCGGATGGTTAAATCCTTCTGAGCTTGAAACTGACAGTGCTAGACTTGATCTAATTTTCCGTATCCAAATGAATATATATATATATATATATATATATATATATATATATATATATATATATATATACATATATACACATATATATATATATATATATATATATATATATATATATATATATATATAATCAGGTTATACCTCAAGATCCCCAGAACAATCCACAAACAAAAATAGTTCTCAAATTGAAAAGTCTTGAAAAAAAACTACACAACACATTTGTGATTGTGTAAAACCCCAAAGTAAAAGACAAAGTAAAAACGCTTACACGTGGAAAAAAGGCCATTTGTCAACGTGTAAGTGTTCTAGAGTCGATAATTTACATAATAAATTTGGTTGGCAAACAACAAGAGAAACGAAACGTAAAATATACATATCATAGGAATTGTATGTGTTTTGCAAATGCGAAAAAACAAAGATAAAATATAAAAAATAAAAAAAACATGGTAATTGGAATACATCATGCTTCTAACTTATTTATATATGCTCTGTTGTTAGCAAATGACAATCGTCGAGCTGAATCTTCTTGAAGAGAGTGCTAATTAAAAGGTACTGATAGTATATGTTAACACATTTATTGCCATAATTCATGTACTGTGCGTATGTGTATGTATGTGTGTGTGTGATAAGATGTGTGTATGGACAAAAGCAAATACACATGTATGCGCGCGCGTGACGCCTACGTACACAAACCAAAACTAACCACCCACACATAAACACAATTTAAAGGAGAATTCTAAACATTCTGAACGAAATGTGCTCAACCACCGCACACGAAGATGACTGGAGAGATAAAAGTCAGAATCACACATACTTGAAAAAACACATAACGTTGACATAGCGAAGCAAAAACTATGAAAACAAATACACATGCACACACACAAACGTACACGCGCAGAAACATCAAACTGTTAAAAATAAAAACATTTGTTGAAATAGAACATTTATCTGAAGAGAACCGCATTAGGCTCGAAACGCGTTATAAAGTCATAAAATTATGAAATGATAACATGATAAAATAACAAAAAATTATTGAAAAAAGTTGCTTGCTAGGCTAAGTGGATGATATCATGATAAACTAATTACATACACTGACCCCAGAGGAGGGAGGAATGACTAAAAGGTAAATATCATGACAAACGAACAAACTTCCACATCAAAGAATAGTTAACCACTGGGGCCGTGATATCATAACAACAGAATAGCTAATACACTACATACTGCATAAATAAGGAGAAGGTCATCCTTGGAGAATGGTATCGTAGGAGACTCATGTATACTATACTGCCTACACATCAAAAGAGGAGGTAAAGCCTGGAAGGTAATGTATCGTGACGGATGAAAATATACAATACAGAATTAAATAAGCATACACCTTTTTAATGTTAACATATAAGCATATGTAGAAGAAACTTTCCCGTTTATTCATTTAGATGACATTTAAAACGATGGCAAGTTACATAGTCTACGTGAAACGCCGAAATAAAAATTAGGCGAAAATATAGTCGCCCTCTTTATAAAAAAAAAAGAAATATGCTAGGTAGGGAAGAATATATATTTTTTCTGATCAAACTTTTATCTCGGCGTTTTACGTGTTCGGTCAAACTTGGCATAACAAAAGCCAATGATAAAAACCGTAAGTTGTTGTTTTTTGCTAAAACATGGTTTAAGGTTTTGAAAAACTTAGTTATTTATGAAAAATCGCGAAACGTATTCACTCTAAATAATTTACGTTTACATATATATATATATATATATATATATATATATATATATATATATATATATATATATATATGAATAAATATAAATTATTTATTACCTACAGACATCGATGTTTCATGCATACGTAATCTTCGGTGCAGGGAGCTAATTCCCGACGTTCTGATTCGCAGTCAAAGGACTTACCACAAGAAATTGGCTTGGAATTTAGGAAGAAATTAAACTTTGTAACTTTGTAAATATCAAGTCGGCGGGTATTCACAGCAAGTGGCGAAGAGTGATCAACAACAAAAAACGTGTTGGATCTCGCAATGAAGCTAGTACTACTGCTTGTTATTAAATTCACGAACATGGCCAGCCTTAGTAAAGGGGGCGATACAATAATAATATTTATGAATCAATATTAAGTATTTATTACCAACAGACATCGATGTTTCATGCTTACGCAATCTTCAGTGAAGGAAGCTTATTCCCGACGGTCGGCGGGCACGAATTCCGATCACAAATCGCCATATATATATATATATATATATATATATATATATATATATATATATATTGCAATATGCTTTGTTTGGGGTGAACAACATATATACAAAAGCATCGACGGAACACAGTTTTTGTATCGCATTATTAAAAATCACGACGCCTAATTTAAACAGCAGTTACCAACGTTACAAACGTGAACATTGTGAAGAACATAGAAATCACCTTGCAGCATCTTCTGCCAGATGATTGCTGCAGTTCAAATTGCGAAAATCGTCGTTCATTGAAATTCATCATGAATCTGTTTTAGTTTAAAACTTGCTTTTTTTTTGCAGTGAATCTTTTCCTAGTTGCCACCGGGGAGTTTACATTTTAACGTTTAAAGTTAATAACATTTCTTGTTTCAACATTAATTTTTTTTCGTTTACCTTAAAAAAATTTAAACAGTTCTTTTCACACATGCTAAAATATCACCACGCGCCAAATCAATTTTCTTCAGCAGATATCTGTATGGTTGCACAAAAGGGCAACATGGCGTTTAATAATATGTAAAGGTTAATTTGATATCATCATCCGTTCGTACTGCATATTTGTCAGATGAGAAGTATTGCAGCCTATGTCACCACATATCTGCTTGGCGTAGATACTGTGTCATCAGATCTTTGGGCAGACTCACACAAAGAAAGTCAGTAATTCTGAATTCAGCTCGCTATAAATAGCAAATGAATGTGACGTTTTACGCAATATGATGACGTCTTATACACAAAATAATATACCTATACAAAAGTCAATTGATTAATTGCACCTGATGTTTTAAGCAAAGCATAGTATACTTTCTAGGGTAATATATAAAACGATGTATACATATATATATATATATATATATATATATATATATATATATATATATAAAAATACCATATCTCCATCTAACATTTCATATAGATACATGAAATAATATATATATATATATATATATATATATATATATATATATATATATATATATATATATTATTTCATGTATCAACATAAAATGTTATATGGAGATATGATATTTTATGTATCAATTTTCAGTATTTATTTCAACAGTACTCGATTCGTGAGTAGAGCTTTGATGTAAGTTATGAACATATATTTATGGCAATTAAGTTACACAGAGGCTTCTTACTTATTGGTATATATATATATATA
Source organism: Sepiola atlantica (assembly GCA_963556195.1). Lineage (NCBI taxonomy): Eukaryota > Metazoa > Mollusca > Cephalopoda > Sepiida > Sepiolidae > Sepiola > Sepiola atlantica. The sequence continues at coordinate 9,978,309 of OY744528.1, read as the reverse complement.
TATATATATATATATATATATATATATATATATATATATATATATATATATATATACACACACATATATATACTATTTATAAAAAAATATTAATTATTTAGGTATACAGTACAGGATGTTAATTCCTGACGGATCGCAAATTTATGTATTTCTTTCTGATATACGACCAGGCGTACACATTATCTACAAAAAACGAAACGCAGTCCGCTGCTATAATGAGCCTGTTACATCCTTTGCGTAACGGTAACTTTTGTTTCATAATATTTTCGTTATATTTCCTTTTTTTGTATTACACTTGTAGTATGACATTTATCAAATTTAGCAAGTTTTTTTTTCTTCAAATCCTCGTTTACAACGTGCCATCAGTTATTCACAATATATATATATATATATATATGTATGTGTGTGTGTGTGTGTGTGTGTGTGTGTTAAGATGACAGACGGAAAACAAGTCAAAGTGCAGGAAGAAAACAAAAACAAGAGATTCTTTGACCGATTTAGTTCGTGGAGAACGTCTTCGGAAAATGAAGAATACATGGGACGAGGGGAAAAATGATCTGATTGGATCATATGAGAAGACATTAAGTGATGTTGGGACATGATAAGTAGGTGATACATTCTTCTAGGGCGGTGGGGGAAGAGTAAAACGCGACAGAGAATCTAACTACGGTGAACAAAAAGGGTGGGAATGAAATTGATACATTGGAAGTTAGCACCTAAAGATTAATAAGAAATAAACAGGGATGGGTCAGCAACTTTGTCAAAAATAGGTTTGTAAAATAGGAGAAAAAATAACATATGGGTTTTAAAAATAGAAAAAATAAGGCTTAAGTTAAAGAGAGATGTATTAAAAAGGTTATTATAAATGAGAGCTTGTAATAATCGCAAACATATGAAAATATATGAACACACACGCACACGCACATGTGTATATGTAAAAATATACACACATATGTGTGGATATATCCATACACATACATACATACAAAACACATTTTCCAATATGTATATATATATATATATATGTAGAGAGAGAGAGAGAGAGAGAGAGAGAGAGAGACAGAGAGAGAGATACTTAGTCAGAGGCACAGTGGTGTAACAGATTGCATTGTTTTAGTGCAGCTTTAGCTAAGTGTCTGCTTAGGGTATAGTTTAAGTTTGAAGGTGATGAAAGGAGAATAGTCGCGCTTTCAACGCACTTGCGACATGAGAGAAAGTGTTCGTTCTTGAGGAGAGTGCAGTCTAAAAGGTTTAGATTGTGAGAGAGAGTGTTCCTGTGTATCACAAGAGCATTAGTGGAAATGTTGTGTTTGAGGTCCCGCTTGTGTTCGTAAATGCGATATCTCAGGTTTCTGGATGTTTCCCCAATGTAGAACATCGGACGTACGGCTCATGTTATCTTGTAGATGCCAGCAGAGTGAGAGGTGTCTTTGGGGGTGGTTGGGAACGGGGTTTCGTATTAAGTAGGGATTTAATAGTTTTTGAGGTAGATGTTACTACTTTTATGTCGGGTTTGAGGTGTTTCTGTAGAGAGAATGATATGGGGTTATTGCGGAGAACTAAGCAAGATTTATTTTCTTCCGTTATTTCGTGAGGAGGTATTTTTTGTGGGGTCGGTCTTTTTTTGAGGATGGTGGAAGCTTTTTGTTTAGCGTTAAGGATGAAGGAATGAGGGTAGTTTAGAGCTTGGTAGGTTTTTTTAATATAGGATTCTTCATTGTGGAGATGGGCGGGGCTGAAAATTCTCAGAGCTCTGAGAAACGATCCAATGATCATTCCGGATTTGATATTTTTGTTGTGGCTAGAGTAAAGATGTATAGGGTCATTTTTGTTAGTAGTTTTCCTAAAGACTGAGAAGGGTGTTATGAAGAGTGATGTCAAGGAAGTTAAGGATGTGGTTATTTTCTGTATCGGAGGTGAAATAAATGGTGTGTTCTATTTTATTGAGTTTTCCGACTATGTCGGGGAGATTAATGTGATGGGAGTAAATAGGAGTGTGTCGTCTATGTATCTAAAATAGTGGGAGTCCTTGAGTAGAATAGATATATTTGACGAGTTCGAATGCAAAACGCGATAAACGCTATTTGACAATTGTTAAATTACTGTTACGTAAATGTTTGCATTTCAACACAAAATCATTTAGTAAAAGTAAAATGGCAATTGTATCATATTCTTGATTTTAATTTAAATAAGATCTTAAGATCGAATTTTGAAATTTAATTTTTTGTCTTTGTAAAATCTAAGTTCATAATTTTAAGAAATTGGATTTATTGAGGTGTTCACTCTTCATATACCTATGTATAACATTTAAAAGATTTAATTAATAATACTTTTTTTACTTTTTTAATCTTTGTTCTTTTCTGAAGATGGAGAGTGTCACACATTTACCTGCCATTTCAGATACTCTAACGTTCATTTATGTGCATTTTTTGTATTCCCCTTGCACATGGTTCACCGGGTATATTTGCTAGGTAATGTTTAAATTTATTTTTAATAGGTTCGGTTGCTTTTATAATTTCTGGATTGATAGAGATCTTTCTACGATTCCAGTATGTGTTCATGTACTACATGCCACCTTGGTATTTAGTTATTTTCCGTTTTAGATTCGGTATTCCATACCCGAAATTGGTTAATATGACGTAAAACAAAGCAACCAACACAAGGATGCGGTAACAGTCGATGGATACATCCGGGGCTCTAAGGTTGGTTATCGAAAGAGCTTATATCAATAAAGAATCTCACATCTTTCTGCTTGACTTACATGTTTATTAAATGTTTATTTACAACATAAGTCACACGCTCATTTCACCTGTTATCATGACATCCGGGTAATGTTCTTCATCCCATATTTAAATCTAAAAGTGTACCCGGACTTGTATAAACATACAGAAAATAATCCAAAATTCATCGCATGGATTTTCAAATCATCCTTATATGAGTGTGTATGTGTGTCCTTATTTTGTTTGCAAAAAAGAATAATTCCAAGAATAAGATCGATGGATGCATGTTCGCATAATATCATGCATGGATTATCACATAATTGCACTGCAATCAGGCTCAGCTTCATTGGCACAATTACCTTAACCAAATTCAAGTGAATCTTTTTGAATGATATTTTTTTCAATCATGTCGTTTTCCGAGAAATAGCAATCGTTCATTGTTGAAAATGATATCGCTTAAAACGATTTAATTTTTTTTTTATTATTTAGTGTTTCTTTATCAAGAAAATAATCACTTCTTTTACAATTTTAAACGGACCCTGAAAGACGGATTTAGACTATCAACGTGGATAGTTTGTCAAATATGGCGCCATATGTTGTTAAAAGAATTGGGATCAGCATTCATTTAAATTTAAATTTATTTGTAATTAGCGTGTGGTAAAAAGAAAGACAATTGGTGCAACTTTGAACATAGAGAATAGAAGTAGGTTGATTTGCGGAAATTTGTTTTCAGTGAGAAGAGGAATAAGCGGATAAACCGAATGATTATAATCAGAGCAATACTATATATATATATATATATATATATATATATTAGTACTTCATGTATCCACATAAAATATTATAAGGAGATATAATTTTTTATGTATCAGTTTTCAGTATTTACTTCAACAGTGCTCGATACGTAAGTAGAGCTAGGTAGTAAGCAATGAAAATATATATGGCAATCAAGCTACACAGAGGCTCCCGTGTTTCATCCCCGGGGGGAAAAGTCAGGCTAAATGCATGGAGTTATTTTTGTCAGGTGTTTTTATATACATGGCTTGGTAGTTAACCAATCAGATTCTTTGTTGTTCCCTCAGCCAATCGTTGGGCTTCCCGCGAACAAAGGCTTCCCGCGAACAAAGGCTTTGTTGGTGACGCTCCTATGTCTACTCTATTGTTTGTTAACAATGGCTTTTCCTATATCCTGTTTCCTTTGTGTTGTCAATACAGTAGGCGAATTTATTTTAACACGAAACTTATGTCTGGATATCTTTTCGTAGATCCTCTCCATTGTCCGAGTCAGAATCTTAATTTCGGAGGTTAATTGGCAATGAATCTGCGAAAGTTTTCAATTGTGGCCCAAGTACTTTCAGACCCATCCAGGTCCATCTTCATGGGAAAGGATATCAGATACAGATCATGTGTTAGTATTATACTAAAATGTCTATAATGCTAAGTATCGTTTCGCACTTATTATATAATTCCCACCAAAACCACATATAATACGAACAAATGGTCATTAATT
>OY744528.1:9959079-9971579 GCA_963556195.1 Sepiola atlantica | reverse complement strand
ATTGAAATTAACATTTATCAGAGGAGGAATCTCAAATCGTCAGAATCTTTCTATTTTTTAAATAGCAGGTCACCGCTTATCAAGGCCCGCGGGCCACTTGAGGATAAGGGTTATTGTCAGTTCGACGATGACCGTCACCACAAGAGTATTGAAAGCAATTGGTGGGTTAGGTAGACGATTCTTTAAGAAGGATAGCTTATTCAAGAGGACAACTTCACAAGTATTTGTTTATATTAGCCTGTAATCGGTTGGGAAACAATCTACGCGGGATTCTTTTACAGTACGCAGTATACATACACAATACCCAAAAGGCAAAGACAGCAACTGTCGTAAGCCCGTTTGCTCTCTTTTCTAATTTAGACACACGAGAAAGATTTCACTTGCTTTACAGCCACATCGACTTGAGACTTCCTGTACGTGACTTCATTTTCTCAAACACTTTAAGTCTAACTGTTAACTTGTAATAACAATATGTTTCGTTACTTAATCTAGTTACAAAATGAAATTCATCTTTCGCTTCTATTTACATATTTATTAGTAATGGATATTTGGTATATGTTGGCATATTTTGGTATATGAATAATTTATGCGAAGCTAGGGTGGTAGCGCTTGGTATCTTCAAAGCCATCCGCCTAGCAGCGAAATCCCACCATTCATTGTAGAGGTCCCTAGATAATTCTATTCTCGACCACTTACCTCGCTTGGTATATGAAATTATACTATTAGTTTATTAAATTATACTAGATGTGGAAACATTACCCCATCTTACGGGGTAGTTGACTCTTATAGAGGTAGATGATTGCGTCAGTAGTGAGATACTTGTTGAAGCGGTGGAATGACCTAACTATTTTTATACAGCGCTCTTAGGAACATATCTGATGTAAGCCTTCCATTTCATGTCTGCGGTAAACGTCAGTCCTAGAAGCTTATCAATTCAGTTTATTGAATCTGTATTTATACCCTGGCTTATTCACCAGTTAATTAGGCCATGATTTTGATGCTAAGGAGGATTGACCATTTAGCCTATACAATTATAGTATATGTAGAAACAGTACCCTATCACCTCGATGTCGAAGAGGCTGTAAGAGCAAGAATATATCGAAGTCGGTTGTGTATCCGTCAAGGCATTAAAACAGTGTTACGAGTGACGCCTCCCCAGATATCGAACGACGTAATGGTTTAAGATAATAAACAAATACTTTCATATGAGGTTGGCTCTCAACTAGAATTGACAGTCGACCGAAGATAATATATTTTAATGCAAATAGGATTGTTGAGTAAACGGTGAATCGTGTCGCTACTTTCAATAATGAACGACAATCACAATAAAGTAAAATGATATTCAGCGCAATTGCAACATAACATGCATATTGTTTTGAATGATTGAATACGTTATTTTTCGGCAAATGATTAACATGCGTGGTGTTAGTTTAATGCACGTGGTTGTAAGCAGGTGTGCGGATTAATGAATTGTTTATGTGTGCATAGATTTATAACTGTGTGTGTGGTTTAGTCGCAAATTGAGTTATCCCTCCTTGGCAAATTGGCTGTTTGGAGTCTCTAACCGCTAGATTGCTCTGGTTGGGAGTCAATTTGCATAGGGGGTGGATTGATCAGCATAAACATTCTAGTCTTTTGACTGAAGAGGTGGTGTTGCTCAGTGAGCAAAGTGAAGTGCAGAGAGAAAAAGGTGAAGTTGGAAGTTGGCGGTTGGTGGAGAATAAATACATTTTATTTTTCAAGAAGTTTCCTTTTACGGATAGACCAGAATGTTTATGTTCAACATGTCTTTAATTTTAAATAGAACAAATATGTATGGGAAGACAATATTATTAATTGCTGTTTGGATGGAATACAGTTTGGTACAAATCTAGGGGTTTTCTACTCACTGAACCCTGTTAATGTTTTACGTACCAGACCACTCGTACTAAGTCAGCGAAAATAACTGATAACGCTCTGAAGAGATCGAATATTAAGCAGAAAGTTCTCTGATGCCGATTTTGCAAGCAGATTAATTGAACTCAGTAGTGTGTCACGTTTAAGTTGGTTTGTATAAAACGAGCAGGGCTACCCGGCGTTGCTTGGGGTCATAAAAACGCAAAATAGAAGAACAATCGCGTGTGTAACATCTTTATTTTCAAACTTCTATTTCCCTCCTTCTCTCTATAGCCGTTTCTTTATATTTCTACTTTTCTCTTCACTGGTCGCCCCATTTTACCGCTACTTTCTCCCTTTGCCTTCGGCGAAAGCTGTTTCTTCACCAACATTCCTCTTCCGTTGCCCAGGGCAAAAGTATGACATATTTCTATTTAAAGAATCACCTCTGTCTGCGCCTTCTATATAGGTACTTATCTCCGCCCCGGTGCGCATAATATATACGTACCTATCGCCGCCATAGTGCGCATAATATATACGCACCTATCTGCGCCCTGGTGCGCCTACTATATACGTAACTATCACCGTCCCGCAGAGAACTTACTATAAACTTTAAGATTTAGTGCGTTACGCTTCGATTAGTTAATAAAGGATCCGACTGGTCATGCTAACACATATTATACAACTTAACATCGGCAGGAAAATGTATCTGAGGACAGTAGTAGTATAATTAATAATAAGAATACCACTACTACTACTACTACTACTACTACTACTACTACTACTAATAATAATAATAAGCTACGAACGGTAACTGAAACGTTTCCGAAAATGTAAAAAAACTTGAAATGTTACTAAAAGTACTTAATGCTATTGCTCACTCCCTTAATAGCTTATAAGCCTTTCGCTATTTAACACTTAAGGTATGTGTGCGTATAGGGGGCACGCATGTGTGGGGTATACTCATTAGCTGCTAATTGTTCTTTTACATGTAGTGGTCCTTTCTTTTATTTATTTTTTATTTCACAAATGTGCATTCAAATTAAAGCGAAAGTTACCTTTTATTTTTTTTCTCTGCCCCCTTCTTCATTAACCGCCGTGATTCGTCTTCTCCGTCAATTCTTTCACCGCTGTTAGGTTGTCGATATTCCTTACTTCTTTTTGCTGCTGTGATTTGTCTGAGTGGTCGTTTCTCAGTGTGTCTCATTTCTTAATCGAAAAATGGGAGTAGAAGACATGTCTTGAGAGTTTCAAAGGGTATTTTATGTATATTCCCTGAGTAAGGAGTAAAGAGAAGATTCCGTAATATCTTAATTAATTTTCTCTGTGGTATCTCATCTTAGTTATTTCTTCACTTATCTTGTCATATGACTAATTAAGGGATGGACGACAGGGCGGGTTTTTCATTTTCGTCTCACCTGAGACTTAACTTAAAGTTGTTACATCATATTTCTTACGTCTGGCTCGCTAAAATCCCATGCGCAAACTGTCTCGTAACTTTCGGTTCTTTTGCGCACAACAATAACAAGTTACGTCACCGCCCCTCTAGCAGAATTCTCGGTCACTATTCCTAACTTTTATTGACCCCAATGTTTTGATTTTGATATTAAGTTCACCTATCTTTTACTCACTCGGAAGAGAACAGATTCGTTTCCTCAAAGTGTATTCTATGCCGACTCAGCTATATCATTTCGACCGCAGTCCCAATTCGTACTAGCTGAAGACCGTTGAAAGAAAGCACTAAACAGACCTCCGCTTAAAGAGTGCCGAGAGTACTGGGACCTTATTGCCGCTTAAATGCTAGAGAAAACCAATGATCGTTACCAGCGTCGAATCAATAGCAAGCGGCTGTTGCGATACCCCAAAGTCATTTGCGATAGCTATCGAAAAGTGATAAAGAGTACTGGAGACCTGTGGAGACGTGTTGTCACCCAGCCTCCAGGGAACTCACCGGTTATTATCAGTAAGCAATCACCGATGATGATGATAATAATGATGATTATAATAATAATCATTATCATGATTATAATAATAATAATAATAATATTAATAATATACATGATAATTATAACACTAACGTTAGCAGTACCGATTGGATGATCCATTTTCACACAACATGGTGATGTATGTCCCTGACAAACGTTATATATTAAACAGACTCGGTACGTTTTTCTGACTTTTTCTATTACATATTTGTTTAAATAACATTTTATTATAGTTGGTTTCAAGATATGAATTGAAACCGTATCAATTTTGTGAGAACACTTAATAGTAAAGTATTTCTTAACTGGTTCACACACCTTACTATTGTTACATTTTCGATCGTCCGATGTATGTTTCTTTTTATCGAACCAGTTCCATTTCTGTTTAGCTTCATTGTATCAGCCCTCTGCTTGTCCCGGCTGGACTGCGTCTACCATTTACGTCCACAGGTCGTAGTGGGCCGCATCTCGTGGTCACCATCATCATCATGAATTAATCAAACCGAAGGCCGTACTTGGATTTTCGAATGTTCATTTAATGAACAGACAGACGAGTCGTTTCATTTCTTACACAAGAGAGAGAGAGAGAGAGAGAAAGAGAGAGAGAGAGAGAGAGAGAGAAAGATAATTAATTACTGGGCGAAGATATTCAACGCCGCTGTGCGCCGTTCCGTGCGTGATTATTCTTTGATTGTACGCAGAAGAAGATGATGAACAACCCCCGAACGGAAGTGACGTCACTTCCTATTCCCTTGCTACTGCCACCCTCTCAAAGGGTGTCATCTCACCATCTTTTCGGATCCTCTCTATCTGCATTCCCCACCACCATTATCGAATATACCGCCCTTATAATTGTTTTCAAAATACTTACGAAGGAGGTATTTTTCTACGTTCCTCCTTTTCAACAATCGTATTATTTCATCTCTAAAAACAGCAGCAGGCAAAACAGCAAACCCCCATTTAAAATACCTACTTTTCCTTTCTGGTCCGCCATCTAATTTCCGGTAAGATATATCTATCATGCATTCGACACTCATCCGCTTTTTAACATGGACTCCAGAAACGACCCCCTAACTCCTTACATCTGATGGCCCGTCTTATTTGTGTTTGAGCCGGCTACACTGCTCTTTATGTATCTCTTCCAACGGGGCTCACCATAATCTAGGGGCCGGCGACGGGCCTTTCACCATATCCTTCTTCTTTCATTTCACATGGAGCCTACCCGATTTTCCTAACAATTTCTGACATGCCGGCCGTTCGGCGCACATGGTAATCCGAAAAAAGTTCAATTCTCGCAAACCTAATTTCACAATCACTCATTCACATCTGTTACATAGATGCGGTACTCTCTTAGGTCCCACTGACCCGGAACAGCGATGACCCCTTTGCCATCCTCATCCCATCAGATTTTCCGTATGTGAAGGAATCTCTATTAAATCCTATGCATGTTAATTGGTTCTATTTATCTTCCTCCCACAATACAAGATGTGACACAAGGTCGGGAAAGTGGGGAAAAACCAGCGCTTGAGAATTTGAGCATTCTGGCTGTTTAAAAATTTCCTGGGCAGCCCCATCGGAATACCCTGGTTGGGGCGCCTCAGGCGATTAGCAATAAACTAACCCCTTCTCAAAGGGTGAGAAGACAAAGCCTGGGAGAGTGGACCTCTTAGAACTGCACAGGACGGACAACCAATGAACCGGCGTAAATCAAGACCATAAGGCCCCGACAATACCGGTTTATTAGGCGCGGTAAAAACCACTAGTTTGGTATTTGTGTTTGTCAGATGTTATTTTCTTAATATTAGATATTTTGTAAATTAAATATTCATGTACAAATTAGTATCTTTAGAAACTCTGTTATTTGAGAAAATGCTATATTTTCAAATAACGTTTTATATTTTTTATTTGTAATATTTGCTGCGTGTATGTACGTATATTTTGTATTTTATTAATATGTTTTATTAGTCTTCCATTGTAATGTTTACAACGACGTTGATTTTCTCCTCCAATCAGATTCGTGTCGATTAGTGGCTGTGACCGATCCGTATACGTCTTAATACGGTTCTTTTTTTCAACCAGTTATGATATTTACTTTTTTTCCTCTTTCGACTATGGTTTGATGTTAATTCAATTTATTTTGTGGAAAGGTGTTTGCTATTGCTTGCCATTTTAATTTTATTTATATTTTGATTCCGCTTTTAAAATGTGTAGATGGTACTTTGATATCAAAATAACCCTAACCTAACCCTAACCCTAACCCATTTTTATTCAATGTATCTTTTGATTCTGCTTTTAAAATGTGTAGATGGTACTTTGATATCAAAATAACCCTAACCTAACCCTAACCCTAACCCATTTTAATTCAATGTATCTTTTGATTCTGCTTTTAAAATGTGTAGATGGTACTTTGATATCAAAATAACCCTAACCTAACCCTAACCCTAACCCATTTTAATTTAATGTATCTTTTGATTCTGCTTTTAAAATGTGTAGATGGTACTTTGATATCAAAATAACCCTAACCTAACCCTAACCCTAACCCATTTTAATTTAATGTATCTTTTGATTCTGCTTTTAAAATGTGTAGATGGTACTTTGATATCAAAATAACCCTAACCTAACCCTAACCCTAACCCATTTTAATTTAATGTATCTTTTGATTCTGCTTTTAAAATGTGTAGATGGTACTTTGATATCAAAATAACCCTAACCTAACCCTAACCCTAACCCATTTTAATTCAATGTATCTTTTGATTCTGCTTTTAAAATGTGTAGATGGTACTTTGATATCAAAATAACCCTAACCTAACCCTAACCCTAACCCATTTTAATTTAATGTATCTTTTGATTCTGCTTTTAAAATGTGTAGATGGTACTTTGATATCAAAATAACCCTAACCTAACCCTAACCCTAACCCATTTTTATTCAATGTATCTTTTGATTCTGCTTTTAAAATGTGTAGATGGTACTTTGATATCAAAATAACCCTAACCTAACCCTAACCCTAACCCATTTTAATTTAATGTATCTTTTGATTCTGCTTTTAAAATGTGTAGATGGTACTTTGATATCAAAATAACCCTAACCTAACCCTAACCCTAACCCTAACCCATTTTAATTTAATGTATCTTTTGATTCTGCTTTTAAAATGTGTAGATGGTACTTTGATATCAAAATAACCCTAACCTAACCCTAACCCTAACCCATTTTAATTTAATGTATCTTTTGATTCTGCTTTTAAAATGTGTAGATGGTACTTTGATATCAAAATAACCCTAACCTAACCCTAACCCTAACCCATTTTAATTTAATGTATCTTTTGATTCTGCTTTTAAAATGTGTAGATGGTACTTTGATATCAAAATAACCCTAACCTAACCCTAACCCTAACCCATTTTTATTCAATGTATCTTTTGATTCTGCTTTTAAAATGTGTAGATGGTACTTTGATATCAAAATAACCCTAACCTAACCCTAACCCTAACCCATTTTAATTCAATGTATCTTTTGATTCTGCTTTTAAAATGTGTAGATGGTACTTTGATATCAAAATAACCCTAACCTAACCCTAACCCTAACCCATTTTAATTTAATGTATCTTTTGATTCTGCTTTTAAAATGTGTAGATGGTACTTTGATATCAAAATAACCCTAACCTAACCCTAACCCTAACCCATTTTTATTCAATGTATCTTTTGATTCTGCTTTTAAAATGTGTAGATGGTACTTTGATATCAAAATAACCCTAACCTAACCCTAACCCTAACCCATTTTAATTCAATGTATCTTTTGATTCTGCTTTTAAAATGTGTAGATGGTACTTTGATATCAAAATAACCCTAACCTAACCCTAACCCTAACCCATTTTAATTTAATGTATCTTTTGATTCTGCTTTTAAAATGTGTAGATGGTACTTTGATATCAAAATAACCCTAACCTAACCCTAACCCTAACCCATTTTAATTTAATGTATCTTTTGATTCTGTATTTATAATGTGTAGGTGGTACTTTGATATCAAAATAACCCAAACCTAACCCTAAGCCTAACCCTAACCCATTTTAATTTAATGTATCTTTTGATTCTGCTTTTATAATGTGTAGGTGGTACTTTGATATCAAAATAACCCTAACCTAACCCTAACCCTAACCTATTTTAATTTAATGTATCTTTTGATTCTGCTTTTATAATGTGCAGGTGGTACTTTGATATCAAAATAACCCTAACCTTACCCTAACCCTAACCCTAACCCATTTTAATTTAATGTATCTTTTGATTCTGCTTTTATAATGTGTAGATGGTACTTTGATATCAAAATAACCCTAACCTAACCCTAACCCTAACCCATTTTAATTTAATGTATCTTTTGATTCTGCTTTTAAAATGTGTAGATGGTACTTTGATATCAAAATAACCCTAACCTAACCCTAACCCTAACCCATTTTAATTTCATGTATCTTTTGATTCTGCTTTTATAATGTGTAGATGGTACTTTGATATCAAAATAACCCTAACCTAACCCTAACCCTAACCCATTTTAATTTAATGTATCTTTTGATTCTGCTTTTAAAATGTGTAGATGGTACTTTGATATCAAAATAACCCTAACCTAACCCTAACCCTAACCCATTTTAATTTCATGTATCTTTTGATTCTGCTTTTATAATGTGTAGATGGTACTTTGATATCAAAATAACCCTAACCTAACCTTAACCTAACCCTAACCTAACCCTAACACATTTTAATTTAATGTATCTTTTGATTCTGCTTTTAAAATGTGTAGGTGATACTTTGATATCAAAATAACCCTAACCTAACATTGACCCTAACCCTGACCCTGACCCTAACCCTAACCTAAACCTAACCCTAACCCTAACCCTAACCCTAACCCTAACCTAACCCTAACCCTAACCCTAACCCTTACCCTAACCCTAACCCTAACCCTAACCCTAACCCTAACCAAACCCTAACCCTAACCCTAACCAAACCCTAACACTAACCCTAACCCCTGTTAAGTCAATTTGGGAATTATTTAATTGCTTTTTTATTCTCTTTAATGGTTTTATTACAAGATACATCGCCAAAAGTTCCCATGAAAACGTGCTATAGTTAGCTCCTTCAATCTAAGTTTCACTTAAAATAAATAAATATGTATGTACACTTGTTCGAAGACTGTATACAGCACAGTAATTGATGTACCAGTCGGCAATATTTGTTGAGCACCTGTGTAATTACTTACATATGAAAAACAAAGAAAACATAAAAAAACATAAAAAATTGGCGCCAAAGCGAAAGAAAAACATTGACAAAAAACATGAAAAAATATTTTTTTCAAATAAAAAACATAAGAAAACTGGGAGGATAGTATCATGATAACTAAACCGATACTACACTACCTACACACCTAACAAAAAAGGAGGAGGTAATGCCTGGGAGTAGAGTATGATTAAAACAGAGCAGATACTACACTACACTATGCCCCAGAATTGAACATTTAAAGATAGTACATTAGTCTGAAATAGTATATACTATATACTATAGTACATTAGTCTGAAATAGTATATACTATATACTATAGTACATTAGTCTAAAATAGTGTATACTATATACTATATACTTATATTTCTTAAGTACAATAGTTTTAAGTAGTATAGGTTTGACTTCAGACAGACAGACATACAGATGCATAATCTCCATTATTAATAGATACGATACTTACGTAGAGCTTCTAGTAAAATGGCCACCTGTTTGTCTCGTAAATTTATTTTTATTAGACAATATGTCAGTTAGCGGGTGCAATATTGCTAAGTAATTCGATTCCAACGTTCTGTAGTAATTTATTAGTCCAAATATTTAGAGGAGGTGGTTGACTGAGTGTGGTATAGGAAGTTATCTGACGGCCCACACCTTGTCAGGGAAAACGCGAGATTCCATTAGAGTCAATAGAGTGTCCCATGAATGTCATTTATAATTCTGAAAATGCATTTCGCAAATTTATCAGTTAAGCTTATCCCGAGAGTCTCTCAAACAATTATTCGAGGTGGCATTTGTGCTGCACGACGTCCTTATTATCCGTGATTATATCTTCAATGTAGGCGTAGACGAATGGCAGTCCACGAAAAACCTGATCGATTACGCGTTGAAATGATTGAGCGGAATTCCGAATCCCATCGGTAAACGAACAAATTCGCATAATCCAAACGGAGCTACGACTGCGGTATTCGAAATATCCTCCGCATGAATCGGTATTTGAAAGTAATTTTTTCTCCAAATCAACTTACAAATATTCTCGCACTATCCAAACCTAAAGTAAAATCATGAATATGCGTTACTGCATAACGATTCGAGACAGTAGATTCATTAATTCTTCGATAACTTGCACATGGTTTGACACCAGTCTTGCTAGCTTCCGAGAACAAAATACAGATAAGACGCAAAGGACTCAGTAGGTCGGAAAATCCGCCACCAAATAATTTTCTCGAAGTCGTTGTTGGCAAATGCGTATTTTTAAAGGTTCAACAGGCGTCAACGATTGTAGACAGGATGTCCTACACACAATGTAAGTGTTGTGTTTGATGAGGTTGTTATTGCGAAAAAGCACCGTAATATCGTTATCGGTCCGTGAAATACGTAAGTACAGTTAGGCATTAAATGTAATGCTGCTTACTCAAATTGCTGTACGCGTTGTATAAAAACCCAGACATAAATATGAGTGTATTGATATAATATCGGTCTGCTTTTAAGATTTACAGTGGAAAGTGAAGTTTCAGTTTACTTTTGGCAACCCCGTGATTCTCGCTTTCCCTTATTTTGTCCTGTAGTCCTCACATTTAATGAGAGGTGTTTCTGACAAAGGGGAAATAATGTCTGTTTTCTGGGTCGAAATCTATCCATCTAATACTGACCGTTTGTTAGTTTTTGACCTTGAAGTAGTATTTGTTTAGCTCCTCACATCAAGTGGATTCATGCCTTGTAGCGATTTCTATTAAAAGAAAATTCTACTCCTTTTCTATAAATCCACACCGATTATAATTGTCTAGAGATCAGTATGTGAAGTTCAAGGTGATATCTTCACACGCATATATATCCTTTCCATCAGTATTTACGACAGAAATAATACTTCGTCAGTGTTCGCACTCTCTACTTATTAAGATATATTACAAAAATATTCATATAAAATTTAGTCAGTGATTAAATTTGTTATATAAAATTTATCATTGTCATTTCTGATGACCTAAAGAAAATACCCACCGTTGACTTGTTATTATAAGGCTTGGGATTTATTTCGAATTCATTTCAGATGTCGTAAAAGTTATATTGTTGCCTGTCTTGCTACTTGGGTTTTCGCTACGCCTCACCGCTCAAAATTGTTTCGGTCTAAGGGTAGAAAAAGACACGTTATTACCTGCTAATTTGTGCGTGACGAGATGGAAGTAAACACAGACACACATACACAAACACACACACACACACATATATATATATATATATATATATATATATATATAAGAGATATGAATAAACTACTATACACCATCCTGGAGTCTCTTCGGTCTCTCTGTACAAGAGTTTGTCAGGACAACCTGACATTAGGATACTTCACCCTACAAGTAAATCCTGACAAACTATTCAAAATAACATAGTATTAGAAGCCCAAGTAAGATCCCCTCAACATGGCTATACGAGGGACTATACGATAGATGGGGCACTTAGCTGGATACTCCACCAGACTAGATGAATGCTTTTCCTGGGATCAGATAAGATCAAAAGACTACAAAAAAGATATAGTGTAACGCAGTACACTGGTAAATTGTGGAGAGGAACATTGATGTACTTTATTCTGTACTAACTCAACGTTTGTAGAGGTAAAGAGAACTGTAATAGAATATTCGAATATCTGTGTATCTTATATAGATACCAATTTTTTACTCCAGGTGTTGCATACCCTTTAATTCTCGTATCTTTCTCTCTCCATTATTTCCACTTAATACATGCGTATATATTTTTTTCAAACTTTGATTTCGTTTATTTCAGGCTTCAGTCTACCGTGTCGATCTTGTAGATGTTTCACCAACGCTAAGGAAGAGACCAAATTACTACTCTATCGTAGTTAATTCCTAGCTTAAGTCCTTATCCATTCGAGGAGGGGGAAAGAAGGAATCTCGTGCCTGTATTCTCTTAGGGAAATACATCCCCATTTTTCAATTGAAGACTACATAGAGAAATCGTCTGTTCGGCTTGCTTCCAAAACCCAGACTGACAAACCAGTTTATTTTGCACTCGACTGTACGGGCCTACCCGCACTACATCGCACAAGCCAAACAAAACGATCTCCCACATACTTCCACTTCAAAATGCGTCCGGCCTCACAGGGGCGTTATCCAACACAGGAAAGGGTCTTGCTTTTTGAGAACTTCGACTGAAGTAAAATGAAACAATATATACATATATATATATATATATATATATATATATATATATATATATATATATATATATATATATATATATATATAATATACATTAGTGCGTGTCATAGATTGGAAAATTCCCATGTTGAGTGTTAATTCGACTGCGTCGAATACAGGAATTATCGCCGTCAGTTGCGCATTGTCCAAGGATATCCAAATTCTCTACTGTCCT
>OY744528.1:9929079-9954079 GCA_963556195.1 Sepiola atlantica | reverse complement strand
TAACAAACTACGACAAAAACAGTTATTTTTGTCATGAGTTGTTTGCTATTACCTGTAAAGAATACGACATCGGTACGCAATTTACGTCTTATGAATTCAAAATATTCTGCCAGTTGTTTTTAATTGAATATATCACGACCACGCCGTATCAAGCGATAATCAATGGTCAGGCAGTACGGTTCCTGGATACGTTAAAACAGCGCTTAAAAGCGCGGGATATACCTACTGAAAAGTCTATTCAGGAATAGTATATACGATAACACTGAATAACAATGTTCTATCTTCCGTGACGCTACCGCAAGCGATGTTTGCAATGAAGATTAAACCGGTGTTGATAGACTATAACCAACCCATAACAAACCAGAACGTAAAGAAATGTTACAAAGTTACGTTCTAAATTTGGAGAAAGGTTCTATTTGCTGAATGTTCAGGACAAACAATTCCTACTGGCAAACATGCAGAGTGGACCAGAATGTATCAATATAAAACATTTGAATCAAATGAGCAAAATATATTCGGATGCTGGAGAGAACAATACTGCAGATGCAATATATTTCCAAATATGACCTAAGAGAAATATAGGATATAAACAGTTTATCGATAACATCGACATGCCAGTGTTGCAGATTATGTAAATGTATGTATAATTAGAATGTATCTATCTATCTATCTATCTATCTATCTATCTATCTCTCTCTCTCTCTCTCTCTCTCTATATATATATATATATATATATATATATATATATATATATATATGGATGTGTGTATGTATTTGTATCGACATAGTCATAGAGACAATTGAAGTAAAACCTGAAACATATATATATATCCATTTATCTATCTATCTATTGATTTATATCTATCTATCTATCTATCTATCTATCTATCTATCTATCTATCTGTCTATCTATCTATCTATCTATATATATATGAGACATCGGTTTGGGCTTAAGTAGTTGGATGACGACGCACCTTGTTAAAAAGAGTATTGATTTACTCCTCTCCTGGAGTTAGGCACAAAGCCAGTTTTTATCTTACTCCCACAAGTAAGATGTGACCTAAGGTCGGGTCGGGAAAGTGGGGTTTAAAAATTGCCTGGGCAGCCCCGTCGGCATTCCCCGGTAGGGGCGCCTCAAGCAGTAAGCAATAAACTTACTCCTCCCCAAAGAGGGCAGGCGAAGTCTGCGAGGGTGGACCTCCTAGAACTGCACATGACAGACCCATAGACCGGCGTAAATCAAGCCCCGAAGGCCAAGACGATACCAGACTATTGGGTGCAGTATCCATCGGAACAGATACTACACTTTGATCTTAGCCAAAAGGCCAAGAGGTACATTCTAAAGTCTGCCTTTGCCGCGGTTTGCTTCTTCACGAGTCATTCTCTTTCACATGGTCATACACATCCCAATACTAGCCCTTAGGTGCGAAAAAAAGAAGAAAAATATCGCCTACTAGCCAGAAATATATCTCTAACACTTGTTAAAATTTCTTGTATTGACCAATCACATCTCGCTGTGCACTTTGTTCCTTACTATATGTCTGTGCCGCTATTGAAATACATTTTTTCAAATCTTCACTTTTTTTGAAGACGTTCGTTCATACGAACGAAACTGGTACAATTGCTGGTGTCTTGTTTTTCTCCTGCATTTAAACTTGTTGTCCGTTTGTCTTTTTCACACATTTTGTCTATCACGACATTTTATTTGCATGATATATCGTGCAGTTTACCATATATATATACATATATATATATATATATATATATATATATATATATATATATAGAGAGAGAGAGAGAGAGAGAGAGAGAGAGAGAGAGAGAGAAAGAAAGATAGAGAGAGAAGGAGAGAAGGAGAGAGAGAGAAAGAAAGATAGAGAGAGAGAGAGAGAAGGAGAGAAGGAAAGAGACAGAGAGAATGATTCGTGATAAATATATACATCAAAATTGTTATAACATTATTCATTACAGTTGCAAGAATTCAATTCCACAAAATTGTTAGGCGTACGCTCGTCTCAGAGACGATTAGGAATCAGATTTAATTGTCTTATTTTTGATATATAGATATGAGTCTCAGTATGCACTTCTTCAGCGCCTTATATTTAGAACATTAACAGTGCATGAACAGACGCGTAACTTACGCGAATGTCGAACAAATGAGAACATACTTTATTCTGTATAGAGACGAGAAAAAAGAATTACTTGTGTTAAGGTGATAGAAACTAAAAAGTTACGTCACACATACAGATACAACAAAGAAAGAAACGCTTATATTTTTTTAATAAAATTTCATGTTTTTTTATGTGTTTGTATATTCGTAGCGACAAACTTGGTAGATAACACTTCTGGTATTCAACTGTAATTACTGGCTGAAAAAATAAGCATCGTTTACGATTTGCAAGACGTGTTCACGCACACGTTGTGTTGTATCCCCCAAGGATGTGTCAACGTGTTTTTTGGTAGTTTCTTGCTTTGTTTTTTTTTATAGATTTTTATTTTCTTGGTTTTGTTTTTTTTGTTTCACCAATCACAACTTGCTAATTTGAACTGAATTACATGCGGTACTCACGTTTTTGAAACTGACAAAATATTATAAATCACGTGACATAACTTTCAGCTTAAATAAGATGTTGAATTCTTAAAACACTATCCTTATTCTGTATGGTTTTATCTGAAGTGGACACATTTATTTATAAATAAACTTGAAGTATATTAATTAATTATCACCAATTGTAGTCTAGGGCGAGTCCATAATACTGAGACAGAATTTCACAGTTTAATATGCAACCGTACACAAAGATACTTCACTAAAAGTAAATCTAGCTATTGTTAATACTAGCCACTCTGTGACCCGTTGGGTCGGTAGTTCTTCTATATTTTTACGTATATCTCTTCCTCTTGTCTATTTTTCTTACTTCTCTTTATCTTCCATTATGTTTCTCTTTTCATCTCCTTTCTTTA
This sequence comes from Sepiola atlantica, assembly GCA_963556195.1. Taxonomy (NCBI): domain Eukaryota; kingdom Metazoa; phylum Mollusca; class Cephalopoda; order Sepiida; family Sepiolidae; genus Sepiola; species Sepiola atlantica. The sequence continues at coordinate 9,951,118 of OY744528.1, read as the reverse complement.
ACTCTCTTCTTTTTCGTTAATATTTATTATCAAAAATCAGCTCATATATATATATATATATATATATATATATATATATATATATATATATATATATATATATATACTTGGAAATGTATAGAAAGAGGGTAAAAATTAGATTTACAACATAATCAGTCTCTTTTTCTGACGCACTCTAATGCACACAGTGAAAAATTCAAAGAATAAAGTATGTTGTACAAGTAAACTTGAGTTACAATATATAGACAGTTCGTTTGCGGCACACGGGTCATCTATTCTCTCTGTTTTATTAGACGACGTCATAATTTAATTAAGTAATCGGTTATGACGTCACTAATATTTTTATAGTGAATTTCTTCTGTTTTGTTCGATGACGCAATACTTTTTATGACAGCAGTCCTTTATCATATCACAAATGATCTCTCCAGTGTCCTTGACTTGTTCACGAGATACTATCATGCTTGTGTTATGTCATCCCTTTGGGACGTCATCGGTATGCACGAGGAAAAGCATAAGAGAAAGCAAGCAAGATCAACACAGTTATAATAGTATTTTAGACTCTCCGTGTACAGACTTTATATATATATATATATATATATATATATATATATATATATATATATATATATTGTGTGTGTATTTAGGCAGCATATTTTCATTTAGGCAAACATTATTAAATAACACTGAGTGGTTTTGTTTGATGCGACTTTTTTTTATTTTTTCAATTTTCTGAATTGTCCATCTAATGTTTCGGTCAAATTGATGTAAATATGATCCATGGTTTTTTTGTATCCATATATATATATATATATATATATATATATATATATATATATATATATATATATATATATATATATATATATATATAATTAAGTCCCAATATAATGATAACATAAACTTAAAACAGTTTGTCAAAAGTGCTCAATACAGAGTAGAGCGTTTATAAATAAATAAATAATTATAGTGTTTATATATATATATATATATATATATATTAAAATTATAATTATAGTGTTTATATATATATATATATATATTAAAATTATAATTATAGTGTTTATATATATATATATATTAAAATTATAATTATAGTGTTTATATATATATATATATTAAAATTATAATTATAGTGTTTATATATATATATATATATATTAAAATTATAATTATAGTGTTTATATATATATATATATATATTAAAATTATAATTATAGTGTTTATATATATATATATATATATTAAAATTATAATTATAGTGTTTATATATATATATATATATTAAAATTATAATTATAGTGTTTATATATATATATATATATTAAAATTATAATTATAGTGTTTATATATATATATATATATATATATATATACATATATATATATATATATATATTAAAATTATAATTATAGTGTTTATATATATATATATATATATATATACATATATATATATATATATATATATATATATATATATATATATATATATATATATATATATATATATATATATATATACAGTCATTGAACTTATAGACGTACCATCACTGGGTGCCTATGTGATCTTTCTCCTATTTATTTAATTTTTTTTAGTAGATGACAATTTAAATAGTTAAAACTTTTCCAGCGACACATATCCTTTTCCGCTTTCGAAATAATGATTCTTTAAATTTAAGAAAGCGAGATTTATTGAAAGTTTAATAGCACATTAACTTCTCCAGCGATTATCTTTGGAAATATTCAATAGTTTAGCATGATCTATTCACAATGTTATACCAGTTACGATTATTACATTCTATTTAACCAAAAACCTTATTTTTTCTAATTACTGTTTGCGTAAGTCCGTGTGTAGAATACGACAGTGAATAGTGTATGTATGTGTGTGTATGTGTGTGTATGTGTGTGTATGTGTGTGCACCATTTAAAACTTTTTCGACGAATAAAATGCAGCATTTCAGGAAATAGAAAGATGGCACAGATAATTTAAAAAAAAACACGAATGAAAATTAAATAAATATAATTGTCCCTTTCGTTGGCATTTTTTTTGCTAAATTTATACGATTAGAGTTTTATGTTCAATTCGCTAATACATTTTTATCGTGGTTTTCGTTCAGGACTTTAAGACATTGCTAGTTCAGTAGTGTTAGAGGTTCAATAAACTTATACGTTTACGGGCTGGCGGATTACAATTCGGAGTAATAGGTGGAGGGTATATATATATATATATATATATATATATATATATATATATATATATATATATATATATATATATATATATATATACCCATTTATCTTGTAGTAAAAACACAACTCCTTCCCAACACAATCACCACAAGAATGAACCAATGTTATCTATAAGTGTAAATGCCCTTTGGGAGAAGCTTACTCCACTAATAAAGCCAATCACTACATTGGTTTTACAAGTACTACCCTATCACGACGCCTCACCATGCATGTTGTAAACTCTAGCTAAATTTGCCAATATTTGCACAAACATAACTGCCCTCTCTCTGATTTAAGACAAATTCTAGTGAATAACAAAAATTATACATGACGAAACCGATTATAAAAAATAATAAAAATACTATCTACATAAAAACACAACAACCTAAAATTAATAACTGCTGTGGGGTACAAATCACCCCTATTGAAGAACTAATGGAAGCAACCATCTATAATAAATACCATGGTTGCAAAGACTCAACAGAGGACATTCCTATCATGTTTTACCGCTTGGTAGAAATCCGGTCATCTCCTACCACATTTAGTGGCGTTACTGTATTGCTATGATATAAATACATTGTATATTTTAACCTGTCACAATTTGTGGTTGTTATCTTTGTGACCCCTAGCACGGGTCTACAAAAATAACATCAAATGTGAAACCAGTGGTAACATTTTTAAAATGCTTAACGTAATGCGATTTTGTTCTGTAATTCCATCCAGCGTTGCTGAATTTAAATCGTCGACGACTTTCTGGAACAATTCGAAAAACGTTCTCTGTGCGTTTCTCCGCTGTCTTTTTTAAATGCTCTTCTTTCTCCAGCTTTTTTGTTCATTTGCTTTTGATAGCTGATGATGATTCGACGAAGAATCGAACACGTCCGTGAAACTTGTGAAACCTATGGAACATATATTAATTTATTTGACTTTTTACAAAAAAAACCATCAGAAAAATTGGAAAAATAAAAAAAGTTTTATTAAATAGACGAGTAATATACCCGTCCCAGGGCGTGTATAAGCAATACATGTCTAAGTAGTTTTACATTTTAAAGTCCTTTCGGACTTCATGGAGTTGGACGTATAAATAAAAGTGGATGCGTTTACTTAACGTGTGTGCTGGGCTAGATTTAGTGATGAGTGACACGTTTTCCACCTGAAACCAAGTATATGAACACATAAATTATTCCACGAACCAAGCAATGGCATCGGATCGATTACATTGTCACCCGTAGATCAACCTGCACAACGTCTGCAAAGTTTGAGTCAAAAGAAATGCCTTGTGTTGGAACGACTATAATCAGGTGTGTTCTGAGATGAGGTTTTAATTAGGACGAAGATGCGATTCGGTGACGTCAAGATTCCTCGTAGAATAAATGTTGCTAAGTTGAAGGATGATAAAGCTGCCTTTGACTTACGGAATACTTTTAAGCAGATAACGTTTGGTGGTACTTGGTAGTGTTTTAAGTAGTGTGGTCATTTAAGGGCAGTAGATGTTCTTAAGGGAACAGAGAGAAATCATCAAGACTGGTTAGATTTCAATAATACTACTAATAATGATACAAAAAAGCATGCACTTCATCAAAGGCGGATTCAGAGCGGTTTGGCATCTCAGGATCCTGAGTTTACGGAACAGTTATACTTAGCTATTAAATCATAGTTGCAAATAGAACTTGGCATCTCAGGATCTCGAGTTTATTAAATCAGAGATGTATCGTCCTAGACATTCTAGTGTAACCCCATTAAAATCCGAGGATGGCACAGAAAGATACTTGATATATGGACGCAGAATTGTACTAAACTGTTCACTAACTCGTCGATAGTCTGTACTGATGTGATAGATCGTTTGCCTCGGTGGGTTGTCATTGTCGAAATGAATTCTGTTCCTGCCCCCAAGAAAGTGGAGGAGGTTATATGGCAGTTGAGATGCGGAGCACTTTGTGAAAATGGTATACATGTATTATTACTTCGATGTGGTAAAAGGTCAATGGTAATACAAATTAAAGGCTAATTTTTTGAATTTTTATCGATTAACGGTTCGTTTATTATATTCCTTGCTTGAACACCTGATGATTTAATAAACTTGTAAATTATCCAATTTTATTATTTTCAACATTTCAATATTTCATATAATAATACTCTATTTATAATATCGAGGATATCCTTATCACGACAGGATCTAATATAAAATATTCATCTTCCTATTATCTCTCTCTCTCTCTCTCTCTCTCTCTCGATATATATATATATATATATATATATATATATATATATATACATATATATATATATATATATATATATATATATATATACATATAAATAGATGTGTGTGGGGGGTGTGGGGGTGCAAGATAATGAAGAGTGGCAAAAATGAATTGTGGACGAGTCTACTGTCGGTGGGACGTCGAGAAAGAAAGAAAGCTACTTGATAACTGTTAAATAAAAGACGTTCCGCAGTGCAAGCGAGACTTGAAAGACGGCGGTTTCAGAAACACGAACAGCCGCCGCGCTTGGTGATCGGAGTATCGAAGTACCGGAAGAATGGGAGTTTACCGATGTTTATAGCACCGATGAGACTTTATTGGCTCTGGTACCCAAGCCCGTCTTGCTGTTAGGCTTTCGTGTCTACTGACTTTAAATGCGACTGATAAGCAAGTTGGCACGGTGAAGGAATCCCCTGACTTGTATTTAATCAAACCGACAATTAGAAGTGTTTGTGGAACAGTTGCTTCTGTTCTATGCTCGAATAGACAATGCAGAGTAAATTGCTTTCCAATCGGATGCATATATGAACGAGTTTGTAGCTGAAACCAAGTCTTTGACTTCAGCAAGAAAAGAATTTCATGAGACAAAGGTACGTCAAAAGATGTTTTCTATATGTGTGTGCGTAGCCGGCGTAAACCATCCGGTGATGGGAAATAAAGAAGACCAAAGTGTTTCTCCCGATATACGTTCTGTTCTTCGTCATTCTTGTTGTACACAAAAGGGTACCCTGAAAGAACGGGTAATACTGTATATGCTACAATTATATAACCCATTAGGCTCGGGGTTGATTTTTTATCAGGTAAATGTGAGTTTGCAATGCCAGTACAATATAAAACATGTACAGACAAAATCCAGAATACCAACTCGCTATCACTCGTATTTTTTCCTTCTCTCTTTCTTTCTCTCTCTCTCTCTCTCTCTCTCTGTTCACTTCTCTTTTTACTTCTACTGCTACGAGGTAAATAGTAAAAATCTCTTCATAAAAGAGTATTAACACGAAAAAACAAATTGATAGAATTGAAACACGAAAAACAATCTATAGCTGTGAAACATAAATAAACATATTTACGAAAAACAAACAAAGATTTCCTTATTTATTGTGCAAGGTGGAACACTGTTTTTTTTGTAGCATGCTTAGACCTTTATTTTACATAGCAACAAATAAACAATTATGTTGTGCTTCTATTTGCCCCCCCCCCCCCATATTTATTATTCTCTCAGTCTGCTACAACTGGTATTCTATTCTGTCTGTCAAATCAACGCTTCAAAAATACCATTCATCCCGTGTCTTCAACTGTCAAAAGAAGACATTAAAGACTGCAATAACGGTTCCGCTTCTTGGCCTTTTGGCTAAGATCAAAGTGCAGTATCTGTTCCGATAGATACTGCACCCCATAGACTGGTATTGTCTTGGCCTTTGGGGCTTGATTTACACCGGTCTATGGATCTGTCCTGTGCAGTTCTAGGAGGTCCACCCTCCCAGGCTTCGCCTCCCCTCTTTGGGGAAGAGTAAGTTTATTGCTTACTGTTTGAGGCGCCCGTACTGGGGAATGCCGACGGGGCTGCCCAGGCAATTTTTAAACCTCACTTTCCCGACCCGACCTTGGGTCACATCTTACTTGTGGGAGTAAGATTAAAACTGGCCTTGTGCCTAACTCCTGGAGAGGAGTAAGTCAATACTCTACTTGATACATTGTGTGTAATATTCATTATATGTTGAAAGCCATAACAATTCATAGTTAAATACCTGAAATGAAATAATTAACATATTAATAATTGTCATATAAATATAAGCGTTTCCTATTTACAATGTTATAACATTAATTGTTAAAATGATATTTAACTAAAAAAACATATTTCTGATTATTTTCTAGTGTTAGTAGATGTGTAGAATGAAACAGCCGATAGAGTTTATGCGCCATTTTTATGTTACTTTGTTACCAAAAAGAGTTGAGCATTTCATGAAAAAGCAAGATGGTGAGTATTAATAGCTTAAATAAAATGTCAACAAATAAATAGAAATTCAATAAATATAGCCGTTTGCTTCATGACAAATTTTATTTGTATTCATACGACTGGGCGTTCACGCTCAATGCGATTGTTAAATTTTTAATATCGCGGGATTCATTCAAGCCGATAGTATTAGTAAAGTGGTGTTAGAGGTTCAATAAACTGAGATAACAAGTCAGAGTAATGGACGGGGACATGATTATCTTCTCTCTCTCTCTCTCTCTCTCTCTCTCTCTCTCTATATATATATATATATATATATATATATATATATATGTATATATATATTATATATATATATACATATATATATATATATATATTTATATATATATATATATATATATATATATATTATAATATAAAATGAGGTAATAAAATTATGTGTCAATCAAATTTTATTAGAACTTTGATTTGACTTGGGTTGCACATTTCGGGATTTTGGAACTTTGATTGGACTTTCTATATTATTTGATTTATTTATCATTAGCATTGAATATTGACACATTTTGGGACTGGATAACTTTATCGGCACCTTCAATTTCACGTATTTGGACTGCTGTTTGTAACTTGGAGTAATTGTCTTTCCTGATTATGCTTCTCAATATGTATGAACTGGATGGACTATATGGATTCAACAAAAAGTATGTTTTTGGGTTGATATGTTTTGATGTTATCTATTTTTGTGTATTTGTGTATATAATTTCATATATTTTCAGAGCGTAATTTTATTACCTGTAGTAGTATAACTGCGGTAATGGTCCTCTGAAGAGAATAATTATCTTTGAAAACTCATGAGCTAAGGACTTAGAATACTTTGCTTGAACTTTGAATTCTAATTAAATTTGATTGACACCTTAATTTATTACCTCATTTTATATTATAAAATTAATGCTCTATCCAGTATATTGAGCTTCAGTTTTTATCCGGATGTTTCACTAATTATAAGATATTAGTTGACGCTTATATCTTTTGTTGGATTACTTTATATATATATACATATATATATATATATATATATATATATATATATATATATATATATATATATATATATATATATATATATATATATATATACACGTATATTGAACAGTTTAGAAATATATTTTTCCAGAGAGGATTCATCACAATGAAAAAGTATTTTATTTTATAATTTATTTATTTTATAAAGTTATAGTTCCCTACACGTGTTTCGCTACCTAAAAAGCACCTTGTTAAGCAGTTCATTTAAGGATATACAAAGCCTAAGATATTGACCTCAACAACTGACAATACTCCACAGGGGATTGACCTAGTTGAAATCACTTCAGAGGGAAAAGGAAAACAAGTTCAAAAGGCAGCTCAAACAACTCGGTAATATATGGTAGCTGTGATGCGCCCAACAAGAATCAAGTTCGCTGCAATCTAAAAAGGGCTGTAAACGTGTATATATATATATATATATATATATATAATGAGAAAGATTCTTAAATCAATGGATAAACCAATTTATTGTATGCATATTTTGATAATATATTTACAAATTTGCGTGCACAAAAGTTAGACATGAATGCTTGTTTCTGGCTATCAGCCGTCATCAGCATGCCCAGACCGGGCAGGAATCGAACCTTCTATGTAAATATTCGTGGACTAGCGTTCTAACCACTAGACCAGAATGATCTGCCACGTTTGTACTCGACTTCTCATCGCTTATAATGTTACGTTGTTGATTATTAAATATTGTTTTGTGTTTGGCGATAACGACCGGTGTTTATGTTTTCGCTGCCTTGATTTGTGAATTAATAATAACAATATATATATATATACAATAAATTGGTTAATAAATTAATTGATTGATTAAAGAATCTATGCATACAATTGATGACTCGTCCGATTATTGTCGAATTGAATGCAAAAATACGTCCATGTGCATATTCTTAAATAATAAAAATAACAAACCGCTCAGGGTAGCAAAAAAATAAAAACGCACCATAAAGAAACGCCGGTCGGTATCGCCAAAAAAACAAAACAAATAATCAACGTGAATCACATCGATGTTGTTTGCACGGCCACTGATAAGGCTGAACTCTTTGACCAACGTTCGCCTTAAGATCGCTGAATCTCTTTGGGGAACTTTGAACTCCTTCCCAATTTTTTTTTTTTTTTTTTTTTTTTTATCCCCTAACGTAGTGCCTTTTAATCGACTTTTAATCGAAATCATTAAATTGAATTTTAATCGCTTTAACGATAATTTTGGCACACTCAATTTCCCCATTTTGCTCTTTCTTTCGACGTTATTATTAATTAAAACTATCGATTTTCTCCTGACGAGATGATAGTCGAAAGGGCCTTAGAGAGATTTCCGCGTATTCTTTTTAAATCTATTTATAAATTTTGTACCTCGAAACATTTATTTAAATATCTACAGAAGAGGTATAGTCACCACCAAATAATTCAATTAAATAATATCATACGATTAAAGAGCAGAATTAGATCTATTAAACTTTCTGTCGCCTTTTTACATTCTTGTCTTAAACAGGATGTGGCTCCTCTTTATATTTCAAAACGTATTGTGCGTCTAAAGTTAGACCCAGTTTTTCTATGGAACGTGCTTTTATGTGTGATGACATTAATAAGTTGTCTGAAAAGCGTGAATATCTTATTAGTATTCGTCATCGTCTCTGGTTTGCAATTAAAGGCTTCTTGTCTTTTTTTGATTTCTTCCGTTTCTGCAAGTATCTGTCTATTGGTGATGAATTTGCCAAGCAACATGCTTCTATAAAATATAATAAACAACTTGCCCTTCTTGTTCGAAGACGTTATGGTTGTGAAATAAATAATGGGAGCAAACATATATTTAATTTTTCGAACACTGTATTAACAGATATCGAAATTAAAGTTTTGTCTAAGGGGTTAGATTTTTGTATTCCCCCTACCCACATTAACAAAGAGAAAACCCTCGCTTCTTTCGAGGATTTGTTTTCTCAAATTAGACATCACTCTCCTAGTTCTTTAGATAATGTTTCTAGAATGAAATCTAGGTTGGTTGACTTGGCACACCAATACAGTAACGCGTCCATTGACCACATTGACTTTATTTGGAATAAAACGCAATTTCAAACCATAAAAGCGTTAAAATCTAATGAGGAAATTTACATTTGCAAACCAGACAAAGGTGCTGGAGTTGTGGTATTGGATCGTAGTGACTACGTTAACAAAATGTTATCTATTCTTAACGACACTACTAAATTCTGTAGACTTGGCCCTGTCGAGTCTGCAGATAATACTTGTAAGAACGAGATCAAGATGCAGAAGCGTCTTCTTTCTTTATTTAAAAAGAAGGTTTTTTCGAAAGAGGTCTATGATAGGATCAGACCCTCTGGGTCATTGCGACCTAGATTATATGGTCTTCCAAAAATACACAAGGAGGGGGTGCCACTTAGACCTATATTATCTATGATAGGGTCCGCCCAACATTCTTTGGCTCAGTGGCTCCTAGTAATCCTGCAACCTGTGCGTGATCTATACACGACGCACTGCATCCCTGATTCCTATCGGTTTACTGAAGTTCTACGTGGGTTAGATCCGGATTCTGGGACATCATTTATGTGCTCTTTTGATGTCTCTAGTCTCTTTACTAATGTACCTTTAGATGAGACTATAACTATTTGTGCCGACGCTCTCTATGAAGGTTGCCTGACTGCCCCTTGTTTCTCTAGGGAGATCTTCATAGAATTGATACTTTTATGTACTAAATCAGTCGAGTTCAGCTTCAATAATATTATGTATAGTCAGGTCGACGGGGTCTCAATGGGTAGTCCATTGGCCCCCACTTTAGCTGATATCTTCGTCGGATATTACGAATCCGTTTTATTTAGGTATGTAAATATGCCCACTACTTATGTTAGATATGTGGATGACACTTTTGCGATGTTTTCTTCGCAGAGTGGAGCACTTGCATTCTTTCATAAGTTAAATTCTATTCATGAGGCTCTAAAGTTTACGATGGAAAGTGAAAAGGATAATTGTCTTCCCTTCTTGGATGTTCTTGTTGAACGTTCAAGGGGTGGCTTTCTCACTTCCATCTACAGGAAGCCTACTTTTACGGGCCTGTATGTAAACTGGTCGTCTTTTGTGCCTAAGTCTAGAAAGATAGGCTTAATTTACACTTTGGTGCATAGAGCTCTCGTTATTTGTTCTTCAAATAGATTAGAGTGTGAACTCAATAGGATCAGGGATATATTCATTGATAATGGTTATCCCGAAGACCTTATCAATGATTGCATTAATAAAAAGGTTGCTGATTTTAAATCCCCTAAAATACTTGGGCCTGTAAAATGCCCCATTTATTTAAAATTACCTTGGATAGGGGGAAATAGTATTAAACTACGTAAACAGATTGTTGATAGCATTAACAATTGCTTCTACTCTGTTTCCTTACGATTAGTTTATGCTACTAGACCTGCTTTTCCTTCCTTTCGCAAGGATAGTGTGCCCTATACAAATTATAGTAATATTGTATACCAATTCAAATGCCAATGTGATGCTGGCTATATAGGGCGCACTTCCTTGCATTTGCAGACTCGCATAAACCAGCACATTCCATCAAAAATACGTCAGGGAAGGGTAGGGTCCTTGTGTTACCCCTCCTCTAATTCTTTGGACTCTGCTATTGGCCAGCATTTGGTTGAAAACCCTAGCTGTGCCAGTGGCTATAAAATAGACCGTTTTGAGGTCTTGCATCGAGCAGATTCCAAGAACCATTTGAAAATATTGGAATCTGTCTCTATTGCCATTCGAAAACCTTCCTTGTGCCGGCAGAAGGAATTTGTTAGATCGCTGAATCTCTTTGGGTAACTTTGAACTCCTTCCCAATTTTTTTTTTTTTTTTTTTTTTTATCCCCTAACGTAGTGCCTTTTAATCGAAATCATTAAATTGAATTTTAATCGCTTTAACGATAATTTTGGCACACTCAATTTCCCCATTTTGCTCTTTCTTTCGACGTTATTATTAATTAAAACTATCGATTTTCTCCTGACGAGATGATAGTCGAAAGGGTCTTAGAGAGATTTCCGCGTATTCTTTTTAAATCTATAAATATATATATATATATATATATATATATATATATATATATATAATGAGAGAGATTCTTAAATAAATTGATAAACCAATTTATTGTATGCATATTTTGATAATATATTTACAAATTCATTTTTGCGTGCACAAAAGTTAGACATGAATGATTGTTTCTGGCTATCAGCCGTCATCAGCATGCCCAGACCGGGCAGGAATCGAACCTTCTATGTAAATGTTCATAGACTAGCGTTCTAACCACTAGACCAGAATGATCTGCTACGTTTGTGCTCGACTTCTTATCGCCTATAATATTACGTTGTTGATTATTAAATATTGTTTTGTGTTTGGCGATAACGACCGGTGTTTATTTTTTCGCTGCCTTGATTTGTGAATTAATAATAACAATATATATATATATATATACAATAAATTGGTTAATAAATTAATTGATTGATTAAATAATCTATGCATACAATTGATGACTTGTCCGATTATTGTCGAATTAAACGTAAAAATACGTCCATGTGCATATTCTTAAATAATAAAAATAACAAACCGCTCAGGGTAGCAAAAAAATAAAAACGCACCGTAAAGAAACGCCGGTCGGTATCGCCAAAAAAACAAAACAAATAATCAACGTGAATCACATCGATGTTGTTTGCACGGCAACTGATAAGGCTGAACTCTTTGACCAACGTTTCGCCTTAAACTCCATATTAAACTCAGCAAACCCCCGATCCCTAAATTCCCATTGCGGACTGAAGCTACACTTGAACTTGGTCATCACCCCATCTCAAATCAGAGACATCATAAAAATCCGTGACACCTCCAAAGCCTGTTGGCCTGATCTTATACCAGTAATAGTAATAAAGAAATGCTCTGCTGAGCTGGTCCCTGTCCTCTCCAAACTATACAACAAATTACTTGCTGAATCTTGTTTCCCTGATAGTCGAAAATTTGCGTCTGTGGTATCAATCTTCAAGAATTCTAGAGATAGAACTGATCCTCTAAACTACCGCCCAATCAGTCTACTCCCGATCTTTGCTAAAATCTTTAAATCATTAATCAATCTAGCGATAGTCAGGCATCTAGTTAATCCTAAACTTCTTTCTGATCATCAATACGGATTCAGACAAGCACAATCTACTGCAGATTATACCATACACTGGACAAGCCATGTGATGCTAGGGCGGTAGCGCCCGATATATCCAAAGCCTTTAACAAAGTCTGGCATGAAAGGCTTCTCTAAAAACTGCACTCATATGGTATTACTGGACGAATATTTAATATAATTAAATCTTTCCTAACAAAAAGCAAGATCCAGGTTGTCCCCGATTGTCGTTTATCTAAGCAACAGAACATAAATGCTGGTGTACCGCAGGGATCCATCCTTCGAACTCTACTCTTCCTGAATTTCATAAATGATCTCCCTGAAGTCATTGAGACTGAGATAGGTATATTTGATGACGACACCACGCTCTAATCTTGTCATGTGGGCAAAACCGACTGGCACATATCTGGTGCAATCATTACAAAATTACCTCCAGTCTGTAGAAGAATAGGGTAAAAAAATAGATGCTAACTTTTAATGCCGCAAAGATAAAGCTACTTTCCTTCAATTACTACAAGAAACATCTTCAACCCTAACACCTACCTGAGAGTCCATCATTCAAACTCCTCGGCCTAACTTTGACAGATAACATGAATTGGGATAAATACATTGAATACATTGCCAAGGCTGCTCCAAGGAAAACGGGCTCCCTCTACCGAGCCAGTAAACTTCTCACATCTGACATTATCCTATATCTTATCAAAGCCACCATCCGCCTATGTATAGAGTATTGTTTCCACGCCTGGGCTGGGGCATCATCCACTAGTCTCTCCCTCTTAGAAAGATCCAAAAAAGAGTCGCCAACTTAATAGGTACCTCACTATCCACGAAGCTCCAGTCCCTGTCCCATCGCCGCAATGTTGCTTTCTTGTGCTTGTTTTACAAGTACTTAAATGGATTGTGCTCCGATGAAGTTGCTGCTCTGGTAGCCCCATGACGTAAATGCACTAGACTGACCCGACAATCTGCCAAATCCCATCCATTCACTGTGGAGGTCCCCAGATGAGGAATAGCTTCTACTACAAAAGCTTATTTACTCGTGCTGCTGCTCTCTGTTTTCCTGACGGTACTGACATGCAGAAATGTAAAACTAATTTAAACAGATATCTCGCTGCGCAGTTCCCAATTGACGTTAACCCCCACAACTTTCACCGTTTTTCTCAATAGCCCCTTCCGTCTACAGCGGTGACCTGCCTAATTTGGGGTGAACTGTGTTTAATATATATATATATATATATATATATATATATATATATATATATATATATAAAATTCCTTTAATAATAATTTTCATATTTTTCAAATATTTGAACTTTGGTTTTTTCGAAAGCCAAATTATCCATCTGTATTTCTCCTCTGATGATAAGATTTCGATCTTTGAAAAGCCTTGGCTTAAGAAAAGAATAATAAACACTAGTTTATTACTGAAAACACCTTGCATTGAACAATTGAAATTTGAAATAAATTTGGACAATCGTCGCATATTTATCACTCTTTTTTCTTCTATCTCTCTCTCTATATATATATAAATATAATTAAATAATTTTTAAATATTATTTTTACCTACATACGACGTCGTTTCAGCTTATGGCTCTCATCAACGGTGGGAAGTCACAGTCTCAGACAGTCATAGGGGGCGAACCGGATTTACAATTATATCTGTAATTAGTAAGCGTATATATATATATTAATGTATTTTTATGTAATTGTTTTTATTAGTGAGCGCAGTTTTAGTTGTGTTTGCTTACTACTATTTCAATTCTTTCACTTCTACAGTGATTAAGATGCAGACAATTACTTTATTAGTCGTCCTTAACTTTGTATCACGTATTTTTTGTTAACGTATATTCTTAATTCGTGTTATACGTACATAACAGTTATCCATGGACACGTGTTTCTGGCTCACAGTCGTAATATATATATATATATATATATATATATATATGTGTGTGTGTGTGTGTGTGCGTGTGTGTGTATGTGAGTGTGTGTGTGTACACAGTTTATGGAATCTCTAACATCACTTAACTCATAATATCGGCTTGAATGACTACCGCGATATTAAAAATACTAAGGAATAGACAAGTTGGCATGCCTATATATATATATATATATATATATATATATATATATATATATATATATGTATTAATATATATATTTAAAGATTGAGGCAAAATTCCATCACTGAGAAAACCATGTGTTAGATGCAGATAATTTATTAAATCAAAATGAAAAAAAAAATAAAAACATTTTTTTCTTTTTTTTTTTCATCCTGACTTACATAACTGATATTTCGCTTGATAAAACAAGCCTCTTCGGAGTTTAGACAAGTAAAAGGTATTAACCTGTTTTTTTTTGTAATATCCTTCCTGGTCTTGTAGAAGGTGTCCGATGTTCTGGACTAACGGTGCAACTGTCTGTTTTATTTGATTTTAAAATAGCGCATGGTCGTCGGTAGTTATAAATTTGGGAAAGTTCATTTTCTTTATCATCTTTATATATATATATATATATATATATATATATATATATATATATATATATATATATATATGTATATGTATAACTGTGTATATTTACTGTCAATTAAAATTTCTCACCGCCTCCATCTATTTGTTTCTCATTATTTATTTTTTCATAAACGGCCCCTTTTAAGCTGACGGCTGCTACTACTTTCGTTTCGAACATGTTATACTAATGTGTTGTTTTCATCAGAAAATCATCCTGAGGTAGTCGGGAAATAAAGACGAAACATTGATGAATATATATATATATATATAATATATTTTGGTTTTTATTTTTTTCCATTACGTCGGAGCACGGTTTCCATATATATATATATATATATATATATATATATATATATATATATATATATATATATATATATGATGTTTTATGTAAATATTATATTTTATTCTGATATTTCGGGCAGACCTCCGTTCCTTGTCAAATAATGATACGAAATGAAGAAAATAGAGATAAATGAAATATATACATATATATATATATATATATATATATATATATATATATATATATATATATATATATATATATACCCACACATACACACACACATATATATATATATATATATATATATATATATATATTTATATATATATATACAGAGAGAGAGAAAGAGAGAGAAATGGAGAGAGAGGAGGGGGAGACAGAGAGAGATAGAAACAGAAACTTGACGTTTATGATCATATAACATGTTAGTAGTTCATAGTTTAGCTTTCATACTCGATACGTCAATACATTTTGTTCGTTTTTAACATTTTAGACGCAACATTTTATACTAATCATGAATAATTCATTATTATTTAATACTTATGTATATTGTTATTTACTCACATGTATACTGTGACATTTCATTTCATATCCTCCAATTGATTCTTATAAATAAAAAAAGATATTAATATCGCTCGGTACTAAAGAGTTTATTTTTTCTCAGTTAGGATATACTTTATAACTGTAAATGTGACTCTGTATTTCCCCAGACAAGTTTATATTCAGAAGAACAACAAGTAAAATTAATAAATAAAAGAATAAATAAATAAATGGAAACACAAAAAAAAATGAATACTTGGAATTCAATAATAAAATCTTGTTGTATTTATTTTGTTGTTGTTGTATTACACTAAGAATGGACGATTGCTGCTTACAATATTCAAATCTTTCATTTACGACCAAACATAAATAATTCATGTTTCATGCAGGAAAACGCGAATATGTTGATACTAGCTGAGACAGACGTATTTGTCGGTTAAGAGATCATAACTGTCGTTAAAACATGCATGGATATTTTTGCTGCTCATCTCTCTACAGAGTTGCTACTACAAAGCTGACCTCAACCACTTTGTCCCCTTTCGTTTTGATCGCTATATGGTTAGTGTCAATTAAACTAACACAATACATACCTAATTATACATAAGGATGCACTTATTCACTTTGAAGATATACCAATGGATATGCAAATTAATTGTCCACTAACATTAAATCATAAATACCCAATTATCTTTTTTTATTGCTGTCTAATGATATGCTCCAAATATGCAACGTAGCACAAACCCTCACAGCATACAGCACTACTTCATGGTGGTTAAGAAATTGTAGGGAGCCCGGGGTCAACGATAGGCGTTTAAATTGATGCACAGTGGTTTCAAGTGCCCACACTTAACTTTTGTGATCGTCTGTAACTGGCATGCTCAATAGGCTTGGCGTTTACCGTACGATCTTTTGTTTTATTTGTGTGGTTATTTCAAAGGTTAAGTTTACCAAAACAATTCCTAGACTACGTTCAACATACAATGTGCTTTACGAAAAGGGCAGGGTTTTACACGTACATGTGTAATTATTTAGAACTAAAAAAAACGGTTTACAATACATTTTTAGACATAATTACTAGACATTCCTAATATTTTCGTACTTATAATATACATGTTGACCCTCGACGTAGCTCTGGAATAAATGAATACCCCATGCATTAGGGTTATGGGTTAGATATTGCTGCTACATATTCACAACCACATATTACCATTTTATTCTCATTCTGTTTAAATGTGTATACTTTCAAATTACTATAAACTTATCGCTAAAGTTCATATACTGCAGATTGTGATAAATTGTATATATTGTTATTAGTCTTTTATTAATAAGTATCACTAACATTATAGTTTAGTGGCAGTGTTTTCAAGGGACTTTAGGGTATATTATATGGGGATAGCCTTCCAGTTAACAACGCAAATATTGAAAATTAAACTCTCTGATTGGACACCAGTTAAGCACAATTTCCTGAATTTCAATTAGTTTAGATCCTAAATCTTAAACGTTATCTAGAAGTAATTCATTTTAATAAATTCGGATTGCAATTAAGGGTTATATATATAATTTATATAATAAATTATATAAATTATAATATATATATATACAAGGTGTTTCAAAAGTCTTCGGAACATTACAAATGCGTATATCTCATGAACTATTCCAGGTAGAAAAATGAAACTGGTGCCATTTTAAAGCTTGCTTAATCAAGTTTTTGGTCATACTAATGATTTTCGTGTTATCTTTCCAGGTGCAGTAATGGCGTTCTCTAAACAAGACAAGGCATTTTGCGTCCTCCAATTTGCAAAGACTGAATCGTGGACATGTGTTCAGCGTGCATTTCGCAGGAAATTTAAAAAAGAAGTCCCTGAAAGGAAATCCATTGTCAGATGGCATGCTAAATTTGTGAAAAATGGGTGTTTGTGCCCAAGTAAGCGAACAGGTCGCCCTTCAACTTCAGAAGATGCAGTTGAGCAAGTTCGGACAGCCTTTTAGAGGAGCCCCCGTAAATCAGTGAGAAGAGCCAGCAGGGAACTTCAGCTTGCTCCAGCAACTGTCTGGCGTGTCTTAAGGAAACGACTGCAAATGGTACCTTACAAGCTCAAGTTGGTCCAAAAGTTGAAGGACACTGATAAGCCACTTCGCCGTGACTTTTGCATTGCAATGCAAGAGAAGTTTCTTAACACAAGGCTGCCTGGTAGATGGATTGGGAGATCTGGGCGAGGTGATGACGTTCTCATGCCCTGGCCTCCTAGGTCTCCAGATCTTACCCCGTGTGACTTTTTCCTTTGGGGCTTTGTCAAGAAATAAGTCTATGTGCCGCCCCTTCCAAGAGATATTGACGAACTAAAGGCTCGAGTAACGGCAGTTGTGGGAACCATTGACGTCAAGATGCTGGAACGCGTTTGGCAGGAAATGGACTATCGACTAGATGTCTGCCGTGTGACGAATGGTGCTCATATGGAGCAACTTTGAAGATTCCCCACAAAACTTGAAACTTTAACCTTTCCAACGGTATCAATTTCATTTTTCAACTCCTAATAGTTTTTAAGTTATTAAAAATCGTTATGTTCCCAAGACTTTTGAAACACCCTGTATATTGATTTCAATAAAATGTGATGAAAGGAGATTGCACTCTGCACAATTTAAAAGATGGATACACACCGCTAGATCATGTGTTTGGACGAACCAAATTTGAGTACGAGATTCCTGCCAAGGCATTGTGTACACCGACCTGAGGGCTTATCACAGCCCACTCTACTTAGCAAAGTATCTTAGCTAGTGGTACAAATTAGTTTTGTCCTTTATTTTTTTCTTTATTTTCGGTATTAAAGATCCTCCAAGATTCTGACTCTCCATTTTTATTTTGTCCCTTCTCTGCCCTTTAATATGGTACCTATCTTGGAGGACACCACACAATCGACGCCTCTAAATCCCATCCAACGTCTTTCTTTTTTCTCTTCCAATAATCTCCTTTTTCTCTTCATATGTGAGACAGGAAGTTGTCAAATCAGTAGAGATCACAAAGGCTATTAGTGATGAACGCAACTTCTTTCATGGACGTGAACCAAAGTCCCACGACTGAAGTAAAGGATACACTTACTCAGCCAGGTGGAACACCTAACATCTCAAGAAAACAGACTACAGCTGTGGAGCAGCCGTTAAGATAATGGCCCCCTCCTACTGACATTGAAATCTTGTCCCCCTTCCTTTTTCTGATGCTTTCATTCCCAGTTCAGAGGCAACTTGGCTCCAGTAGAAAACATTCAACAGCAAGATAACGGGAATGAGGCGATCACAAGTGGCTATGAGTATATGGGGCTAAAAAACTGGCACAACCAGCTGTGAATGTGTAGAGGAGGACTATACAATGCAACACTGGCTTGTCTTCCATCAACTGGCCATCGTTTCAGCTTGAGAGATCTTGCAGAATAAAACACCGCTGCAAAGAGCTGTGCAAAAATGTGGGAAACTGTTGTATGATCACGTGCTTCGAAAACACGCACAGACGGAGAACAAAGAAAAAAAAGTGCTCCGAGAGGAACCTCTAGAGCGATGACAGCACCACTCAATCTTAGGACGTATCTGACTTTTATAGAGGTAGAGGATCGCGTCCGTAGTCAGGTACTTTCTCTAGCTGTAGAATGGTTCAACCATTTATCAAGGTACCTTAGAAACAGCTTTGATGTAAGTCTTTTATTTTAATTCAAGATTCACATAAATGTATCAACATCTTTTCAGATAGAGCTTATAGAAAAAGTAATAAAAAGAATTTCACTCGTGCTAAAAGTTGAATAGTATGACAGACCAATGGCAATTTATTCCCTAATTAAGCTTGACAGAACAACGGACAAAGAATGTGATAGGGATCCGAAGATGCAGCAAAATAATAATGGTTCCTTCAAGACTAAGAGAAAATTATTATTCTCATAAAAGTTGAATTAAATTAGAAACAATGGCATGGAAGACATTTTTATTTTTTGAATTTGTGTTTATTTTCTGTTTCTTTTGGATTTGCGAGAGCAAAAAAAAGAGAAGAAAAATATCTATGCTTGTTCTTGTCGTCTTTTCTTGCTTTTCAATTCTACGATAGGCAGGATTGGTGATAATTTTGCCCCCTGATGGCCTTAGGTCGTTATGTGGCGTAATTATTCACATAAATCCCGCCGTGCACCGCGGGACAACGAACGCATAAAAAAGAAGCGAATGTCCGCGGTATCATTCACTTTTATGGCCGTGTTAATGGCTTATCTGTTAACAAATAAAAAGTGTGTAAGCAAAGTTAAATAGCGACTATTTCAACACGTAATGACACACAAAAAGGATATGGAAATTGGACTGCCACACCCGTATAGACACAACAAAAAGACATAGACTCAAACGAAAATAATATATCGTTCGAACGCAAGCTCATATCATATATCGTTTTAAGCGGACACGGATTTGATGAATTATTAAGAAGATTTGATTAATCTGGCAACTATAAACTCTGTGAAAATTTAAACATATACAGGCTGTTTGAAAAAATGCCTAAAGGAGTATGTTTTACATGTGTATGCACGCTTGGTTAAGAAAGGTGTAGGCCATTGAAATACGTATAATCAACATTCGTTATCTTAAATACCTATGGCTCACGTATCACCTAAACGATATAAGCGCTATTCAACGACATATCATCTCACCAAATAAACATACAATCAGTTGAAATAGTAAACATACTAACAACTAACACTTAAATCATCCATAAAAATGGTTGTAGATGCAGACCTAATTGATTCCTAATAGATTAAAGAAACTACAAGCCTACGTTAATAAAATATCATTTAAAACTTTTGACACTGAAGCCCAATCAGTATTCCATTATAAAAATAAAATAAAAAATTTAAAAAATGGAGGAAAATAAGAAAGAACAGCACAAAGACGAAACAGTAATACGTAACAGCTGATGACGATCGAGAGATCGAAAGCGCTCGAAGATAGGACCGACAAAAGAACAGTCGGAGCCATGATGTTTAAACTAACACCTGAAACAGGAGCCTTGCTCTCTGAGTTCAGAAACCTACAAGAAACATATATATATATATATATATATATATATATATATATATATATATATATATATATATATATATATATATATATGTATATATAGTTTTAATCACATTTTTGTTGAATTACTAATTAAATAACCTAACTTTGAAGAAAGTAAAAACAACATTACCAGATGTCAACTGCTTGATGAGATCTTAGTTTATAAGAGTTGTTGATCGATACTATCGACATGCCACTGTCGCAGATGCTGTACATGTCTGTGTAAATAAGAAAAATAATCATATATAAAAGCTTTATTTGATATTGAGCACTTTTTATAAGCCCGGTTGAAATTCTTTGGATTCCTATCTTGTGAACGTTTATCTTCCTAGGATTATATATATATATATATATATATATATATATATATATATATATATATTGTTGTTATTGGTGCTGGGGTCCGTCTTTCCAGAGAGATTATGTATTTCTGCGCCTCAGATAAGTCTGTTGTTGAATTGAAGTGTCTACTCTGAATGTGCAAGCCTATCCTGGATCAACAAGTTATATTCTTGTTGCCACAGATGTAGGTTTGAGAACTCTGTTCAGTCCTCTGTCGTCTGTGCTCTTTTATCTCCCTCCACTGTTGGTCTCTTCTGTCCTCACTTCTCTTGGTGCATGCCTTAACGGCATTTTAGCGGCTGCGCTCTAACGCTACATAATCCCAGCTTGCTGAGTCCATGGCACATGACCACATGTCCCGCTTGCAGACATCCTTATAGCGTAGTAGGACATGATTTAATGTTGGTCTCGGAATTGAAGTCAAATGTAACTCTTGTTCCGGTGTTCGAATCGTGCGATTGTCTTGCGCAACTTAACTAATGATTCTGCAAGGATGAAACGTATACGTATGTAGAAAATATTTAGATATTTATTATTAAAATAATTATTTGTATCCCCCTTCTCAGCTAGTCGCTTTAATTAGACGTATGACCACA
>OY744528.1:9891579-9924079 GCA_963556195.1 Sepiola atlantica | reverse complement strand
TGAACTGCTTTATTATTAACTGCTAACATATAACATTATTATGAACTGCTTTATTATTAACTGCTTACATATAACATTATTATGAACTGCTTTATTATTAACTGCTAACATATAACATTATTATGAACTGCTTTATTATTAACTGCTAACATATAACATTATTATGAACTGCTTTATTATTAACTGCTAACATATAACATTATTATGAACTGCTTTATTATTAACTGCTAACATATAACATTTTATGAACTGCTTTATTATTATCTGCTAACATAATAACATTATTATGAGCTGCTTTATTATTAACTGCTAACATATAACATTTTTATGAACTGCTTTATTATTAACTGCTAACATAATAACATTATTATGAACTTCTTTATTATTAACTGCTAACATATAACATTATTATGAACTGCTTTATTATTAACTGCTAACATATAACATTATTATGAACTGCTTTATTATTAACTGCTAACATATAACATTTTATGAACTGCTTTATTATTATCTGCTAACATAATAACATTATTATGAGCTGCTTTATTATTAACTGCTAACATATAACATTTTTATGAACTGCTTTATTATTAACTGCTAACATAATAACATTATTATGAACTTCTTTATTATTAACTGCTAACATATAACATTAATATGAACTGCTTTATTATTAACTGCTAACATAATAACATTATTATGAACTGCTTTATTATTAACTGCTTTATTATTAACTGCTAACATATAACATTATTATGAACTGCTTTATTATTAACGGCTAACGTATAACATTATTATGAACTGCTTTATTATTAACTGCTAACATATAACATTATTATGAACTGCTTGATTATTAACTGCTAACATAATCACATTATTATGAACTGCTTTATTATTAACTGCTAACATATAACATTATTATGAACTGCTTTATTATTAACTGCTAACATATAACATTATTATGAACTGCTTTATTATTAACTGCTAACATATAACATTTTATGAACTGCTTTATTATTATCTGCTAACATAATAACATTATTATGAGCTGCTTTATTATTAACTGCTAACATATAACATTTTTATGAACTGCTTTATTATTAACTGCTAACATAATAACATTATTATGAACTTCTTTATTATTAACTGCTAACATATAACATTTTTATGAACTGCTTTATTATTAACTGCTAACATAATAACATTATTATGAACTTCTTTATTATTAACTGCTAACATATAACATTATTATGAACTGCTTTATTATTAACTGCTAACATATAACATTATTATGAACTGCTTTATTATTAACTGCTAACATAATAACATTATTATGAACTGCTTTGTTATTAACTGCTTTATTATTAACTGCTAACATATAACATTATTATGAACTGCTTTATTATTAACGGCTAACGTATAACATTATTATGAACTGCTTTATTATTAACTGCTAACATATAACATTATTATGAACTGCTTGATTATTAACTGCTAACATAATCACATTATTATGAACTGCTTTATTATTAACTGCTAACATATAACATTATTATGAACTGCTTTATTATTAACTGCTAACATAATAACATTATTATGAACTGCTTTATTATTAACTGCTAACATATAACATTATTCTGAACTGCTTTATTATTAACTGCTAACATATAACATTATTATGAACTGCTTTATTATTAACGGCTAACATATAACATTATTATGAACTGCTTTATTATTAACTGCTAACATATAACATTATTATGAACTGCTTGATTATTAACTGCTAACATAATCACATTATTATGAACTGCTTTATTCTTAACTGCTTACATAATAACATTATTATGAACTGCTTTATTATTAACTGCTAACATATAACATTATTATGAACTGCTTTATTATTAACTGCTTACAGACTAACATTATTATGAACTGCTTTATTATTAACTGCTAACATAATAACATTATTATGAACTGCTTTATTATTAACTGCTAACATATAACATTATTCTGAACTGCTTTATTATTAACTGCTAACATATAACATTATTATGAACTGCTTTATTATTTACTGCTAACATATAACATTATTATGAACTGCTTTATTATTAACTGCTAACATATAACATTATTATGAACTGCTTTATTATTAACTGCTAACATAATAACATTATTATGAACTGCTTTATTATTAACTGCTACTATATAACATTATTATGAACTGCTTTATTATTAACTGCTAACATTACATTATTATGAACTGATTTATTATTAACTGCTAACATATAACATTATTATGAACTGTTTTATTATTAACTGCTTACATATAACATTATTATGAACTGCTTTATTATTAACTGCTAACATAATAACATTATTATGAACTGCTTTATTATTAACTGCTAACATAATAACATTATTATGAACTGCTTTATTATTAACTGCTAACATATAACATTATTATGAACTGCTTTATTATTAACTGCTAACATAATAACATTATTATGAACTGCTTTATTATTAACTGCTAACATATAACATTATTCTGAACTGCTTTATTATTAACTGCTAACATATAACATTATTATGAACTGCTTTATTATTAACTGCTAACATATAACATTATTATGAACCGCATATTATTAACTGCTAACATAATAACATCAGTAAACGCTGTTACATATCCAAAATGATTTATAATAAAACAGTATGAATTCAAAAGGATTAGAGTGCAAACCTGACGGAGGTCTGGTTTGATATGTGATTTGAAATGTTTATGCGTTGGGAACTGAAATTCGAGTTTAAAAATCGGGGTATCGTCTCATAGTTTCGAAATAAATCTAGTACGAGACAGAATCTCCGTTCATGTAATACATTCATGCCCATCATTAATCACAAGTGACTTGATATAAATGCTATCATCACATGTGTTCTTCAGAAATGTCTTGTATATTCCATGTTTCTTTTGCTTTATCTCGTTTTACACGTTAGTCTAGTGATCATCAAGTTCAGGTACCCCGTTAAAATGCACCTTCCTATTCCAATACTTGTGGCCAATGTATTAGATACATCATTAAACTGTATTTCATTATTTCGGTCGTTTTCATAGATAGTCATCTTTATGCTTAGAAATAAGATTTTAACAATGAAAAAAAAAAGCAGACAATAGATGGGTTCTCTTGGTTCCAGCTATTTCTATATGTGATATAGACTGGCAACCCGACATATTACTATGCTTCTAATATAGACTATAACATAATGATTTAATTTTCCATGACAAGCTAGCGGGTCACATGTTTGATAGTATTATTAATCATATACTCATATAGACACGTAAAGGTAGCTTTTATAGTCTCCTTTTAATTTGAACAAAGAGAAGATAACCCGCCTTTTTTTACAAGAGTTCCGTCAATTACATATGGTTTGGATCGTTCAGCTTATGTCTTAAATATCTTGGATATTTGAGACCGAAGCCTTTGAAAATGATTTGATTTATGAAAATAATAATGATTCAGTTTTCAGTGGTATCTTTTAGTTTCGTGCGTATGTGTTTTTAATTAACTCTTCCAACTTAAATTACGTAAATCATATAATGGTTTACGTATGTTCTTCTGATTGAGAACTTTGTTTTGCCATTCTGATTGGTTTATAGAAGTTTATAAAATCTTGGCTTTAGAATGAACAATATATATATATATATATATATATATATATATATATATATATGTATATATATATACATGTATATATATATATATATATATATATATATATATATATATGAAGTATTAAACTAAAAGTATACGTTTAGAAGATAGAGTCTATAGTGAAATAGTTTAAGCGCAATCGAAGTTGAAATAAATTTGTCGTTCGTACATGTTTATCCTTCTTCTTTCATCTATATCTATCTCTCTTTCTCTCTCTCTCTCTCTCTCTATATATATATATATACATATATAAATATATATATATATATATATATATATATAAAGTGGTGTACTAAAAGCGAACTTTTAGGAAAAGTGAAACCTATTGTGAAGAGTATATAGCTCAATATCCAGAATAGAGCAGGTAGAATGAAGAAGAATGGAAAGGAATTAGAGAAGCAAAAGTCAAATCATAATTCAATTCAATTGCTCAGAGCAAGGTATATTCCGCAAAGAAGGCAATTTATTCAAGTTAAATTTTCCTTAAGCCAGGCTTTTCAAAGATCAAAATCTTATCATCAGAGGAAGTCGCTGGGATAGATAAGTTGGCAGAGGCTAAGATTTAAAATTTGAAAAAATAAAATAAAAGTTGTGCCCTGTGTTTCTTCCCCCTACAACTTTTATTTTATTTGTCAGTAAAAACATGATATAGAAGTGAAGTTACCTTAGAAACAGTAAATTAACAGCAAATCAAAGAACAAATCAATATATTAAAAATATTCACAACATAGGATTGATCAGGAAGAAAAAATATTCATAAATATATTAATTGAAAATAATCAAATTAAATTAAAAAGATTCGGAAAATAAGAGATTAAAATAATAACGAATAAATACAACACTAATAATGGAAAAATAATAATGATAATTATAATAAAAGAATAAAATAAAATAAAATGAAATTTAAAAAATAAAATAAGATGAACTAAATAAAATATAAAAATAAGATAAACTAAATAAAAAAATAAAAATAAGATAAACTAAATCAAAAAATAAAATGAGATAAACTAAATCAAAAAATAAAAATAAGATAAACTAAATCAAAAAATAAAATAAGATAAACTAAATCAAAAAATAAAAAATAAGATAAACTAGATCAAAAAATAAAATAAGATAAACTAAATAAAAAAATAAAAAATAAGATAAACTAGATCAAAAAATAAAATAAGATAAACTAAATAAAAAAATAAAAAATAAGATAAACTAGATCAAAA
Source organism: Sepiola atlantica (assembly GCA_963556195.1). Taxonomy (NCBI): domain Eukaryota; kingdom Metazoa; phylum Mollusca; class Cephalopoda; order Sepiida; family Sepiolidae; genus Sepiola; species Sepiola atlantica. The sequence goes on along the minus strand of OY744528.1, from coordinate 9,919,158 downwards.
AATAAAATAAGATAAACTAAATAAAAAAATAAAATTAAGATAAACTAAATAAAAAATAAAATAAGATAAACTAAATCAAAAAATAAAAAATAAGATAAACTAAATCAAAAAATAAAAATAAGATAAACTAAATCAAAAATAAAATAAGATAAACTAAATCAAAAAATAAAATAAGATAAACTAAATCAAAAAATAAAATAAGATAAACTAAATCAAAAAATAAAAATAAGATAAACTAAATCAAAAAATAAAAATAAGATAAACTAAATCAAAAAATAAAATAAGATAAACTAAACCAAAAAATAAAAATAAAATAAAATTAAATTTAAAAAATAAAATAAGATAAACTAAATAAAAAAATAAAAAATAAGATAAACTAAATCAAAAAATAAAATAAGATAAACTAAATCAAAAAATAAAAATAAGATAAACTAAATCAAAAAATAAAATAAGATAAACTAAATCAAAAAATAAAATAAGATAAACTAAATCAAAAAATAAAAATAAGATAAACTAAATCAAAAAATAAAAATAAGATAAACTAAATCAAAAAATAAAATAAGATAAACTAAACCAAAAAATAAAAATAAAATAAAATTAAATTTAAAAAATAAAATAAGATAAACTAAATAAAAAAATAAAAAATAAGATAAACTTAATCAAAAAATAAAATAAGATAAACTAAATCAATAAATAAAAAATAAGATATAAATGGAACAAATGTTATCCAATAATAAATAGAATATAGAGTATACTATAAAATAAAATTTAATATTAAATAACAAAATATAATAAAGTATGACAAAACAAAACTAAATAAGAATAAATGTATGAGAATAACTTTAAGAATTAATTAAATGATGATTAAATGAATAAATAAAAATACATTTATTTTATACAAAAGAAAACAAGATAGAGTAGATTTTAAATTAATGAAAATCACATAAGAGAAAACAGAATCACAAATAAAAATATTGTGTTTTTTTATATCATAATTTTTTTTTCTATTTCATTAAATTCCACTTAAATAGTTTCGTTTACTTAGTATCTTTGAAGTTGAAAAGAAAAAGACAAGACGAAATCTAAATTCAAAACAGTACGGTCACATAGCTAAATTTGAAATAATCTAAAAAAACAGTGTGTAACTTCTATTAAAAGAGTTGAACAAATTGATCTTTGTTTAACACTGGTCTCATATTCTTCAAGGTGTCGCATTGCAAGTTTATAAAAAGTAGAGGAATATTTTTAGGTATCAAATTGTATTTTTAGAGTTACTAACGTTTTTTCAGTTATTTTAAATTTGACCATGTTACCTTCCGGTTTTTAATTTTGATCTTGGCATTTTTCTTCCTTATTTTCCAATATCAATATCTAAATGAAAAGTCAGACTTTTCCGATTGGTAAGATCTTAGTTTATAATAACTAATGATCGCTGACATCTACATGCCAGTGTACTGGCTTTGTGTGCATCACTGTATAAATAAATATAATTTTATATACATATATATATATACATATACATGTATATATATATATATATATATATATATATATATATATATATATATATATAGAGAGAGAGAGAGAGAGAGAGAGAGAGAGAAGAAAAAAAGAGTGATAAATATGCGACAATTGTCCAAATTTATTTCAAATTTCAATTGTATTTAGTAATAAACTAGTGTTTATTATTCTTTCCTTAAGATATATATATATATATATATATATATATATATATATATATATATATATATATATATATTGATCGATATAAGTATGTGAAAGTATAAATAAACTTTCAGATAAAAGGACTTTTAAAATAGACAAAATCGATAAATAAATGTATGAACACTCTAAAACGTTGCCAAAAGCATCGTTATTGCGGCTATTTCATGTGTACCAACCATTTCATTTCGATACAATCAATATTATTTGTCCCTGAAATATCAGGTGTCTGAATTCACACGAATATTTTTTTCATATAAAACTACTTTTTATATTTAAAAATAACATTATTCAATTAGTTTAACGTGTTTTAAAAATGTATTGTTTTCATTTGTAACTATTTGATTTCTATTTAAATATTATTTGATGTAGAGTACAAGATATGTGGTCGTTACTTAAGTGTTATTATAGTCTACGTTATTTTTTTCAATTAATGTCACGCCCCGAATAATCAGGTTAGGGGCATTTTCCTAGTTTGGTCTCTTATTAAAAAAAATCTGAAATTACATGCGCCTTACACTTATGTATTATTGAACAAGGATGACTGTTATGGTAATGGCTGGCTTTTATTAGCTACCATGTACTTTCATATAAGCCGACTACTTTCCCAGTTTAATATGTGTGCGTAGTTGTTTGGTAATTATCTTTTTGATCGTATAATAAAATAGTGAAAGTGCACTTCAAATTGTAGCGGGACATACTTATGAAAATCTTAGTTTGAACTAAAGTGTGAAAATCTAACGAAAATTGTATTTCTAAACTTCTGCATGAGCTGAGATTCAGTTTGTTTGTGTGACTCTATGAGAGAGAGAGATGGTTATTTCGGTTCTATGCTATTTTATTTTTGTTTTGATTTTGTCTGAGTCTTTATTCTCATTTTATATTTTGCTGAACATTAGAAGAAAACGAATCGCATTGTAACTGCTGATGAATTAACATTTGTAACTAGTTTTAAACTTGATTTTATTTGCAGGTAGAATTCTACTGTTACACCACTGACTGATATCACATGTACACAGTGACTGTTTGTCGAAATAGAAGCACAACTTTGGACTGGCACAGTGAGCGGATGATCACGGCCGTTGCAGTGTACACACACAGCTAACGTTCATAGTCAGAAATGACAGACGAACAGTGATTATAAATATACACTATGAAATGTTTAACGATATCAATAATCTGGTATTTTTTTAGTAAAATTTTCGCAGCAAGATATTTCTTTCTCTCTCTATGTGCTTAGCGTAAGCCAGAATTTTTACAAACAAGGTGTATTTCCAAGGGCTTTCTGATTGTAGAACTCATTACATCAGTGCTGTTTTCTTTTTCAGAGATCATTGTCGTCTTCAAATAGAATCTAATCTAAATCTTGTAATAAACTGACGTCATCAGTCATCACATTTTCTTAATTCAACTCATCGTTTTTAGTCTTCTTATGATATTTTAATCATTCACACTGAAAACCTGTCTCTTTAACCTTCATCCTCCAGTGTCTTTTGGCCTTAGTAATATAATTCACAGTAAGGAATAGCAAGCAAACTTCAATAGTGTGCCCAAAACTGCAAAAACAAAATCTCTGTTCAATTTTTGAAACTACAAACAGAATATTCTTAGCCCATTCTCGTCGATTTAATGTTGAACTAGGAAAGTGGAGTTTGTCTTAAGCTCAACGGCAGAATCTTCCAATGACTACGCCGCATTAATATCCATCATCTGTATTCAAATGCGCCCGTAAAGATAGTGGCCGAAACAATAACTTACTTGAACCTCATTTTAACCCTATTTGATCAAAATCACCCCTCTACTAATCTAAGCTTATTTAAATGAAAACAGTGCGAGCCATTATTTATTCTTATATTGTCCAATATATAGTGTACTCTATCTTTATGTCTACAGTAAACCTTTAACTTGAATTGCGAAAAACCAACACTCTCTCCACTCATAACACTTCCCACAAAGACCATGGCATAAGGATTTTCTGTCGCCTCGTTTTAATCAAACTAGAATCATTCCCCTTAGTTATAGCTCTTCTGGATAACATTCTTAGCAACATCCGGTTCGTTTCAAAGCAGCCTTGCTGAGTGGTCTGGTAACGGCAAACGAATTATTATGTGAAACAAAATCATTTATTGTTGTTAATGAATTATATTGAAACTAACTAAATGTTACGTTCTAAAAACTGAAAAAACTGCACTTACTTGGTTGCTGTCGGCCGTTGGATCGTTTAGAAAATTAGAGCATAATTTATTTTAAAGGAGTGCATTCGATATTTACTTAATTCAATTTTTTTTCTCTTTTTTGTCGTTTTCACTAAATATCACTTATTCTATTATTCTTTCTCTCTTTTTATTTTTGTATTCAAGCTTTTAAAAACTTCTTATTTATTTATTTCTTGCTTTATAATTGTCGTTTTTGTTTTATCTCGCAGATTATTAATTAAAAAGGTTTATGTGAAATACCACATTTTCTTTTATATCTGTTTTCTTTTCTATTCTTTTATATCTTTTTTTCTTTTCTTGTATATCTTTTTACTTTTCTTTTCTTTTATACATTTTTTCTTTTCTTATATATCTTTTTTCTTTTCTTTTTTGTTGTTTTATCGGAAAAATGAAACATTTTGTTATATTTTCTTATTGGCTTTACTTATCTCTCTTTACTATTTATATTGTATTGATTTTTCTTTCGCTTTTAATGCTTTTCATAAAACTATTAAATTTTCCGTTATTTTTCCTTTACTATTTTGCTGTTTAACAGAAAAAATAGTTTCGTTTTGTCTTTCATCCTTTCCTTTTCACTTTGACGTAGACTAAAAATGGCAAAATTAAATGGGATAACAAGGAGGTAGTTAACAATAGTAAGTATTAACAGAAAGTACACAAATAATGGGTTGGCAGAGACTATTTCTATAACGATCATTGCATCTCTTTTTTACCACTATTATTCCTATTTATATTATAGGAAAGTGTCCTTATATTGACGCAAAAGACTTGATCGCTATAAAACTATTTTCCTTTTCTATTATTTTGTCCTCGTCATTTTTAATTTGTTTTCTTTCGTTGGTTTCCCTAAACGAAATAGTTCGTTCTTTCTTCTTCTTTTTTTCTGCATTTCTTCTCTTTAATACTTCTCTGCATTCCTCTGTTTTCACTTTCTTTATTTATCCTCCACCTGTTCTCTATATCTCCCCTTCCTTCTCCCTTACCTTCTCTTCCTTGCTTTCCGGTTCCGGCATCCAAAAAAACAGACTTGATTTCATTAGTTCTCTTCTCTCATCGTTATGTGATTCTGATAGAAAACCTTTCTTCCGGAATGACCTAACATGAAACTCAGCTTGTTATAGTCGCAGACAAAGGCCAGGCCTGAATGGAGACATTCATCCCAGACCCAAGGCCGACAACCTTGAGTCGAGGTCACAAGAAAGGTGATTCGGGCCGTATCTGTGATAACCTCTTCAAACGTAATCTGTCAGAGCATACACATCTCTCAACGCTCAGTATGTTATCTTAAACACTGATCTTATCTTTACTGTTGGAGAGGACGGACAATATTTACATCAACAATATTATGTGGATCCTTTCTCAAATAGTCAAGCGTTTTTATGTCATTTTTTTCTATTCTATACTGGATCAATTATATCCCTGATTTGACACGGAATTGGTTACCAGAGATAATTTGAGCCAGACAAGATATAAAAAGCCATACCTTCAACTAATATTTACAAAACGAAATGTTAAGATTGGTAAGTCTATATAGAGCTGAAGATTAATCAAGAGAAAAATAGATTTATTGAACAATTATAAACATGGGAAAAGGTACAAATGAGTATATATTGTCACTGAATAAGACCATGATGAGAGATGGATAGCCTCATGACATTAATATTGCTTCACAATAATATCTATTTACAGATATATTTGGATATACTACTAGATCTACGCACCGTAAAATCGTAGTTCGTTAAATTACCCATGAATTGGCTACTCTTGTGCCCCCTCGACGTAAATTCACTAGACTTACTCGACAATCAACTAGATCTCATCCATTCACTGCTGAGGTCCCAATATGTCCGAGAGCCTTCTACTCAAATAGCTTCTTTCCTCGTACTGCTGGCCTCTGAGACTCTCTCTCCTTGCCCCCTGTTTCCCCGACAGAACAGACATGCAGAAATTTAAAACTAATGTAAACAGACATCTCGCTGCGCAGATCCCAAATTAGGTTGACCCCCCCTTTCCTTCTCCCCTTTTCGTTTCTCAGTAGCCCCTTATGTCTACAGTTGCGGCCTGCCTTGTTTGGGGTGAACTATGTTAAAAAAACATCTTGAGTTAGTTGGTTTGGATGAAAACAAATTAGTGTATCTATATATCTACATAGCGTTTAGTCTAGCTAGGTAACCAATCAGATTCATTGTTATTCCTTTCCACATGTCTGTGTTTTTATTAGCGAATGGCAGGGCTTATCTGAAACAAAGTTTCGGCTAACTTTAATTGACATTCTTTTCTTTTCTTTTGTTTTGTTTTAATATGGGGTACGCACTTTTTTGTTAATGTGTCGAATTCATAAATTACCTTATTTGAACACCTCCTTACTGATAACAGTTTTATTTCTATTTTAAGTGTGAGTTTCACTTAGTTTTGCATGTAATTATTATATTTTATTTTATTTTTCTTATGTATTTTTTATCTTAAATTAAAGTTTATTCTCTGTACACAATTGTTTGCTTTTTCACTTCTACAGTTTAATAGGTTTGAGGATATTTACAGTTTTGAATTTCAAATTTCTCATTCAGCCATAATTAACACGGGTCGTCTACATTTCTACAAGTGCTGGCCTTTACCTTTCCACTCGATTATTAGCGAATGCCCGCTTTCTATGAGTGTCCAGATATGAATCGCTAGTGCTGTTTTTAATTCGGCGGTTTTTAATTATTGAATGTGCTTTTGAGGTCGTAATATCGGGTTTTGAAACCAAGAGAGGTCATACTTTATTTTGTAGTAGACAAAGTGCACGCGATCTACCGTTACAACTTATCATTATTAAGTTATGTATTCATATTTGGGTGATTGCCGTTACGGTTCTGGTTACTACTATTCCTAGTTGTTATATTTTTGTTCGCATTTTGTTATTAGTATTGCTCTACTACTTTCATTTAGTATTTTGTTATTGTGGGCTTTAATAACCATTAATATGTTTTCGCAGCAACTGTATGGCAGATTTAGGTTATTTTTATTGAATATTTTGTGCAAAGAATGCGTTACGGGGAAGCGTTTTTTTCTATGATATTTAAACAATTTTCTTGGCTTGTTTAGTTTTTAGGATCTGGTTATAGTGTGGTGTATGCCAGATTATATTGAAATCATTAACTTGTGAACGGGAAACCAATGAATCTGATTGGTTAGCTAGATAAACTTAACACTACTTGGGTATATGTAAAACACTCTGTAACACAGATTGAATGCGTTTTTGCCTGAAAATTCCCTTCGGTGATGATTACATGGACGCCTCTGTGTAGCTTAATTGTCATAAATATATTTTGATAACTTACTATCTAGATTTACTCACGTATTGAGAACTGTTGAAGTAAATACTGTGAATCAATACATAAAATATCATTTCTCCTTATAATATGCTCATGATGACACATGAGGGAATCTTTCTAGCATTTTGTGTCAGATTCCGGGTTCACTAACTGTTATGGTGCCGTACCTACCTACGGAGAACTAATGGACTCGTCCACCTTATAAATACGGGAAGCACGTGACACTTGTCCTCTTCTTCCCAGGCAAACCGGCAATGGCGGTTGAGAGCACATCTCCTTATAATCTCTTTCTTTCTATTATATAATATATACCTTTGTTCATTTAAACCATGTGTACCTGTGTCATTCATTCGGCCATACCCAGGTCCACAACAATAACATTACTAAGTATGTCGATATGTTGTTTTATTTCAATGGACGACTCCAACTATTTATTTCTGTTCTTTATTACATTGGACTATTAATAAACACAGAGAAAAGGAGAGAGGAAGAGAGAGAAAAAGAGAGAGAGAGGGGAAGAGAGAAAGTACGAGAGAGAGAGGGGGTGTGTAGCGGGGTGAGGCAAACGATGGAATATGATCGAAGGGGGGGGGGCTAACATAACACAGCGAATGTGAACGTAAGTAGTACAAAGAATATGAAAGCTTCGTCACTCGATGAATTATTAGAATATTACAGTCAAATAAAAAACAATACAATTATTGCTTTTAAAACATAACTCAATCCCGACACTGACAAATATATTATTATGTATCAGATATTAAGTGTGATAAAACAATATGAAAACGACTTACGGTAACAAACGTTGATATATATATATATATATATATATATATATATATATATATATATATATATATATATATATATATGTGTGTGTGTGTGTGTGTGTGTGTGTGTGTGGGTATGAAGAGTTCGAATGCAAAACGCGATAAACGCCATTTTTAAAATCACGAAACTGCCCCTATAAAAGTGTGGCCTTTAAACACTCGACGATACCCTAAAACAATGTGTTAAATACTATGATACCGAAATAATTTGTTTTGATTTCAATTAAAATCAGATTTCATTCGAAGTCTAGATAAATATATTCGTGTTTTTACTGTTTACGGTCTCAATTTAAACGAATTGCACTTATCGCGTTTTGCGTTCGAACTCTTCATACATATATATATATATATATATATATATATATATATATATATATATATATATATATGCAAAATAAAAATGGAATTGAGGATAAGCGAATCAACAAACTAACAAAAATATAAACTCAAACACATAAAAATTTGAGATGCTAGAAAGCAACCATCATCGGTTGGAAGTGAGAACTTTAATGAACAAAAATTCAAATTGTACAAGAAAAGATGTGCGTATCAGCCTTTGACGTAACTGTTAAAAATAGGCAAAGACGCGCCTGGTTTAAATACACGGAAGGAAGGAAAGAGGCAGCAATAAACGTGAACATAGGAGACAGGCAAAAACAAATTGAGACGTGTGTGAAAAACATTGAAGGAGGAGAGGAGGATGGGAAAGGTGGAAGAGGAAGTCGAAGGAATGGCGTATTAACCATCTTTATATCGAGCTAAGTTCTGTCCAAATGACGGTATTAATGTTAAAGAAGCCGGGTCTCTGAACAATTCCATTCTTGTGCCGCTGGATAAGACAAGACTCAATAAGACGACGGAGTTTAACATCGTGTATATATTTTATCCAACTTGCCAAACGTGTGTTGAAATGATGAGTGTAGGAAATCATGTGGGCACACAACGCGTTCGAGGTATCCCCGTTTTTTATTGCACAGTTATGTTCATGAATTCTTTTATTTAAAGGACGCTGAGTTTTACCAAAATATAATTCTCACAATCAGCACATGGCGTGGTATATATTCCTGCTTGAGTAGGAGTTATGGGATCTTTATTTTTGTTTTTATGTCTTTTTAAAATGTGTTTTTTATAGTGAGTGAGGAAGCTTGGAGGGTTCTGAAACCATGTTGGGGAAGAGAAGAGAAAATATGTTTGTTGCGTGAATTAGTGGCAAGGAAAACTTTTCTTAGTATGGGTAGTGTAGTATTAGATGTCTTCGTATGTTTTAAATATATCTGGGTAGCTTTTTCTTAGCGGAAAGAATAACATGTTTGAGGTATGTTAATGTTGTAAGAGAGGATTCAATTCTACTGTATACTTGAGAGAGATATTCAAGGCTACAAATGCGTAGAGCTCTGAGATAAAAAACCTATAATCATACTATATATATGTATATGTATATATATATATATATATATATATATATATATATATATATATATATATATATATATATACACGGTCATGACTGACGTAACGAGACCAATTTACACACGTGGAATAAATAAAGGGTTTCAAATTTCCATACTGATTCTCGAATTCGACAGAAAGTTTTCCGAGTGCAATAAAATGCACTTGAATAAGATTAAAGGTGACATCGAAGGAAACGTTTTATAAACAACTTGAAAGAAGAGAAATCATCAATCCCTACTAAAACAAAGCCGCCATTATGATTCGCTTGCGTTCTCTGCAAGCAGTTCGTGAATGTAATAATTAATTCTGAAATATGAAAAAATATATACGACAGAACGGCGGACATAATTTAGTGTATAGATCTGAATGAATAGTTAATATTGTTTTGTTTGACAAGAAGAATTTGAGAAGAAAAATGTTATAGATAAATGAAATAAGAGGACATAAATAGTCGTGAGGTATGTGTATTTGATATCCAATCCGATATCCTTGTATTCCTCTGATTTAACAAGAAATCCCTTATATTAAAAAGAGCCTTGTTGTGTATTTAGTGACGGCGAACAGTAGATGAAAAGTAGTGTGTAAAGACAGATCCAATTTTCTCTTTGGAACTGTTTGGGGGAGAGTCAGAGTATCCGGAAAAAATAAAAGAAATATTTAAAAGAAAAAAATGAATGCATCATTTATGGAAACACGCATGAGTGTTTAGTCTAATTTCAATGTAGAATTGATGTGATAATTGTGATTATTTTGCTATCATGATTGAATGCAAAGGAGGAAGTATTTACTTAATTATAGAGATATAATGGTATATATTTGTAGTTCGTTTTCGATGTTGAATCATGGAGAGGTAGAGTGTGTACAGGAGTTGAACACATTTGATCTTTTGAATTTATTAGCTATTCGTATTTAGCTAAGTGATGTATTTATTCAGGTGTATTTTAAGGTGTCTCTCCTCACGTCTCTACCAGTTTATATGCACCTAGATCCCAATGTTATTATTCCGGCCAATTGTTATCTGTCCGCCACCGTCTTGATTTCCTATCATTACACCGTACCTCAGTAAACAGATACTTATAAAATATCATGATTAGTTTTAATCTTTTAATAGATGAAATCATTCAGAAAAATCTGAAATATTAAACTACAAAAAATACTCAAGAATAGAAATAGTATTTTCCGAAATACTTTGATTAAAGCGCACATTTTTTCAAATTATAACCGATATGTTTTAATTAATAAGGTTCAGTAATGGTTTATATTTAAGTACTGGTACAACTTTTGAACAAAAATAAACGACTTTTTGTTGAGCATCTTCCGGCCGTTTACGAAAACAGCCGCAAGATGCCGAAACGCTTAGCTAATCCGAATGCTCGAGAAATAGACGACAACTTTATCTTAAAATTTAGTAAATCTTACTATTCTTAACAAGACAAACATTCGGAACCAAACTCTGTTTCTCCATATTATCGCAGATAGCAGAAGTGTACCCTGTCAACAAACTGCCTTCTTCTAGCCTTTCTTCTTTTTTTTCGTCCTCAGCGCTAACTCTAAAAGAAAATCTGTCAACTGAAAATAAAAAAAAACGATTTTTTTAACCTAAACCTAACTTAACCATAAACTAGATTTTGTTCATCTACTTCAAAAGATTACCATAACTAAAAAATACAAAAAAAATAACTTGTAAAAATCGTCACCATTTGTAAAAAAATTGTTGCATTGTTTTTGGTCTAAAGCATAACACAAATTAGCGAAAAAAACACTTTTCACTTGTATGATAATAAAAAACGTTTCATTGATTTTAATCGTTAAAAAATTATAAATCGTAATAAAAATAAACATACGATGAGTGAATTTTCGTTCATTATCTTTCCATGTTGCAAAGCCGCTCGTTTTTGATGTGGCTCTTTTTCGGCCTGTTTACGTAAATAGCTGGAAGATGCCGGACAAATACGGTTCTGTTTGATTCAAAAGTTATAACAGTACGATATTTACTATAAACTCATTTCTTCCGATCTTCATATTTTTCCGATGATTTCCTCACTTTTCTCTGTTATTTAACATTTCCGAAGAGCTGTGCAGTGTAAACTTTTGATATTTATTATTATTTTACAAACTCACATAAGGCGTCAGTTTAATTGCAAAATTTAAAAATTGGAGAATAATGAAGAGAAACTTCTATAAAAAGGTTTTAAACATTAAAGTTCACAAATTGTATTATTGTAGCTGCATTTTATCTCGGTAAGGGCTCTAACTTATCTTTCCAGACTGGTGTTAGATTTCCTGAAATAAAAGCTTCTTATTTGTTCTTTCCAAAAGAACAACGTCAAGATAAAAAATAGTGGAAGACAGAGGAGGTTTACTTGACTTGATGTTCGTTCCCAATCAGTGACCATAGAGAAATCAACAATCATTGTTTTATAATACTTTGTCGGCTCGTTTCATTTTACACTTCCATAATACTGCGTGCTCTCAAATGGTATCTCATTCTGTCTTTTACACACACACACCCGCACACAAAAAAAACACATACACACAAAGAAACTTTCTCTCGCTATCTTTATTGGATTATGAGATATTACAAAGGTTTCTATTAATTCCCGCAATCTAGCTATCCACATTTCCAGTTGTCCTAGAAAGACAGTACATTTTCTGTAATTCTCAACTAACCATACTTTATACTAGTTCGTTTCCTTCTTTTCTTTATCTCCCTTTCTCTCTTTCTCTCTTTCTCTCTTTCTCTACCTCCTTTGTTTTCCCGATTCATTTTCTCTCTCTATCTTTTGTCGGGTTTTCTCTCGTTTTTTTCTATATGTTTTCTTTTCTCTCTAATCCCCCTCTGTATTTCTCTCCGTTTCTTTCGCTATTTCGCCCTCTCTTTTTCTTTCTCTCGCGTTCAGTCTCTTTCTGTTTGTTTTTAAATTTTTATTTTACTACTTCTACCTTTCTTTCTTTCATTATTTCTTTCCCTTTATCTTTCTTTATCTATATTTCTCTTTTTCGTTTCGTTTTTCTCTCGCCTTACTTCGTTCTCTATTTCTTTTTCACGCTCTCTCTCTCTCTCCCGCCCTCTCTATCCTTATCTCCAGTAATCATCGCCTATCTCCCCATTCCCATTCGCGCCAATGTTCTTTCCTTTTGTTGAGTCAGAGTTTCATGTGCAACAAAACTCGTTCAGATCGACCTACACATTTCGACAGGTCATCATTGATACATAGACACGGGTTTCCTGCCCTTTTCACTTCGTCCGCGCACGGCCCGCTGATAATATGCGGCCAGACGCAGCAAGGACCACTCCAACTTCCTTTCGTCGAACTTCCTCTCACGTGGACATTCTAATATTAAGTAAAGGTTGCAGTCGGCGCGCCATTGAAATGACAAGGGCATCAAGAAAGGAGCAGAAGTCTGAAAATGGCCGCAAGAAATATCGACATAATATAAAAGGAAGTGGAAACTTTCAAAGCACATAACGGTCAGTAAACTTTATCATTACGTAGAACTAACAATGTTGATATATGTTTCTTGGCACACTTCTCTATTCTAGTTAGTTTCATGGAATATCAAGTTAGATAGTTTTACAAAAGAGTAAATAGCGTATACATATTCTTAGGCAGATTGTGTTTTATCTGTGTCTAGTAATATGTCATATATGCATACACACATACCCCCACAGGCTGGGGACTTTTCGAAAAGCTTTAATAACAAGTAGTACAAATAGCTATATGCATGGTCCGACGTTTCGTAGATCACTCTTATCTACTTGGTGAATAGTAATAATTCTACTATTTACAGTTAAAATTCCTCTTTATTTACTAATTGGTTTCCAGTGGCCTTCGGGTAAGATCTTCGACTGCGAATCAGTGGCGATTTGTGTTCGAGGTTCGCGCCCGCCGACCGTTGGGAATTAGTTCCTAGACTGAAGATTGCGTTAGCATGAAACATCGATGTCTCTAGGTATATTTTAAATATTTAATATTTATAAAAATATTATTGTTTATATATATATATATATATATATATATATATATATACGATAAAGGAAGGATGAGAGTAATCCGACGTAATGGGAAATGGAAAAATAAAACCCAAGAGATATGTTTGTATATATTCATCAACGTTTCGTCTTTATTGTAAGGCCTCCTCAGGATGATAATTTTAAGAATAATGTCATGCAAGTACATCGAAATATTGTGTTGACATGATGGGTTGATGAGAAAAAGTAGTAGCCGTGGCTACTAAGAGCGCTGGACCAAGGTCCGGGCTGAGAGAAGTCAGTCAGTGGCCATTTGCATGACATTTTTTTTAAGTATCTTCCTGAAAAAGTCTTCCATTAAAGACGAAACGTTGATGAATATATAAAAAATATCTTGTTTTTTCTTTTTCATTTTACCTACATATATATATATATATATATATATATATATATATATATATGTATATATATATATATATATATATATATATATGTGTGTGTGTGTGTGTTTCTGTAGTAAGGCTTCAATGTTTAAGCTCATTAGATATAATTTTAAATTATTAGTAAATAATTCCAGATTATGTATAAATAGAAAATAGAAAAATGAAAAATTGATTCCAAAAATAATGTTTTTATTATCAAAATATTATTTCTTTACAGCGATTAGTCGAGAAAATACTTTTTTTTAGATCAACAAACACTTAATTTTCTAGTCAATTATTCATCAGAAAAATAAAATCGAAACTTTGATTTGAATACATACTTTAAGCTCAATGTTTGTCCATACACAGGCGGGTTCAATTCTAGATCTGCGCGATTTTTTCTTGCTGCCGAAGACTGTACTGGCCATACTCTTCTTATATACATATGTAGCATTACCCGTTCTTTCGGGGTGGCCGGTAAGATCCAACAAGAATGACAAGGAACAGAACCTTTTTTTATACATCTCTCTTATTTTTCTATATTTAAACCCATTTATATATTTTTTTCTCCTAACCTTTAACTTATCTTTCCTTTTATCTTCTTTTTTCACACCTTTTTCCAACCTCAGCTTTTTATTTTCATGAATTGCTCTTTAAAAACCTATTGTTGACAAATTAGCTTGACCCATCCCTGTTTATTTCTAATTAATCTTTAGGTGCTAACTTTCCAATGTGTCAATTTCATCCCCACCCTCTCTGTTCACCGTAGCTAGTTTCTCTGCCGCCTTCTCCCCCCCCCACCGTCTTTGAAGAATGTATCACCTACTTATCATGTCCCAACATCACTTAATGTCTCCTCACATGATCCGAGCACATCATTTCCCCCCTCGTCCCATGTGTGTACCTTCAATGTAAAATCAAATTATTTTCTGTATTCTTCATTTTCTGAAGACGTTCCCCACGAACGAAACCAGTAAAAAAAAATCTCTTGCTTTTGTTTTTCTCCTGCATTTTGACTTGTGTTCCGTCTGTCATCTTTTCACACACACACACACACACACACACACACACACACACATATATATATATATATATATATATATATATATATATATATATATATATAACATATTTTATTAAGAACTGTGTTCTGCGGCAACGGTAGTCAATTGACATCCCGTAGCTGCTATCTGTCCTCCATGCTAGTCCCAGGCAATCTGGCCTTGTCATACGCAAGTTGTGGTAGACAATTAAGTTGTTTCGCTGTATGTAGTGATTCTATGTAGTTTTGAGAGACGGAATAAAAAAGTGCCCCAAATAATTATTATCAGTTGAACTTCACGTCATTTGGCTAGACTTAGAAAATGAAAATGGCTGAGTAAGATACCAACTAGTTGATAAATCAATAGAGTCTATTGGGAGGGATTCCATACGACATCAGAAATCTCATATCGGCGTATTTCAAATGTATATATATGAGCTTTTGTAATACTAAATAGTAAACTAACCGGCAAAAGTTGAATATCGGCTTCATAATAGGATGTGCAATCTTTTTTTCTACTGTGCGTGTTCGTAATAGATATGATATTGCGTAGTATTGAAAACAACATTAAAAGGAAAACTCTCTCCCTCTATGAAGTCGTTCTTCGATTATGTGACGTTAATCGCAGAAGCTATATCATACATGGAACAACTGGTGACATGCCTACAGGAGTTCTTCAAATGGGTTGTGATGCATATAAATCCGTCAATAGTTCGCAGTTATTCAATAATTAAAAGAATTGGCAACGAAACAAGGTTCTCTGTCGATGGGAGCGAAATTCTGACAATCCACAGAAATGAACGCCAAGAGCGTTGGTCGCTGTTACACTTGTTGGCAGAATCCAAGCAAACTGCTAAAGAGTTGATTACACTACATAGATTAATATGACCTAAACTACAATAAATTATGGTGCAGTTACTCTGGAGTAAATTCTCGAATTATCATAACTAATACAAGTTTATGAGATGTCACTTACGAAAGTTGAGAAAATGCAGCGATGATTAGCATGTTTATGAAATATGTAGTTGGAGGTGCGTAATTCCTTGACAAACTTGGCACTATACAGTAAATGTACGAAGCTAGAAAAGTCTACGCCGTCACTTGTTGGAGTATATAAATTAGGTTAAGTGCGACCCACTTATGAAGAATGCTCAACAACCTGTAATAACCAGACGAAAATGGAAGGCAAATCAAGCTGCACGAAATGCAGAATGGTCGTTTAGGACGAAAGAAATAATTTGCATGTAGAAAAAAACTCTAAATCTTCACCGATATGTTATGTGGTTCAATGTATCCACAACAAACAAAAGGAAAATGATTTCAGTGGAAATCCATCATCTTGAAGGGAGCATGGACCAAGTAAAAGAGTGTAAAAACCAGAGATAACATAGCATGGCCTCCAATAAATTGAGCTTAAAAATGGTGTTTACTTATAAAAGCAGTCTACGATATCAGACCAGAACCAGTTAACCTTCATAATTGGAGTTTAGTTACATCCGATTGATGCAGAGCAGGTGTAAAAACAACCCACCTCCAATATATTTTCACTGGATGCGAGAATGCTCTGAGACGCTACACGCGGAAAAATAATGAAGTATTGAATATTGTGACTGAGGCTTTAAATATATGTCGCGAGACTGTCGATTAAGCGCTCAATGTCATCAGACGAACGATCAATTTTGTCAAAGAAGTCCAAACTCTTTGTGTCAAAATAAGAAGTAAGTAACGTTGCTTTATGGGTGCACTCACCTTCATGTTGTATTCGACTTAGAACGCTGGCTCTTATTTCGAACTAACATAATGTAAACGGATCATCGTCCATTTTTAAAACGTCCTCATTATTGAATTAACGGTTCGATATTTAAAGAACATTTTAACTGGGCACATCAGAGCAAAAGAAAGAAATTGAAGATCAACGAAAACAATGTGCACGAAATTGCTGGAAAACCATTGTATTTCCTTTCGAAGTCAGATGCGGATGGTTTTATTGCCAACGTTACCTCTGAATTATTCGCTGTCTTTCCTCATCGAGCAATAGGAAATACATTAAGAAGATGCTATATCTGCATAAGGGTGCATATCGCAATTCTCTCGACTTACTACGATCCAAGAATTGTATAGTTGTATCGTAAGATAGTGTTAGGACACTCTAGGCTAGCGGTAATGATGCTTCAGCCCCGGAAGTGTATCTGAGCCCAGATTCATCATCTTATGAAAGCTTTTTAGGAAGCGCTGCTGCATTGCATAAACATGATATATATATATATATATATATATATATATATATATATATATATATATATATACATATATATATATATATATATATATATATATATATATATATACTTGATCATTTCCCGTAAAAACGTGCGGAGTCAAATATGTCTATGTGAATCGAGTTCTCGCCTTATGACCGTCTGAAATGATTACTTTCATGCACTCACGATAGAAAAATCTCGAAACAACGTCGTCTGTCAATAATATAATTTAATATTTATTGCTAAATATTATATATATATATATAATATTTATTGCTAAATATTATATATATATATATATATATATATATATATATATTTATTTATTTTTATATAGATTTTTATAGATTTTCAAAGTTTAATTTTATTACCTGCGGTAATATCATTGCGGCAATGGTCCTCTGAGGAGAAGAATCTTCTTTGAAAACTCATGAGTTAAGGACTTTAAGGTACTTTGCCTGAACATTGAATTCTAATTAAATTTGATTCGCATCTTATTTTATTATCTCACTTATATATATATATATATATATATATATATATATATATATATATATATATATATATATATATATATATATATACGTCGCGTTACCGGAAAATGCATCCTTCAAACAGAACTGTGTTGTAGTTATGTTATGCGCCCTCACGAAGATTAAAATCAAGACATAATTCTAGAAAACTTAATGCTTAGAATACTTCTTGTAATTTAAATCGAAGTGGGTACATGGTTTAGATCTAGAAAATGTCTAAAAGGTTTTAATAACAAATTAACATCCAGGGCATTACGACTGATTGGTTTCTAATGGTCTATGGATCAAAATGAATGCAAATCTGAAATATTTCTAATTTTCAAAGAGGCGGTGGGGGCTATTATTATTCCCCCTTAAAACATTTTATGATAATACAAATAAACTGTAATTCAAAAAATATTTACTTATTAATTATTTATATGTATGAAAATATGAAAATTAAACAAAGTTTGGAGGTATCTGAATTTTGACAAAGGGTTTCAACCGTGTTTTACCAACTTTGCATGAAACAAAATAAAACTAAATATAAACCACAGTCCGATCATTTACGCCAAGAAGCCGTACTCTTAAAATTAATAAAGGTATGTTATTTTATTTAGAAGTGAACCTTGCTCAAACAAGTATATAAACCATGCACATACCTACTTTCAAATAAATAGAGATGCGTGTGTATATATGAGCGATTATTTAAAAGAGTTGACCAAGTAAAAGTGTTCAGACTATACCGAGCAAGTCAATATCTTTATAGATAGAGGTATGTGTATATAGGAACGTTTATGTAATAAAGTTGACCAAGATAAAGTATTCAAATCATATTCATGAAGATAATACCTTTAAATAAATAGAGATGTGTGTGTATATATGAACGTTCATGTAATAGAGTTGACAAAGCAAAAATTTTCAAATCATATTCATTAAGATAATAAATTTAAATAATTAGTTGTATATGTGTATATATAAACGGTTATGTAATACAGTTGACAAAACAAAACTGTAAAAATCATATTCATCAAGATTATAACTTAAAATAAACAGAGGAATGCGTGTATATATGAAAGTTTATGTAATAGAGTTGACCAATCAAAAGTGTTCAAATCATATTCATCATGATTATAACCTTAAATAAATAGAGGTAGGTGTGTATACATAACAGTTTATGTAATAGAGTTGACCCATCAAAAGTGCGTAAATTATAGTTATCAAGATAATAACTTTAAATAAATAGAGATATGTGTGTATATATAAACGTTTATGTGATAGTGTTTACCAAGCAAAAGTATTCAAATCATATTCATCAAGCTAATATTCTAGTATGTGTATCTGTTCTCTGGCCATGGATATATTAATAGTTTAATAAAGAAAATGATGTATGTTTTGTCTTTTTCGATTATCAATATACGGACTCTTTGATAAAGGATAAACATTATTTTCATTCTTAAGATCTTGTCGTTGAATGAACGCGTTATCTAATCGTCTAGGTGATCGAGTGTAGCCTTATTTTGAAATATTTGTTTTTGCCAGTTACAAAAGATTTTCTAACAGCATTGATGTTAGAACAGCAGATAGAACAAAGGACGACTTGATTAAGGCCGAGGATTGTTACCTGAAGTGACCCCACTAAAAAGTTTTAAAATATACAATTAGGTTGGGAAAGATGTGTTCAGTCATTTGTAGAATAGAGTTTCGGTTGTTACCAAAGACTACAGAGGGTGGGATAGATATATTTATTGATAGATAGATAGATAGATAAATGGAAAGAAAGAAGGATAATTAGAATGAAAGATAGAAAGATAGAACGATAGATAGATAGAACTATGGATAGAAATATAGATAGATAGGTTGATCGATAAATAGATATGACGATAGATTGATAGATAGATACAAATATAGATACATAAATAGATAGAACAATAGATAGATAGAAATATAGAAATATAGATTTATAGAAAGAAAGATAGATTGCTAAATAGATAGATAGCTAGATAGATAGATAGATAGATACTGATTGATAGATAGATATAAAGAAAGATAATTAGATAGAACGATAGATAGATATATAGATATGTTGATTCATTGATAGATAGAAACAGAGAAAGATAGTTAGATAGAGTTTCGGTTGTTACCAAAGACTACAGAGGGTCGGATAGATATATTGATAGATAGATAGATAGATGGAAAGAAAGAAAAATAATTAGAATGAAAGATAGAAAGATAGAACGATAGATAGATGGATAGAAATATAGATAAAAATATAGAGAGATAGGTTGATCGATAAATAGATATGACGATAGATTGATACATAGATACAAATATAGATACATAAATAGATAGAACAATAGATAGATAGAAATATAGAAATATAGATTTATAGATAGAAAGATAGATTGCTAAATAGATAGATAGCTAGATAGATATATAGATACTGATTGATAGATAGATATAAAGAAAGATAATTAGATAGAAAGATATATAGATAGATAGATTATTGATAGATAGATAGATAGAAACAAAGAAAAACAATTAGATAGATAGATTGATTGATAGATAAATAGATATATATATAGAAAGAACGAAAGATAATTGGATAGAAAGATATATATATATATATATATATATATATATATATATATTGATTGATAGATAGATAGATAGATAGATAGATAGATAGATAGATAGGTTATTCGATAGAAAAATAGATAGATAGATAGATAGATTATGTTTTAATTATGGTGTTTTAATAAACTGACTTGTTGGTATGCCATTACAATTAAAGAATTCCAGATTAAGTATACTATATTACTTTTAATCTTGTAATAATTGTAATTAAATTAGGCTAACTAATTAATGCGTACTTTTAATCTATAATCTGCAGTGTAAGGCCGTGTGGTCATTAGACTTTAGTTAGTGAATCGAACCAGACTATATAGGTAGTCGTTTAACTTAGAATTAAATTGTTATTAAATAATAACATATCTAATATCTGCCTCAATTCTATTTTAATAACACATCTATTAACATATTTAATAACATATTTAATAACATTTAATAACATTTTATAACATATTTTATTTATCTTAGAATTAAATTGTTATAAATTAATAACATATCTAATATCTGCCTCAATTCTATTTTAATAACACATCTATTAACGTATTTAATAACATATTTTATAAAATTTAATAACATTTAATAACATATTTTATTTATCTTAGAATTAAATTGTTATTAATTAATAACATATCTAATATCTGCCTCAATTCTATTTTAATAACACATCTAATATAATATTTAATAACATATTTAATAACATTTAATAACATTTAATAACATATTTTATTTATCTTAGAATTAAATTGTTATAAATTAATAACATATCTAATATCTGCCTCAATTCTATTTTAATATCACATCTAATAACATATTTAATAACATATTTAATAACATTTAATAACATTAAATAACATATTTTATTTATCTTAGAATTAAATTGTTATTAATTAATAACATATCTAATATCTGCCTCAATTCTATTTTAATAACACATCTAATAACATATTTAATAACATATTTAATAACATTTAATAACATTTTATAACATATTTTATTTATCTTAGAATTAAATTGTTATAAATTAATAACATATCTAATATCTGCCTAAATTCTATTTTAATACGCTAGTAGAGATGAATTAATTAGTTGCATCACAATGTGCAGCGTTTTTGTTATTGTAAGGTTAATGTGCATAGGTGTAAGTGTTATAAAATTGCCAGAAAATTGTTTCAAATACGTGACGGGGTTGGGACCCTACTCCCCTAAAAAGTAGTTCCCTTGTGCCTGCACACAATTAGCCCACCGATTCATGCACTGCCGGAAACGCGTCTGGAAGTCTTCTTTTCAAATGGTGTTCATTTCCGTCGTCGCGTTCCGCATAATCTCTTTTTTTTCATCCTTTCAGCAACAACTGCACTCGAGCAGTTTGTGGCCTGCCAGAACGCTGGTCACTCCCCGCTGATGTGCGGCCATTTTTGAATCGGTTGAACCACTCTTTAATTTGTGTTACACCTATCGTATCTTCCCCAAACACCTTCTGAATCTAATGCGACAGCGGAGATGAACACCATTCGAAAAAGAAGTAAAATACAAATATACAAAAAATTGATAGCATCAAGAAATCATTGTTAAAGTGTAATCGACGCAGCAAAGAGAAGGTATTAAAAGAGGACCAGAAAACGCATAGAGTCGCAGAAATTAGGAACTCGCGATTTCCGGAAAATTTGTAATAATGTGCAATCAAAATACCTCCCGATACCTAGACACATGTAATCTTCTGCACCGAAACTGATTAGGCTTAACTAGTTGCGCAGAGGTTCGTACTAAACCTTACCTCAGTCTCCACAAACCATTTTACCCAAATGTCCGACTGCGGACAGAAGTCACACTTGATGATCTGATCATCATCCCCTTTCCTACTCCTAATATGTACGACGATGTGGGCCTTATCTTATCCCTGCTGTAGCAATGAAGAAATGTCTTCTGCGCTTGCTCCTGTCATCTCCAAACTCTACAACTAATGCCTTGCAGATTCTAGTTTCCATGATTAAAAAATAGGCACAATCCCACTCTTTTAGTGTACAGGTCCATAGATGCTGAAAGGCCTTCTACTCTAATAGCTTTTTTCCTCCTACTACTAGACTTTGGAAAATATTCCTTGCTAATTGTTTCAGAGACTCTATCGTCATGCAAAAATTTAAATATACTGCTTACGAACACCTCGCTGTACAATTCTCCAGTTATGATTCCCCAGAAGGTATGGACCCCAAATTCATAGTAGCTCCTTACATCACAGTGACAATGTGCATTTTATAGGGTGAATGAAAGTCGGAAAAATAGATGAATAGATAAATATAGATATAGATTGTTAGATAAACAGATAGATAGAAAAATAGAATAATAGAAAGATTTATAAAGATATGGACAGATAGAAAAATAGAATAATCGATACATAGATAGAGAGAAAGAAAGATAAATTGACAGATAGATAGATAGATGGATAGCATATAGAATATATATATTTATATATATATAGAGAGAGAGAGAGAGAGGGAGAGGGAGAGAGAGAGCGAGAGAGAACGAGACAGATAGGTAGATAGATAGGTAGATGGATTTATAGATAGAATATATATATATATAGATAGATAGATAGATAGATAGATAGATAGATAGATAGATAGGTAGATAGATAGGTAGATAGATTTGTAGATAGATAGAAATATATATATAGAGAGAGATAGAAAGAAAGAAAGATAGATAGATAGATAGATAGATTGATCGATAAATAGATATGACGATAGATTTATATATACATAAAATATAGATACATAAATAGATAGAACAATAGATAGATAGAAATATAGATTGATAGATAGAAAGACAGATTGCAAAAATTGATAGATAGATATATAGATAGCTAGATTGATTGATTGATAGATAGAAATAAATAAATAAAGGAAGATAATTAGATAGAAAGATAAATAGATAGATAGATAAATAGATAAATAGATATATAGATATATTGATTGATAGATGTATAGATAGATAGATAGATAGATAGATAGATAGAAAGAAAGAAATATAATTAGATAGATAGATAGATGGATTGATAGATTTATTGATAGATAGATATAGAGAAAGAAAGAAAGATAATTATATAGTAAGATAATTATATAGTAGGATAGATGATAGGTGTATTTATAGATAGATAGATAGATAGATAGACAGAAGGACAGAGAATTAGATAGATAGATAGATAGATAGGTAGATAGATAGAAATATATATAGAGAGAAAGAGATAGAAAGAACGAAAGCAAGATAGATAGATAGATAGATAGATAGATATATTGATAGATAGATAGATATATTGATAGATAGAAATATAGATAGATTGATTGATCGATAAATAGATATGACGATAGATTTATATATACATAAAATATAGATACATAAATAGATAGATCAATAGATAGATAGAAATATAGATCGATTGATAGAAAGATAGATTGCAAAAACTGATAGATAGATATATAGATAGCTAGATTGATTGATTGATAGATAGAAATAAATAAATAAAGGAAGATAAGTTGATAGAAAGATAAATAGATAGATAAATAGATAAATAGATAGATATATATATTGATTGATAGATATATAGATAGATAGATAGATAGATAGAAATATAATTAGATAGATAGATAGATAGATAGATATATAGATAGATAGATTTATTGATAGATAGATATAGAGAAAGAAAGAAAGAAAGATAATTATATAGTAAGATAGATAGATAGATAGATAGATAGATAGATAGATAGATAGATAGATAGAAAGAAAGAAAGAAAGAGAATTAGATAGATAGATAGATAGATAGATAGATAGATAGATAGATAGATAGATAGATAGATAGATAGATAGATTTATGTATTTATTGCTGATGTCTGTTTTGGGAAATAAAGATTCAGTCTTGGTATTTTTAAAACACGCATAATATCAATTGTAATAAAGCTGCGCGCCTGTATACATGCGCTTTCGCGTACATTTCACACGCTTACGTAGTATCTTAACTTTGCAATTCTGCTAAATGGTTATTTTCAAACGAATACGAAAGGAGAACGGCTTCGCACAAGTTGTTAGCGTGTTTATTGAATCAAAGAATCCCATGTCTTTTAATACTTATAATCTGTTACAGCTTATCGCATGGCTGCGCAGGACCGACGCGAAACCACTTTCGTAGATGAAAATATCCAACCAAAAACGAATAGCAAAAGTATACAAAACCCAACAGACATCGACTCTCGTTCAATCGAGAGACGTGGCGCGTCTTAAAGAGAGCGCAGCAAACGAACGGTTTGGAAAAAGAAATGGAATTTAAGTAGAAAAAGGACTGGCAAGTGATGGAAGTGAGAAAAAAAAGTTAGTAGGTTGGAAAACATATGTAATAGGTAAAATATGCCAGATTTACCGACTCAGGCGGTTAATTTTGACTATGATATGTAAAGTTTTGACGCGAGAATATATTTCAGTAAGTAGCATTTTCAATTAATCAATCTCACTAGAACGTATATATCTATTTTCTGTGCTGAAAATATTTTTATCTTTCTATATATGAAAGGATTTAATATGAAATAGAAAATTTCAGACAAAATTTAAACATCGTTATGAAAACGTATACAAGCAAGATAACATGCTAGGCCCCCAAAACGGCTCAATCCAATCATTAAAGCTATACCGAAGTGTGTTGGTTAGTTTATACGACCATATTACTTTGGTGTAGTTACTTAATTTTCATGCTGAGTTATGTTTACATAAAGCAACATAACTAAAGGAATATGGTATAACACATCAAACGGTCCAGCTTAAATTACGTGTGTGCCCTTATTCTTACTAGAATGTTAACTTGCTTATCCACATTCCCATCTATACATATATACACCTGTTCAATGAAGCTGAGCTTAAATATATGGCATCAGAGATAGCAGCCCTCATAAGAACCAAAATGTGTCCAGTTGAAAACCCCATCAAAATTCCCACAATTCCCATCATCGTCCAAAACACCACACCACAGGTACAGCAGAAACCACATTACCATTCACCCATGAATTAAGCTGTCAAACTGTCTGTGTCCATGACAACCCACCATAAAGCCACATCAACACCAGAATCCCCTTTAGCAAGGGGATTCCCAACAAGTATACCACCACTATCAGATGTCAATTTAGAATCAGAAGATAGCCCCTCATTGAACCTAAGTTCTTCCTCACCACTACCAACGAGACCATTGGTAACACCTAAATCCCCATCATTAGCTCAGAAATTACTGGAACCAGATGATGAGCAATTGGCCTTTGAAGAAGAACTTTGGAATACAATTGAAGAAGTCCAGATAATGAGGCTGGATGAAAGACCTAAACTGCCCAAAACCCAAGCCTCAAGAGCTACCAAGTCAGTAATACAAAACATAAACATCGCTCTCCAAAGACTTGTTCCATCCAACATTTCTCTCACAGAGCTAAATCAAAAAACATACGCTGCAGGACTTTACATCGTTAGTAAAAACCTCCCTCAATTCAAAAAGCAATGGGAGTCCAAAGCACGAGTCACAACACAACCGTGGAAACTGAAGCCCCAGAAACAACTTAACCTTTGCAGAAAGGAGGTATCTCAAATTAAACAATTCCTTGCTGCTCCTACAGTACGGAGACGACTGAGAAACATCATCTGCAGACTCAGTTTTAAATACAAAAAAATGTAGAAGAAATTGAAAACGTTGCAAGGGGATTTGAAGGCAAAATCCCAGCACTTGCCAAAACAATTACAAAAAAGGATAACAAGCACACGGCGAAAGTTGAGAACAGACAGTTCAAGAAGAATACACGACTATTCTACCGAAATTTGGTTGGAGAGAATATAACGGTGGAAAAGCCACCAGATGAGAATGAGCTAGACAACTACTAGACCCCTTTGTTTCAAAATGAGGGACCATGAAACCAAAAGGCCAAGTGGATTTCAGATATAGCTCGAAGTAATAAAAGCAAGCCAAAAATGCCAGAGCCAGAGATAACGCCTGGAATGATAAAACGAAAGTTGAACCAACTTCAAAATCACAAAAAAACTGGCATGGACAATATACCCAAATTCTGGCTTACAAAACAACAGCACTTCATAGGCATTATAGGAGTTGTTTTACCAAACTTTTGAAGTGTGAGGAGGTCACACAAGCATGACTAGTAAAAGGTGATACTACCGCCATACCTAAAACGAGTGAGACACAACACGCTACAAAATACAGACCAATCTGCTGCCTCACTACAACCTACACACTCTTCACTGGCTTGGTTTCAGACAGCATCTACGAACACCTCTCTTCTGGAGCATACCTGACGAAAGAACAAGCAGGGTGTAGGAGGAAGTGTTTAGGCACCAAAGACCAATTGTTGATCAATAAGAGCATCCGTGAGGATTGTATGAAGAGGCAGAGCAATCTAAGCATGGTTTGGATTGATTACCAAAAGGCAGTACCCCACGCATGACTCCTGCGCTGCCTTGATCTATATTCTATCTATCCGATCATCAAGAAAACCATGGCAGTACAAATAAACAACTATGGCATTAAGACACACAAATAGAACAATAAAAATCCATGGCGTCAAGATCCGAAGAGGAATGTTCCAAGAAGATAGCTTATCTCCTCTACTCTTTCAATTGATCCACTAAGCATATAACTAAACAAAAGTCAGGGTGTCTACAATCTGAGCCAGGGTCGCAAACAAGATCTAAACAAATGAGTCAACCACCTGCTCTTCATGGATAACCTCAAGCTGTATGCTAGTTCAGATGCCGATTCTTACAGAAAAAAAAGATGTACATACCTTCTCCAAAGATATTGAAATGAAGTTCGGCCTGGACAGATATGACAAGTGCTCCCTTAGAGTTGGGAAGAAGATCCAAACGGAAAACATACAGCTTGATGAAGATACTGACACCAAAGACCTTGAAGAACAGAAACAATACAAATACTTTGGCATAGAAGAAAACGATTCAATTCAACATGCCAAGATGAGTGAAAAATGGCAGAGAATATATATACCGTGTTAGAAAGATTTGCAAAACACAGCTAAAAAACAAAAACAAAGTAAGTGCCATTAACCAATTAGCTATGCCAGTTATAACATACAGCTTTGGAATTATTGATTACACACAAAAGGAAATTAATAGATTAGACACTAAACCGAGAATAATGTTGACAATGTACAGAATA
>OY744528.1:9851579-9886579 GCA_963556195.1 Sepiola atlantica | reverse complement strand
AAAATAACTATGCAAAATAGGCAAATTTATACACAGTCAGTTGGTAAAGCACCACAATCATAGGTATGGTTCTGAATTATGAGGCGTAGAGATAAGAAAACACGTGTCTATTAATAAATATCTCTTTCTCTCTCTCTCTCTCTCTCTCTCTCTATATATATATATATATATATATATATATATATATATATATATACAAGGTTGCACAAAAGTGGCGCATTGGTGTGTTTAGGTAATAGAAACTAGGTTTTTCTGATAAATAATACATTTACTTGGTAATTTTGTTGCAGTAGTTTTTAAACATAATATCCTTTAAATGGCCACCATTTTCGGTCTTACAAAGACGAGCTCTAGTTAGGGCATTTTCCATTACAGTCCTCAGAATAACTGGCTCTAGTTCTTGGATGTACTGTCTGATATTGTTTTTAAGCTCTTGAATCGTTGTAGGCTCGTTCACATATACCCTTTCCTTAATAAGATAACCCCAAAGGAAACAATCAGGGGATGTTAAATCCGGTGAACGTGAAAGACAGTTAAAATCAGAAAATCTGCTAATTATGCGCTCGCCAAACAATCCCGCAAAAGTCACGCAATAGTTTGAATCAATTGTTACTGATTCAAACTAATGCGTGACTTTTACGCCACCCTGTATATATATATATATATATATATATATATATATATATATATATATATATATATATATGTATATATATATATATCTATATGTATCTCTCTCTCTCTCTCTCTCTCTATATATATATATATATATATATATATATATATATATATATATATATATATATATATATATGTGTGTGTGTGTGTACGTAGGTTTTATTTCATTCTTTCCAAATATGATCTAAGGTAAAGATCGGATTCTAACTGTGCCTGATGAGATTATGTACAAAATCTGCGACACTGGCATGTCGATGTTATCGATCAACAGTTATTATGAACTGAGATCTCATCAGGCAGAGTTAGAATCCGATCTTAACCATTAGATCATATTTGGAAAGAATAATATATATATATATATATATATATATATATATATATATATATATATATATATTGTGCAGAGTTGAATGGTTTCGATGACAATCCGAGTGAGACAGCTGAATGTACTTATTAACAGAGCAGAGATAAATTCAAAGGAAAAAAACCAAACACACATTTGGGTAGTCCTCATTATACATCATATCGTGCTAGATGGGACATCTCAGACACGTACACAGCCACATTTCATTAAGTTCCGAAATGTGACTGTGTACGCGTCTGAGGAGACCCATCTAGGTCGAAATAATTTATAATGTGGACAGCCCGAATGTATGTTCAGTTTATTTTCTCTAAATTTATATATATATATATATATATATATATATATATATATATATATATATGTATATATATACATATATATACATATATATGTATATATATATACATATATATATATATATACTCCACCAATTAACACCAGAAATCGACGAAGTATAAAGGTATACTCAAAAAAGAATAAAAGGGAAATACCAGCAGAGTGCTCAATTAAATTAAATTAAGAGCGTAATATTTTTTATTAAATTAATAAAAGGGAATACTGTATTTGAAAATAAATAAATATATATATATATATATATATATATATATATATATATATATATATATATATACACGTGTGTATGTATATATATCCGTAAACGATACAGAAGAGAATTGATCTAAAATATATTATTTTATAAGATATTATCAACCAATGAGATAAATCGATCGATTTATATATGTGGATATACGAATATTTTTTAATGATTTAAAAAGAAATACAAAAAGACGGATTATATTTATAGTTGATCGTCGTAGACCATACACTCATTTACTGATAGATAATCGGTCGATCCTACACGCCGAGTGGCAAAATAATTAGTTGAGTTGAACAACAAGAAAAGGCATTTCTGTAACGATTACTAAAATTACAGCTAATGCATTTGTTTGGTTCTTTCTTGTTTTCGTCGATATAAATATTGTGTTCTATTTTCTTTTCGGCCATCTTTAATTTTGTATTTAAATCATGATAGTTGTTTGCGTCATTACACTTCGTTCCTCACAATCTGTATTTATTTATTTATCTATTTATTTTTATTTGTTTTCTTTTTTCTTTTCTTTTTTTTCTTTCTTTTATACCTCTTCTTATTTCTTTTATTTATATAGTATTTTTTTTAATTTATATATTTTATTTATTTGATTTTTTTATTTATTTTATTTTATTGTTTTCTTTTTTTTCTTTGATTTCTTTTATTTCTCTTATTTATTTAGTTTATTTTTTATTTATTTTTTCTATTTATTTTATTTATCTATTTATTTTCATTTAATTGTTTTCATTTTTTATTTTATTTATTTTTATATATTTACTAATTTCTTTGATTTATTTAGTTTATTTATTAATTAATTCATTTATTATATTTTTTATATATCTATTTATGTTTGTTTGATTGTTTTCTTTTTTTCTTTTCTTTCTTTTCTTTTTTTATTCCTTTCATATCTTTACTCATTTCTTTTATTTATTTAGTTTATTTATTTATTATATTTATTTTATTTATCTATTTATTTTTATTTGATTGTTTTCTTTTTTCCTTTTCTTTCTTTTCTTTGATTTATTTATTTCATATATCTTGTCATTACTTTTATTTATATAGTTTATTTATTTATTTATTCATCATATTTATTTTATTCATCTATTTAATTTTATTTTATTATTTCCTTTTTTTCTTTTCTTCCTTTTCTTTATTTAATTTATTTAATATCTTTACTCATTTCTTTTATTTAGTTAGTTTATTTATTTATTTATTTTATTTATTTCATTTATCTATTCATTTTTATTTAATTGTTCTCTTTTTTCTTTTCTTTGTTTTATTTCTTTCATTTCTTTTATATCTTTACTTATTTCTTTTATTTATTTAGTTCATTTTTAATTTATTCCTTTATTATTTCTTTTATATATTCATTTATTTATTAATTTATTCTAGCTTTTTCTATTCTTTTTCTTTCTTTCTTTGTATCTCTTTTATTCAAATAATCATGCAATGTATGAACGTTCTCACACTTCGTCTCTTACAATGATTATTTATTTCATATATTTTTTTATTTATTCATTTCTACTTTCTCTTTCTTTTGTTCTTTGTTTTTTCTTTCATTTATTTTATTTCTTGTATATATTTTTTATTTCCTATTTATTCATTTCGTTTATTAATTATTTTTATTATTTCTATTATTTATTTAGTTCTTATTATTTCTATTCTATTTTCATCTATTTCTAGTTTCTATATATTTATTTCTTTTTCTAGTTTTTTCTTTTATTTATTTTATTTCTTGTATTTCTTGAGTTTATTAATTCTTTTATGTATCTGTTTATTTATTGATTCTATTTCATTTATTTCTTTTATCAATGTATTTTGTATTTTTTCTAGTTCTTTCTTTTATTTCTTTTATTTATTTAGTTTATGTATTCTTTCATGTATCTATTTATTTATTAAGTTTCTTTTCTTTTTTTCTTTTCTTTATTTATTTTATTGATTCTTTTTTTATTTATTCATTTTATTGATCTATTTGTTTATTTTCTTTCTTCTAGTTCTTTTTTATTTCTTTATTTCTTCTATTTATTTCATTTATTTATTTCGTTTATTTATTTCTTTTATTTATTCTTGTATTTATATATGTTATTTTCCCTTATATTTATTTTTTCTTCTATCTCTTTCTTTTTTTCTTCATTTCTAGTATTTCTTTTATTTAAATAATCATACAATGTATCAACTTTCTCACACTTCGTTCCTTAAAATCGTAAATTCTTTTATGTTTTTATTTATTTTTCTTATTTCTCTTATTTATTTTATTTATTTCATTTATTTCTATAACAATTGTTTCATTTATTTATTTCTTCTATTTATTTTTTAAATTTATTTTGTTTATTTATTTAATTTTATTTTATTTCTCTTTTTATTTATTTTATTGATTTCCCTTGTATATTTATTTTGCTTTTATTTTTTGGACTTTTCTACTTAAATCTTTTGTGTTTCTCATTGAATTTATTTTTGCATTTCTATTTACCGTATTGTTATCTCAGTCTTACATTTTTCTCCTTTCACAACTTCCTTAAATTCACTGACATCCTTTTATTTGATAAAGATCCACATCCGTCGGTTTTTTTCGACCTTTTCACAACTTCTTTTCGTTTTCCCGCAATCTTCCGTGTTTCCAGCTTTCATATATATTTTTTTAAACTTTTCGATACAAAACAAAGATGGTGGATAGTTACCCGAACGATCAAACGTGCCTTTTGTCATCCGCCCGCTGCACGAGCGCCCGTTCGTGACTCTATCTTCATGATCGGTTGTCTCCGATGTAGCACGCCACGGCCAAATCGCTTTGCGTGCCAAACTTTAGCGACACAGATAACAGCTTATTTTTCTTTCGTCTTTTCACTAGCATTTTTTTTGTCATGTTCATTATACTTACCAAAGCTTTCAGGGGAAGTGAAAATACCGAGGAAAGCATTTCGCGTCGCTTGACAATTACATTACACCATCTATTTATTTAAAGCATTTGTCAGATTCCCTTTTATATTTTGCCAGTTTCTCGATTTGATTGTATAGCAACTCAAATATGTTTGCCATGAATTGAAGGAGCTAATACTTTATAAAAGGGAGGTACAGTTAGGGTAAGACTGTTCGAGCTTTATTCATTGTAACATAAGCCTTGATTTACATGACGTGAATACACTAGTCTTCCTACATCAGCTTTTCTTAAAACAACCTATTTAATGGATGTTTTATTTGGGAGGAACCGTACTATTTCAAATACATTTTAAGCAGATTCCGAATCCTTAAAAATCAGAATACTACAGAATATAATAAAATAAACCTATATTTATAACTTAAGAGTTCTGAGCGATCGGTGTTTCAAACCTTAGTTGAGTCATACTAAACACTTTAAACATAATTCTAAATGCCTTCTTGCTAAATACGCAGCGTTATAAAGTAACGATCACGGGTACGTAGCGAAACTTTGGGTAAGAGAGTTACGTCCCCTTTCATCTCGATTTAGTAGCCAATCAAAAGCGAGCAGTCAGGTTGCATTCAACTACAGTCCATACATTTACATTAACATTTTGTTTCAGTTTTCTGTGTATTAATATTTCATATATTTATACGGTTGTGTTAAAACTATGTTAGAAACAGAATTTTCAACATCAAGGTTGAATGAAGCAAAGAAGAATGTTCCATTAGAAGTTAAAATTAGAAAAGTAGGCTAACATGTAAGGAAGTTGGATCAAATACATTAAACTCCAGTAACAAGCAGTGGATAAGTTGATAACACATTTCGCTTGAATTCTAAATCTCGAACGAATTCGGACGTGTTTGTAATAGTATCTCACTCTCATATAGTTGATGGGTTTTAGGTAGTCCCACTGGATATTATGTAACGCCAGGGTACGCATGTATGCTATGAAGTATAAAACGCCTTCTACAATAATTAAATTTCAAATTAGTGTGAGATGATAAAGCTCTGTTTACTATATATTAAAAATTGAGCTTTCGCGCGGCAATTTGGAATTGATTCGTATAATAAACTCTAAACAGGATTTTTAAATATGACTTCAACATTAACTATATTAATTTCGTGTTGTATATATATATATATATATATATATATATATATATATGTGTGTGTGTGTGTGTGTGAGTGTATTTAAAGCAGCGACGTTCACCGTCTTACACGTGTAATGGCAATTAATTCATTCTTTATTAACTCCATGAAGAAGGTCGTCCGACTGTTAGTAGAAATTAAGGTGCTTCTGTAATAAAAAGCCGATGAAAAGCTTTTTTTTGTCTTATAGTGTTGGGGAGGTAAGTAAGGGGCAGGTGACTCTTACTACGATTTTTAATCAAGATTTTCTCTGAAATTACGAACATGGATGTTAACACTTTCAAGTTCGAAGACATACTGTATTTTACCGCAGACAGTTAGGGTTAGGGTTAGGGTGAGGGTTTAGAGTTTGGGTTAGGGTGTAGGGTTAGGGTTAGGGTTAGGGTTAGGGTTAGGGTTAGGGTTTAGGGTTTAGGGTTTAGGGTTAGGGTTAGGGTATGGGTTAGGGTTAGGGTGTAGGGTTAGGGTTAGGGTTAGGGTTAGGGTTAGGGTTAGGGTTTAGGGTTTAGGGTTAGGGTTTAGGGTTAGGGTTAGGGTATGGGTTAGGGTTTGGGTTAGGGTTTAGGGTTAGGGTTTAGGGTTTAGGGTTAGGGTTTAGGGTTAAGGATTAGGGTAAGGGTTAGGGTTTAGGGTTTAGGGTTAGGGTTAGGATTTAGGGTTAGGGTTAAGGGTTAGGGTTAGGGTTAGGGTTAGGGTTTAGGTTGGGGTTTAGGGTAAGCGTTAGGGTTAGAGTTAGGGTTACGGTTACGGTTTAGGGTTAGGGGTAGGGTTAGGGTTTAGGGTTAGGGGTAGGGGTAGGGTTAGGGTTATTATTAATTAAATTTATTAAAATTACATTTTATGAAAATATATTGTTTTAAAGCTAGAGCTGTTGTGAAAAGTTACCTGCCCATTATTTACATCTCCTACACTAAAAGACAAAAAAAAACTTTTTTTCGGCTTCTTAATACAGAAGCACCGAAATGAATTCATTAACTTCACTCTATGATCCCTAGTAGATCATAGTCAATTTAATAATTCTCGCGTTATGCGGTATTAAATTGTCTAGTTGAAGAAAAATTTTTTTTTCAAAAAACACATCTTAGGTAATTTCTCAGTAAGGTTATCGTATACTCGATTAAGGTGTTATTAGTAAAGCAGTGATGATTTGAATATTCGGCACACATTTCTTTCGGAGTTTAACTAAACGGAAAGCATTATTTACGTTTTAAATGGCGCATGACTTTTATCTTCAACTTCAACTGTGTCTTAATGTTCGTAATAGATGTCAATGCAAAGAACATCCACTTTCATAGAATAGAAAAAGACACTCGAGAAAGTTTAACTTGTCCATTCAATCATCGCTACAAGAGGCAACTATTATTAATTATTTAAAATATGTCAGTATGTTGACACGAGATGAATGACTAGTAATATTCGTGTTATTTTTTTAAAATTTGAAACTTCGAAATGTTACACGTATGTATATTCTTGGAAATGATAAGCATAAATATATACTTTCTAATAAATGAATTGAATTGTTTTCAATAATTTCTATTCGAAATAACTTATAATGAGATTATGTGAAATTGAATATAACTTATTGTTTACGTTTGTTTAAGCATATCGACTGAATCCTGTTTAATATGTGTGATGCTAAATTAATCTCTTTCCCTTGTTATTTTTAATTGTGTGTTCAATCCGCAATTGTTCTAAAGATTTGGTTGATATATCTCTTAGGTGTGTGCGAAGACGCTTAACAATTACATGTTCGCGGTATTCACAATATAAGCGCACTGTGCTGCAAAAACTACGAGCGAATAGAAAATAAGATTGGAACGAATGTTCCAGAAATCGGATATACATAAAGCAAAATAATGTCAAACCTCATGTACGTAGTTCCCTGCAATCATGTGAAATCAAGAATTAACAAGGTAAAGTCATATGAATATTTAAGCAGCTGACAAGCCGGTAATTGTTTACTTAATTGATTTATGACATTACGATTATTTTGTTAATATGTATTTCTTTTAGTATCTATTCTTCCCAGAAGTTCTTTACTTTGTTGTCTTGGCTTTTTGACAAGTAAAGCGTCATATAGCATAAACATATTTTGATCGTTTATCAAATTGGGAACATATATACAACTTGTAGTATAAATTGTTACAGATCCCACGAAATAGAGCACACATGAAAAACAAAGAACAGATGAATCAGAAAATGTTGTCAGTAATGTAATTTGAGAAGAAGCCCTGAAGACAAATGTGCGTAGGTTAATTGAAAACAACTGAATCTTTAGACAATGGGAACGAGTAGAAGGGATGTAGTGTTTGATTTTGTACACCCTTTTCTATTTTCACATTTATTTTTCACATCCTTACTTATTTTCACATTTTTTTAGCATCCTTACTTATTTTCACCTTTTTTTAGCATCCTTACTTATTTTCACATTTTTTTAGCATCCTTACTTATTTTCACCTTTTTTTAGCATCCTTACTTATTTTCACATTTTTTTAGCATCCTTACTTATTTTCACATTTTTTTAGCATCCTTACTTATTTTCACATTTTTTTAGCATGCTTACTTATTTTCACTTTTTTTTAGTATCCTTACTTATTTTCACCTTTTTTTAGCATCCTTACTTATTTTCACATTTTTTTAGCATCCTTACTTGTTTTCACATTTTTTTTAGCATCCTTACTTATTTTCACATTTTTTTAGCATCCTTACTTATTTTCACTTTTTTTAGCATCCTTTCTTATTTTCACCTTTTTTTAGCATCCTTACTTATTTTCACTTTTTTTTAGCATCCTTACTTATTTTCACATTTTTTTAGCATCCTTACTTATTTTCACTTTTTTTTAGCATCCTTACTTATTTTGACATTTTTTAGCATCCTTACTTATTTTCACCTTTTTTTAGCATCCGTACTTATTTTCACATTTTTTAGCATCCTTACTTATTTTCACATTTTTTAGCATCCTTACTTATTTTCACATTTTTTTAACATCCTTACTTATTTTCACATTTGTTAGCATCCTTACTTATTTTCACATTTTTTTAGCATGCTTACTTAGTTTCACATTTTTTAGCATCCTTACTTATTTTCACATTTTTTAGCATCCTTACTTATTTTCACATTTTTTAGCATCCTTATATATTTTCACATTTTTTTAGCATCTTTACTTATTTTCACATTTTTTTAGCATCCTTACTTATTTTCACATTTTTTTAGCAACCTTACTTATTTTCACTTTTTTTTAGCATCCTTACTTATTTTCACCTTTTTTTAGCATCCTTACTTATTTTCAAATTTTTTTAGCATCCTCACTTATTTTCACATTTTTTTAGCATCCTTACTTATTTTCACATTTTTAGCATCCTTACTTATTTTCACATTTTTTAGCATCCTTACTTATTTTCACA
Organism: Sepiola atlantica; assembly: GCA_963556195.1. NCBI lineage: Eukaryota > Metazoa > Mollusca > Cephalopoda > Sepiida > Sepiolidae > Sepiola > Sepiola atlantica. The sequence goes on along the minus strand of OY744528.1, from coordinate 9,877,474 downwards.
TTTGTTAACATACTCTCTTATTTTCGCATTTATTACCCACATCCTTAATTATTTTTTACATTTTGTTTAACATTCTAACGTATTTCCACATTATTTTTCACATCCTTACTTATTTTCACATTTTTTCACATCTTTTCTTTATTTTCACATTTTGTTTAACATCCTTACTTATTTTCACATTATTTTTCACATCCTTACTTATATTTACATGTATTATTCACATACTTACTTATTATTACATTATTTTTACATCCTTATTTATTTTCACATTTATTTTCACATCCTTTCTTATTTAAAAGAAAATCCACATCCTTACTTATTTTCCAATTTTTTTCACATCCTTACTTATTTAAAAGAAAATCCACATCCTTACTCATTTTCCCATTTTTTTCACATCCTTACTTATTTAAAAGAAAATCCACATCCTTACTTATTTTCCAATTTTTTTCACATACTGCGTATTTTCACATTTATCATTTACATCCTTACTAATTTTCACATTTGGTTTAACATCCTTACTAATTTTCACATTTTTTTACATCCTTACTTATTTTCATATTTGGCTTAACATCCGTACTTATTTTCACATTTATCATTTACATCCTTACTTATTTTCACATTTGGTTTAACATCCTTACTTATTTTCACTTTTTTTAAATCTTTACCTATTTTCATATTTGGCTAAACATCCGTACTTATTTTTACATTTATTCTTCACATCCTTACTTATTTTCACATTTTTTCACATCCTTACTTCCACTATCGGTGCTAGAGGACGGTCGTTTATTTTACTGAAAAACTCTGAATATTAGTGCTTTTTAGGAGGTTTTCACAACTTCGTTAACGAATTCGTCTGTGTTTAAGCACCGACTTACCAGGTCGTTGTTCATATTTATACAGACACTTTAACGAGTTGTCTGCGATGACATCGACTGAACTGAGGGTCACATGAGAGCCATAAGAATCCGAGGTGACTACCACTCCTATCTAGCGTTTTTGTCCTGTATTTTAACAGAAACGGACGATTCTACCATCCGGTGTATATAGCGTTGTGGGTGCATCACCCATCTCTAGGATACGTAGAACAACCACAGTGTTCTCCTTTGATTTTCCGGCGAACTATAAAATAATGTGACACGTAAGAACGTTTATCTTAGTTTTTTTTACATTATTTCTTATTAAGTTCGATAAACGTGGGTTCCATGATCGATGATGGCTGACTGAAATTACCAAATTACTGTTTGACACTCATCATTATCGCACATGTCATCAGACTAGAACCAAGTTAAGTCAGCGCATAGTGCAAATTTCTACTTGGATACCCTTCAAATGTGAAACATTTGAAAATAGACGAAATTTCGAGAGTGACAAATTTGGTTTTGTAAGCTATATTAAGTAGTTGGAAACCACGGTCATAGATGGTCGTCATAACAACCACCGAGGTATCTGCCAGTGCATTATCGTGGTGAGAAATCGTCAGTTTTTACAGAATCACTTCTCCTTTCTTTTTGATTTTCTCACACAGCAGGAGGTTCAGTACATAGCATTGTATTGTTGACTAATAGTGTTATATCTTAAATTACATAGGACATACTAAATAAAGAATACGCTGAGTGGTTTGCGTTTAACAGGGATCCGGTAGGAAATAGAGACGTTTACTCTTCACTGACGTCCAGATATCACTGCCCGTCTTATATACGTACTTTCGTGTATAGTCAATACCTTATTACTTCCCTTTATGTTAGTTTCGTATTTATGCCAATCATGACCTTTACAACAAATAGTATTACTTTTCAAGGAGTAGTTCACCAATAAGACACACGTATATCCTCCAAAAAGGTATACATATTTTTATTTTCCCTTTACTGCGATGCTTGTTAACTATACAGATAAGAAATGGAATTCGGAGGAGGGTGTTGTAAGACTTGCACAGAAATGTATGGATAATTATTGGAAAATAGAAAGTACAAATCTCAGATAATTTTATTGTAAAGTTTTCTTTTAATACATCGTTGTTCTTAAATAACAAGTTGTGTTTTCCTATGATATCCGTTTTTGTGGGTGACGTCTTTTCGTGTCTTGTTCATGTACAACATAATATATTAATTTTACGCATCTGTTCTTTGTATCCGTATAACTGCAGTGTTCACAGCTGCATGATGTCAATAACAAAAGAAAGTGTTAGTCGCGATTACCCAGCCAGTTGTTTTCTGTTTCTTTCAAGTACTGAAGTCGCCAATATAGAGTTGTCGGTGTGATTTAGAAAACACACGAATACTTCAAATCTTTAGCCACATATTCCATCAATAGTGTTCGCCTGGAGTGTAACAATTATTTCTCAATAAATAAATACTGTATTATTTTTATTTATGTTTCGTTGCTTCTTAGTCAGTATCAAGTAGCTTCAGCTGTTGTATTAGACTTTTCAAATCAGGTTGAATCGAAAAATGTTCAGCGCAATTTATATGGGCTCTCTAGACACACACATTTGAATTAACATTTACTTTACAAAATTAGTTTTTACAAATTCAATAATAAAACACGCAGATGAAAAAATAGCGAGTAGTGTTGTGTATCCTTATGAGAAATTTTATAAAAAAAAGTTTTACTGGCAATCCAATATTCAACCGATTTCCAACTCCACCTCTTTTTCTATGCACGTCACTCTACTGTCAGAAGAACTCAACTCTTTAAACGAAAGAGTATAATTCTTATACTAATCAACCCATCACCTATGCAAATTGCCTACCAACCAGAGCCATCTATGTTTAGAGTATGCAAACCGCCAATCTACACAAGGGAGATACCTCAATTAACAACTTAATCCCACCACCTATGTACATTGCCTACCAGTTAGAGCAGGGCCGGGCAACCTTTTCAGAATGAGAGCCAGATGAGACTTTTAGAAGGAGATCGCGAGCCGGAGTGAAACACGAAATCTCAGAATTACTATATTTTGTTTACATGAATAAATTGTAGAAAAATTGCATTGAACACTCTACAAATCTGATATTTTTTCTCAGGAGACTTCTATATGTAATGTTATAAAAGGCGCCGACGAAGAGCCATTTTGGAATCATAAAAAAAATAATGACGGGGGAAGTAGCAAGTTGATCCAGCATTCGTTTTGACACACATCGTTTCCTCTTTGCCTCTCTCTTTCTCTTTTTCTACTTTTATCTCAGGCCAAGGATTTGAAATTAATAGTTAAAGAAAAATGAAATATACACGCATCATTGCTTGCTGATATTCATACATTTTTAACCCACTGTACATCTTAATTCAAACCTACTTTTACGTTTATGTCACAAAATTCTATGAGTTTTACTGGGATGTCCGGGGGCTGGATTGCAATAATAAAGAATGACAGGGTGGCGGGCCGGACGCTAAGCCTTCGCGGGCCGGATGTGGCCAACGGGCCGGAGGTTGCCCGCCCCTGAGTTAGAGCCATCTATGTCTGTAGACTCCAAACAGCAAATATGCAAAGAGGAGATAACTCAATTGACGACTATATCACGTAGACACAACAAATGTAGAAAATAAACGGATACAGTGACGTTGACACACCGGTTTCTGTTAGATAATCTAATTTAAGCGACGTTGAGTCTTGCCAGTACTTAGTGGGTGACCATTTGAGAAGACCAGGTTCTGTATCCCAATGAAATCTTTTCAAACACAAATAAATCTAAAATTCTATCGTATGAAAAAATCATGTACGATTACGGATATATTTCGTGTATCAAGCACAGGTGTATTTTAGTTCGAGGTAAAAGAGGCGATGTTGAACAATCTTCAGTCAGAGTATCGGGTATTATTCCCAGTAAATGGATGAATGTAATAAAAACTGCTATACTGTAAAACTCAACAACATAAACCTCTTTGTTACGAGTTAAGTAGTTCTTGACAAATATTTAAAATGTGTTAGTTTGCTGCAGTACATAGGTGCTTAGTATATGCTGCTTATGGCATCGAGTTAAAAAGGATTTTGGCACTGGCTGATGCTGATAGCATTTGGTTGATACTATATGTGTAGGTTGTCTTCGAATTGAGAAAAAAGTTGATGTGACAAATTCTGATAGTTTGGATAGGAATGCGATTCAGATGCGAGCAGATAGGTTTGATGGACCGACAAAGTCTCTCTTACAGATTCCTGGACGCATCTCAAATTTTAATTCGTTTAAATCTACGTTAAACTTCTATGAATTATGCAGATAACTCTACTTACCTCCGATATGTGGTTACTCCTATAAATTATGCAGATAATTATACTTCCATCCAATGTGTGGTTACTCCTATAAACTATGCAAATACCTCTACTTACCTCTGGACTATGATTACTCCTATAAACTTTGAAAATAACCCTACTTACGTCCGAGCTGCGGTTACTCCTATAAACTATGCGAATACTTGTACTTACCTCCGATCTGTGGTTACTCCTATAAACTATGCGAATAGCACTACTTACCTCCGAGCTGCGGTTACTCCTATAAACTTTTCAGATAACTCTACTTACCTCCGATCTCTGGTTACTCCTATAAACTATGCGAATAGCACTACTTACCTCCGAACTGCGGTTACGCCTATAAACTTTGCAGATAACTCTACTTACCTCTGAGCTGTGATTCCTCGTATAAACTATACAAATAACTCTATTAACCTCCGATCTGTGGTTGCTCGTATAAACTTTGCAGAAACCCCTACTTATCTTCGAGCTGCGGTTACCCCTATAAACTATGCAAATAGCACTACTTACCTCCGATCTGTGGTTACTCCTATAAACTATGCAAATATCTCTACTTACTTCCGATCTGAAGTTACTCTAATACATTATACAAATTACTCGTTTAGCTACAAGCACTGAAAATAACTTTACTTTCCTCTATTGTGTACCTTGACGAAAACGAGAATTTCCTGAAAAGAGTTTATTCCCGAGAATTGTCTCTATATATATAAGACGCAATACCATATAACTGCTCCCATGTTAACTAAAACATTGTCGTCTTTATACACAATGTGAATGAATACTAGTCGAGCCGTCCTCTTAACTAACTACATTCTGTCTTTTCTACATATGTATTTTTAATCTGCTCATCGTATTGTTAACCATGCAACTGACAATGACATTAACCATTATCCCTGTGGTGTTTTCTTTGCCTTAGGAACTATTGACTCATTGGTATAAAAGCATGACCGACAGACAGACAGATCAATAGATATTGGCTTTAACAGTGGCGCCTTAACACATCTGAAAAGAGTGAGGACACATAGTCAGGTACATTGAACTCTGAAGTCTTAGCAGAACAACTCGGCTCAAAATAAAATTAGACCAAACACCAATTGTCGTGTAGTATTTTCTTTAAAAAAAAACAATACAAAAACAAAGATTATTCGGGAAAAAAAGATAATAAAAAGCTGTCCATTCTCGCATTATTTCTGCCTGGCATCACGTGAAATTCTTCTTTTTCTATCTATCAGCTTTAAAAAAATAACTGATCTTTACCATAGATTCAGACGTCAAGGTTCAGATCAAGGGCAACCCAAGATGTCTTCTTGGGTTTGGCTTGAAGTATCGCGGAGACATTATCTTTTTTTTTTCTTTCCCAACGAAAAATCAATAAAAGAGAATAAAGACTGAATGTGTTTTTACTTAGTTTTTTTTTCATTGAACGAAATACTTTACAGTGACATACTTTACTTGTTGTTACACATTCTTTATTTTTCGTTTTTTTTTTCATTGAACGAAATACTTTACAGTGACATACTTTACTTGTTTTTACACATTCTTTATTTTTCGTTTTGTTTTTTAATTGAACGAAATACTTTACAGTGACATACTTTACTTGTTTTTACACATTCTTTATTTTTCGTTTTTTTTTTTCATTGAACGAAATACTTTACAGTGACATACTTTACTTGTTTTTACACATTCTTTATTTTTCGTTTTTTTTTCATTGAACGAAATACTTTACAGTGACATACTTTACTTGTTTTTACACATTCTTTATTTTTCGTTTTTTTTTTTCATTGAACAAAATACTTTACAGTGACATACTTTACTTGTTTTTACACATTCTTTATTTTTCGTTTTGTTTTTTAATTGAACGAAATACTTTACAGTGACATACTTTACTTGTTTTTACACATTCTTTATTTTTCGTTTTTTTTTTTCATTGAACAAAATACTTTACAGTGACATACTTTACTTGTTTTTACACATTCTTTATTTTTCGTTTTGTTTTTTAATTGAACGAAATACTTTACAGTGACATACTTTACTTGTTTTTACACATTCTTTATTTTTCGTTTTTTTTTTCATTGAACGAAATACTTTACAGTGACATACTTTACTTGTTTTTACACATTCTTTATTTTTCGTTTTTTTTTTTCATTGAACAAAATACTTTACAGTGACATACTTTACTTGTTTTTACACATTCTTTATTTTTCGTTTTGTTTTTTAATTGAACGAAATACTTTACAGTGACATACTTTACTTGTTTTTACACATTCTTTATTTTTCGTTTTGTTTTTTAATTGAACGAAATACTTTACAGTGACATACTTTACTTGTTTTTACACATTCTTTATTTTTCGTTTTTTTTTTCATTGAACGAAATACTTTACAGTGACATACTTTACTTGTTTTTACACATTCTTTATTTTTCGTTTTTTTTTTTCATTGAACGAAATACTTTACAGTGACATACTTTACTTGTTTTTACACATTCTTTATTTTTCGTTTTTTTTTTCATTGAACGAAATACTTTACAGTGACATACTTTACTTGTTTTTACACATTCTTTATTTTTCGTTTTTTTTTTTTTTAAAGCGTAAAAACACTTTTTTTATTTCTAATTTATTTGCTTTTTCACAAATATCAACTACTTAATATCAAGTATATTTGTTGGTTTTCTTGTATGTGTCTTTGTAACGTGTTATAAATGAAACTTCTAGTACATCCGGGCCTTCTGACTAAGTATAATATAATAATAATGCGGAATGTATGAAAGTATTCAGAAGATTAACATCAATGCTGATGATACTACACTCAATTCTTGTGTTGCTCCTCGCCCACTTCTCTTGGATCAATCGAAATATGTAGCTGATCTAGAAGTTGACCTGCGTTCGGTTGTAGATAGGGGAAAAATGGCTCGTTACACTTAATCCTGTTAAGACTCAGCTCCTGTCTTTCAATCGTAGGCAGACCCCTTTATTCCTGAGATTCCTATGAATGGCTCTGTTATTTTAGGAAAACTCGACTCTGAAACTTCTTGGTCTTTTTTTCTCGTTAAATATATATCTTAAAGTGTATCTACTAGATCAAGCGTCCTTTCGGCTTCGCGTAAAGTAGGTTCCTGCTATCACTCCAAACAGTTTCTCACATTTTAGGCTAGTTACTATCTCTGCAAATCTTCTATCAGAGTTTGTATGGAATACTGTTGTCATAGTTGGGCTGAGAAATTTGAGGGGTTTTTGTTAAGGTTTGGAAACGTATCTGTAACTTGATTGGTTCAACCCATTTTATTTTGTGAAAGAGAGGTCCGTCTGGATTGAGGCTATTTTTATATGTATCTCAATCCCGAGTGCCTGTTTTGTGGAGTTTGATTTCCCTACACATTAAAACTCATTTTATGTTTAATGCTGCTCTCGTACGGAGGCAAGAAACGTAAAGGCTACCAACATGCATGATTGTAAGTTGTGTTCATGAACCGACTCGAACTTAGCGTCGTAACTCACTTCATCACGGTCACCTCCTACGACTACTTACCCGAATATCTTTCCAATCTGCTTGAGCTAGCAGGCTTCATCTCAACCTAATAGGCTGCTATGGTTCAGTGTCCATCCCCGGACTTTTAGCGTTACGCATGACTGATTTTCTCACACTTTGCCCTGACAGTACGATAGTCTGTCGACAGTTGTATGGGAAGTTATATTGAAGTAGGTTGATTTACCTAGATAGGATCTGCAAATTTTGTGAGTAGAATGCGACGACTAAATTGGTAAATGTAAACAAACACAGAGAGAGTGTGGCACAAAGAAACGGATAATGATGTCGACTGAAGAATCGGTAAATTGAGTTCAAATTCTTCCTGATTAATTTATTTAATATAAGTTATTATTATCATTATTATTAGTAGTAGTAGTAGTAGGAGTAGTAGTGTAGTAGTAGTAGTAGTAGTAGTAGTAGTAGTATGTGTACCCAGTATTAACTTAAAAACGCTTCTTTACGAAATCGTTAAGAATAGGGATGAAATAACTTTACTACATACGGGTAAAAATAAAGCGAAAAAAGAAATACATTTATTTATATAAACGTATGTTATATTACTTTATATCTTACTTAAAATGATCTATTCAACAGTAATTTCTATTTCGTCTATCAAGGTAAAATGACAGCGAATACAGGAAGAGTTTTATTATTATAAATCAATACTGATTAATTTATGTAATATACAAGGTGATTCATAAGTCACTTAGCTATTTATTTTTGAAATTCTAAAGTTAAAAAATACGGTAATACAAAACAGAAAGTTTATTCAACAAATTCATTTATGGGAGTTTAAAATTACAGAAAATTCTCAACATTTCAACTTTCGTTCCGCAATCATAGCTCCATTCTTTTTTGCAAGGAATTTACGACTCTTTGACGCACATTTAATTGATTATGAAATAAATATATATAGAAACAAATATATAAACAAACACATTTAAAATACCAAATAGTAGTAATTAGAGAGTAAGATAACAATTATCAAAAGTTCATAGTATGTTTGTGCTTCATATGGTAATCATTTTAAATAGCTAAGTGAAGTGACTTATGAATCACCCTGTATATTATTATTATTAGTAGTAGCAGTAGTAGTAGTAGTAATAATAGTAGTAGTAGTTATAGTGGTAATAATAGTAGTAGTAGTGTCAGGTGTAGTAGTAGTAGTAGTAGTAGTAGTCGTAGTAGTATGTGTACCCAGTATTAACTTAAAAACGCTTCTTTACGAAATCGTTAAGAATAGGGATGACATAACTTTACTACATACGGGTAAAAATACAGCGAATAAAGAAATACATTTATTTATATAAACGTATGTTATATTCATTTATATCTTACTTAAAATGATATATTCAATACAGTAGGAGCTTCATTATTATGAATCACTACTTGTATTCGTGTATTTGGTAAAACACGTTGTGTATTCAACATTAAACTATTATCCTTTCAAAGGTCGAATTCAACAAATAAAAATTAGTATTTTTTCAAAAAATTCTTTCCTATTCGTTTTGCTCATTGTTTTGTATTTAAAATAAATGCATATATCTCCTTAAAAGGTTGAATACAACAAATCCAGAGTGATCTTTATTAAAGTTGTGTTGTATACGTGTCACCCTTCCCTGGAAACAGTGAACTTTAAATTGCTCTATACTTCCTCTTTTAAAGGTTAAATTACATAGAATAAAGAACTACTTTTATTGTATTTCTGAATTGTATTTGTTTATTTTTTATTCATAAATAGCTTATTTAATATAAATCTCATCTTTTTAAATGAAATTCAACGAATAAAGAAATACTTTTATTGTATTTCTGAATTGTATTTGTTTATTTTTATTTATAAAAAGCGTATTTAATATAAATCTAATCTTTTTAAATGAAATTCAACGAATAAAGAACTACTTTTATTTTATTTATGAATTGTATTTGTATATATTGTTTAATTTATTAATAGCGTATTTAATATAAATCTCATCTTTTTAAATGAAATTCTACGAATAAAGAAATACTTTAATTTTATTTCTGAATTGTATTTTTTATTTTTTTATTCATGAAAAGCGTATTTAATATAAATCTCATCTTTTTAAATGAAATTCAACGAATAAATAAATACTTTTATTTTATTTCTGAATTGTATTTGTTGCTTTTTTATTCAGTAATAGCGTATTAAATATAAATCTCACCTTTTTAAATAAAATTCAACGTATAAATAAATAATTTTATTGTATTTCTGAATTGTATTTGTTCATTTTTGATTATTCATAAATAGCGTATTTAATATAAATCTAATCTTTTTAAATAAAATTCAACGAATAAATAAATACTTTTATTTTATTTTTGAATTGAATTTGTTTATTTTTTATTCATAAATAAGGTATTTAATATAAATCTCATATTTTTAAATGGAATTCAACGAATAAAGAAATACTTTTATTTTATTTTTGAATTGTATTTGTTGCTTTTTTATTCAGTAATAGCGTATTAAATATAAATCTCACCTTTTTAAATAAAATTCAACGTATAAATAAATAATTTTATTGTATTTCTGAATTGTATTTGTTCATTTTTGATTATTCATAAATAGCGTATTTAATATAAATCTAATCTTTTTAAATAAAATTCAACGAATAAATAAATACTTTTATTTTATTTTTGAATTGAATTTGTTTATTTTTTATTCATAAATAAGGTATTTAATATAAATCTCATATTTTTAAATGGAATTCAACGAATAAAGAAATACTTTTATTTTATTTTTGAATTGTATTTGTTTATTTTTCATTCATAAATAGCTTATTTAATATAAATCTCATCTTTTTAAATCGAATTCAACAAATTAAAAAAATACGTTTATTTTATTTCTGAATTGTATTTGTTTATTTTTTATTCATTAATAGCGTATTTAATATAAATCACATCTTTTTAAATAAAATTCAACGAATAAAGAAATACTTTTTTTTGATTTCCAAATTGTATTTGTTCATTTTTTATTATTCATAAATAGCGTATTTAATATAAATTTCATCTTTTTAAATGAAATTCAACGAATAAAGAAATACTTTTATTTGATTTCCAAATTGTATTTGTTTATTTTGTATTCATAAATAGCGTATTTAATATAAATCTCATCTTTTTAAATGAAATTCAACGAATAAAGAAATACTTTTATTTGATTTCCAAATTGTATTTGTTTATTTTTTATTCATAAATAGCGTATTTAATATAAATCTCATCTTTTTAAATGAAATTCAACGAATAAAGAAATACTTTTATTTGATTTCCAAATTGTATTTGTTTATTTTTTATTCATAAATAGCGTATTTAATATAAATTTCATATTTTTAAATGAAATTCAACGAATAAAGAAATACTTTTATTTGATTTCCAAATTGTATTTGTTTATTTTTTATTCATAAATAGCGTATTTAATATAAATCTCATCTTTTTAAATGAAATTAAACGAATAAAGAAATACTTTTATTTGATTTCCAAATTGTATTTGTTTATTTTTTATTCATAAATAGCGTATTTAATATAAATCTCATCTTTTAAAATGGTATTCAACGAATAAAGAAATACTTTTATTTGATTTCTGAATTGTATTTGTTCATTTTTTATTCAGAAATAGCGTATTAAATATGAATCTCATCTTTTTAAATGAAATTGAACGCATAAAAAAATACTTTTATTTTATTTCTGAATTGTATGTGTTTTTTTTATTATTCATAAATAGCGTATTGAATATAAATCTCACCTTTTTAAATGAAATTCAACGAATAAAGAAATAATTTTATTGTATTTCTGAATTGTATTTGTATATGTTTTATTTATAAATAGCGTATTTAATATAAATCTCAATATTTTAAATGAAATTCAACGAATAAAGAAATACTTTTGTTTTATTTCTGAATCTATGTTGTATGTGTATGTCTTATTCATAAATAGCGTATTGAATATGAATCTCATCTTTTTAAATGTTGTATTAATTTCTTCGAGGCCTATCATCTGTGTAGTTTACATTGATATAGGAAACATACAATTTGAAGGCGGACTAATCTCGTATAACGGAAAATTCAGTAAAAACAAACACTTTATTTACTATTGACTCGTTACTGAATAAGGTTAAAGGCCCAACAAAGATGGGGGTTAATTAGACGGAATTATTATCAGCTGAGAGATTACGAAGACTGCCCTCGTTGGCTCACACTCGTGTCCGAGTATCAGGTTCTGTTCTCTGTTTGTTATCTTTTTTCATTGTGTATGAGTGAGGAGGCTTTGAAGACGCAGTTTATGGTGGAAGAGCCGCGGACGGTCTTTACATGGAAGGGTAGAGCGGAAGGTGGTTGTTCACTTCGCTCTGTACTTCTCATCTGTCTCGTCTCTTTATTTAATATCCGCCTCTCCTCGAATTCTGCGATGCCTTGACGTGTTGTTTTTCTCCATGTTCTTCGGTGTCTGAAAGTTTGTTCCCACGAGGACGGTTCTATGTTGGTATATATATATATATATATATATATATATATATATATATATATATATATATATATATATATATATATATATATATATCATTAATTAAGGGTATGACTACATATCAACCAAACTATTTTATTATCACATCACTACAGTATAAATCTCTATGCATGAGTGGATGAAGTGTGTGAGGTGCGCTGAAGAAAAATTCCTACCAGTAAAATACATAGCCCTATTGTGCTCGCATACCCTTAATGACAATAAAAGTGTAAAAATTTGGGAATTTCCTTGCTTTTGTACATTTAGTGTATATGAATTTTCATCTTAACCCTATTAAGGGCATATGATTTCAGTATACTGGCATTTATCATGGAATGTCACTACTTTTATAAAGGCTATGCCTCAATACAATGGTAATTTTAAAGGTTTTGGGGAATTTTCTGGAAAACTAAGGTATATTGTAAACTGAAATTAAAATGCCATAAACTAGATCATACAACCTCTATCTCTGCCAAAAAGCAGCTGAATCCATCAACTAGTTGATGAGATACAGGGTGGCACATATGTATGTACGTACGTACGTACACACAGATAACCTGATTTCATGATTGAACATTCTGGATTTCTGGGTTGCCTTGACTAATGATGCTGAAATTCTACACACTTATAGAACCTATCAAATAAACATTTTGTGCAAAGTTTTAACTAATTTGGTTTATTTGTTTTTGAGTTATGATTGATCAAAAGAATTGAGATTTCCAGCATAGGCCATTCGTGAGGTCTATTAAGGGATAGAGCGCTCTCGCGCCTCCCTTGATTTTACTACTAGTGAAATGGTTCAGTCGATGGAGAGATACATAAACTCATTAAAATAACCCGATCCATAAATTCTTTCGTTCTTTCATTGAAGAGAACTATGGTTGAAGTTACAAACGAATGACAGACTGCATACGGTGTAATTGCACTTGAATATTCCACAATTATTTGAAATAAAATTTGCGATGATGTCAAATGAAAAAATGAAATTACTCGCCTCACAAAAACATAAAGATTTGAAAAGAGGGAATAATTCTTTGATGATATAATTTATAGTCCAAGGAAGTCGATAAGCGTTGATGCATACTTGAATATTATCAAATGCATCGAATGACTGAATGGCTATTTGATTTCCCCCCAAAAATGGTGGTGAAATGTTTCAATTTAACAAAGAAGTCATGCCTAAACGCACAACAAGGCGGGAGTATCTGGTCGATAAGAATGAAAGTATATTGAAAAAAGTATGCGAGCAAAAAGCCCAGACGTAAACATTATCGAGCAAATGTAGACAGAATAAAAGAGAAGTATTTATCAAAAGAGAAATTCACGTATTGTTGAAAAGTTTTCGGAGCAGTCAAAGAGAATTGAACTTTTTCCCGGGAAAAGTTAGTCTTTATTCGAGCTGAAAAAATGTCACAAAAGTAACTTACCATTCCTGCTTTGTTCTTTTCACAATCAAGAATACGGTCTGCTTTTCACTTCCTATATATATTATGGACCAGTACTTTTGCACTATGTTTTCTTTAGTTAGATGATTGGTTGTGTTGTTTTACGGCATATCAACCCCGTTCGGGTTATTGAATGTCGAATTCAATCATTTTGGCACTATAATCATTTAGGTCAGTGTTTTTAAATATACATATATATATATATATATATATATATATATATATATATATATATATATATATATATATATATATATATATATATATATTAGTACTTCATGTATCCACATAAAATATTATAAGGAGATATAATTTTTTATGTATCAGTTTTCAGTATTTACTTCAACAGTGCTCGATACGTAAGTAGAGCTAGGTAGTAAGCAATGAAAATATATATGGCAATCAAGCTACACAGAGGCTCCCGTGTTTCATCCCCGGGGGGAATCGTAAGGCTAAATGTATTTTGCCTGACGATTCCCCCCGCGGATGAAACACGGGAGCCTCTGTGTAGCTTGATTGCCATATATATTTTCATTGCTTACTATATTTTCTGAAATCTCTCAAAATTGCAGGAAAACAACCTTGTGTCAAACCTGTAGGCATTTAGTCTTCATATATTTCAACGCGAATAGACGCACGCACACGATACTTTTGACGCATAAAAACGTGAAACACTGAAAGTCGCACGCGACTCTCACGTCACACGTAAATGAATGTGTTTGTGCGCATGTGTACATTGGCCATTGCACACATGCACAGATATTTCGTCAATTGCTTTCCAGTTCTCAATTATCTTCTCCGACATCCCACCTACACCAATGGCGTTCCCAAGTTTGTCATTTCCGGTTGCTTTCGATTCGTTAACAGATGGAAACAGCGCCCAAATGAAGAATTGCGGTCTCAGCTATCGCTCGCTGTGTCGATTTGTTAGCAAGGTGCGCTCATTAGGCCCAAACGACCAAAAGTAGCACTTCCGATTGAAGAATTTCCGTTCCTGTTGCAATTCTCTGTCTACCATTTCTTCTTCTCTTGACAATTTCTTCTACTTATTCTTTTTCTTTTTCACAAACTTCAGGTTCTTAATTTATTGGTCTTCACTTTCTTTTCTTTCTCATTATTAATTTTCTGCTTTCTTTGCTTTGTCTTCCTTTTTTCTACTCATTGCTTTCGACTCAACCATCTTCTTATTCTTCTTATTTTTCTTCGACATTATCAGTTTATTTCTCTGCTTATTTTTCTTCTTCTTCTACTTCTGTTTCTTCTTCTTCTTTTTCTTCATTTTCTTCGACTTCATCGTCTCATTCGTCTACTTCTTTCCTTTCTAACTATTCGTCTTCTACTTCAACTTCTGTTTCTTCTTCTTCTTCTTTTCTTTCTTATTTTTCTTCTTTCGTTGTTGCTTCTTCTTCTTTTTCTTCTTCGACTTCATCTTCTCATTCGTCTACTTTTCTTCTTCTTCTTCTTCTTCTTCTTCTTCTTCCGTGTCTTCTTTTTCTTATTCTTCTTCACCTCTTGTCATTTTCTTCGACTTCATCTTTTCATTCGTCTACTTCTTTCCTATCTTCTTCTCCTTCTTTTTCTTCTTCTTCTTGTTCTTCTTCTTTTCTTCTTCTTTTCCTTCTTCTTCTTCGACTTCATCTTCCTATTCGTCTACTTCTTTTCTTTCTTTCTCCTCTTCTTCTTCCGTTTCTTCTTTTTCTTCTTCTTCTTCTCCTCTTGTCTTTTTCTTCGACTTCATCTTTACATTCGTCTACTTATTTCCTATCTTCTTCTTCTTCTTCTCCTTCTTCTTTTTTTTTCTTTTCCTTCTTTTT
The DNA here is from genome assembly GCA_963556195.1 of Sepiola atlantica. Classification (NCBI taxonomy): domain Eukaryota; kingdom Metazoa; phylum Mollusca; class Cephalopoda; order Sepiida; family Sepiolidae; genus Sepiola; species Sepiola atlantica. The sequence continues at coordinate 9,861,938 of OY744528.1, read as the reverse complement.
CTTCGACTTCATCTTCTCATTCGTCTACTTCTTTTCTTTCTTCGTATTCTACTTATTCATTATGATAATCCTTTTTTCTGTTTTCTACGACGGCTTCTTACATCTTCTTCATCATCTTATATATATTTTGTTTTCTTCACGCCACTGTTCTACCTCACATCTTTTATTTTACCATCACTCATTTTCTTTTCTGAAGTAACTCTAATCATTGTTTCGATCTGAAGATGTCACACATTTCCCTTTTACCGTAGCCATTGTTGCCTTACAGATAAGTATTTCGTCATTCTTACAGAACTTGCTTTTCTTTTTTATATTTTCTTTCTTTTTTCTTTATGTTTCGCTGTATTTATTTACACCATTTTTCCTTTTTTGTGTCTTTCTTTCGTTGTAATTTCATTTCATCAATATTTTCTTTCACTAAATCTTCACCGTTTCTGTTTTTATTTCTCTTGTTTCTAGAATTTTGCTGAACGTGTATTTCATTCAATTTTACTCATTGTTTTCTTACTTCATAAGTTCTATTAATATGGTTTCTTTCTTTTTTTTTACATTATTCCATTTTCTTTCTTTTTTCTACATTTTCTTCCTTTTTTTCTATCTTAACTATATTTCTTACGTTATTTCTTTATTTTGGTTAAATACAGTTCTCAACCTTTTCATTTTTTCTTCTTTTTGTCCTACTCAGTCTTTTCATTCCTGTCCTGTCTTTTGTAGATTTCCTGTTTTTTAATTTTTTAATAACTCACTTTTATATTTCGTCAGTTTTTTTTTACTTTAAATCTTTTTTTCGTATTTTATTTCTTTTCTTTATCAATAATCCCGAATGTCGCTGTTTCGTTTTTTTTTAATAATACGGGTATCTTTTACTTTACTCCGCAGAGTCGTGAAGGGGGTCCAAAAAACGAACGACATAGTGTTTAAAAACATAAATAGGCAACAGGTAAAGGCGACCTACGTCGAGAATAGATATTTTCCTACGTAGCTATGACATTTGTTTGTATTTTTACGTAGTATACATGGGTTTTTATTAGATGTAAAAAAAAAAATTCTTGTTTTTTTTTGCACAAAAAGAAAATGGCGGTGGGCCTTATTCTCTTACACACACCCCTACGATCGCCATCTTGGATTTGTGCGATGTTGGTGTGAGGAATAATTTAATTTCTAATAAATAGCATTTCGAACGGGTTAAAAATACAAACAAATGCCACAGGTAAGTTTGAAAATAACTTTTATCGCCTACAGTTACTTTTATTTGTTGTATATTTGTTTTTTGAGCGTTTTTAGTCTGCTGAGTAAAGTAAAAGCTACCCAATAATACTATCCAGAGAGTGTCTCATTATTTCACTTTTCTTTACTTCCTATAATTTATACTTCGTCATATTCTTTATTTCATTCTCTTTCTTCTCAATTATTATTTCCTTCTATTTCTTTTATTTTTTCTTCTTTGTTTTTGTTCTTTTTCGTCTTTTTTCTTTCGGTCTTTTATTTGTTTTTTCTTCATTATTTGACTTTTTTAATCGCTGTTTGTTTTTTTTTATAATTTTATCCAGAGAGTGTCTCATTATTTCACTCTTTCTTTTTTCTTATGATTTATAATGCGTAATATTCTTAGGTTCCTTTTCTTTCTTCTCAATAATTATTTCCTTGATTTTTTTTGATTTTTCCCCTCTTTGTTTGTTTGTCTTCTTTCTTTCTTAATTTCTTTCTTTCTTCCATTTATTGTTTATTATTTAACCTTTTTTAATCGTCATATTCTTTATTTCATTCTATTTTTTCTCAATAATTATTTCCTTTACCTTTTCTCTCTTTTTGTCTTCTTTCTTTCTTCCATTTGTTTTTATCGTCATATTCTTTTATTTAATTCTCTTTTTTCTCAATAATTATTTCCTTTATTTTTCCTCTCTTTGTTTTATTTTTTGTCTTCTTTCTTTATTTCTTTTCTTTCTTCCATTTGTTTTTATCGTCATATTCTTTATTTCATTCTCTTTTTTCTCAATAACTATTTCCTTTATTTTTCCTCGCTTTGTTTCATTTTTTTCTTCTTTCTTTCTTTATTTCTTTTTTTCTTCCGTTTGTTTTTATCGTCATATTCTTTATTTCATTCTCTTTTTCTCAATAATTATTGCCTTTATTGTTTCCTCTCTTTGTTTCATTTTTTGTCTTCTTTCTTTCTTTATTTATTTCTTTCTTCCGTTTGTTTTTATCGTCATATTCTTTATTTCATTCTCTTTTTTCTCAATAATGATTTCCTTTATTTTTTCCTCTCTTTGTTTCATTTTTTGTCTTCTTTCTTTCTTTATTTCTTTCTTTCTTCCATTTGTTTTTATCGTCATATTCTTTATTTCATTCTCTTTTTTTCTCAATAATGATTGCCTTTATTTTTTCCTCTCTTTGTTTCATTTTTTGTCTTCTTTCTTTCTTTCTTTATTTCTTTCTTCCATTTGTTTTTATCGTCATATTCTTTATTTCATTCTCTTTTTTTCTCAATAATGATTGCCTTTATTTTTTCCTCTCTTTGTTTCATTTTTTGTCTTCTTTCTTTCTTTCTTTATTTCTTTCTTCCATTTGTTTTTATCGTCATATTCTTTTATTTAATTCTCTTTTTTCTTAATAATGATTGCCTTTATTTTTTCCTCTCTTTGTTTCATTTTTTGTCTTCTTTCTTTCTTTATTTGTTTCTTTCTTCCATTTGTTTTTATCGTCATATTCTTTATTTCATTCTCTTTTTTCTTAATAATTATCTCCGCCATTTGTCTCTTTTTTCTCCTTGTTTCCTTCTTCTTTCTCCTAGTTTATTTCTTTTTCTTCTAGTCTCTTTCTTCCATTTGTTTTTTTTTCTTATCTAACTTTTTCAAACCTATACTTTCTCTCTCGTTGTCTTACTCCAAGATCATTGATTTATTTGCTTTTATTTCATTTACTTCAGTATTCGCGAATCTCTTATTTATCTCTTTCTAACACTAACCCTAACTCAAACCTTTCAATCCCTACAATCTAACAGGGCCTCCTTCCATCTCTTTCTCTCATACCATAATCATCGGTCGTCGTCGCAAACACCGTCCGCCTTTTAGCTCTCATTTTCAAACGATGAACATTCCATGGTGTTGCCCTATTCGAAGCCGGGTCCCATTCTTATCAATATTTCATGGCCAAGACGCCAGCACTGATTGTTTCGCAGAATCAATGGAGGCACCAAATAGAGCAAAAAAGTCATAAAAAGGGTGAAAACGAAAAGAAAAACGGTGAAAATGAATACAAAAGTTGATAAGTCAATTGATCAATGTATTTCTCCAGCCGAATGAATCATATGATAATGGGGCATTTGGTAAAACCACACAAAAACGTGATGGACGGACGAAGAAAAAGAAAAGAACGGATTTAATATAAAAGATAAGGAGGAAAGAAAATGGCGGACATTTATGCGATGGAATTGGCGGGAATTTCGAGGTTGGTGACTTCCAGATAAAAAAGAACAATAAATAAAACAAAAACGTTATAAAACGAGTCTGACTCGAGTTGCATTTGCTAAATACGATCGTTTTGTTTGCTTTACAGAATGTCTAAACCTTCTGTGGCGTATATAATGCCAGCGATGTGATGTAATGTCTGCAATGCGATGAGCGCTCAGAGATGGAGATATAAAGCCAGACTAGTGTAGATGCAAACAAAAAATAAAATAATATGAGGTAAATTTTTAAAACAAGATACGGATATTAATGTGGAGCCTACTCAAGCGAAGTAGTGCACGGGTGTAAATGGCAATTGCCAATCGCGGTGCATGTATGAGAATAAGAGGGGGGTCGCATTAAATATATTTTTTCCAACTAACACGTTGCAGATGCAATATTAACACCAGTTATGGAAAAATTCCAATTTGTTTCTCTATTTCGATACAATTAGCGATTATGTTCTAAATTCCCGATTCCGATAAAATTATCTATACCGATTTTGTTTTCAATAACGGAGGCATCCGAGAAAATACAACCACATCATAAAAAGTAATTACATGCGCAACTATAGACCCATTTATCGAAATAGTTAATTGGACGGTGTCAATTTTAATATTGTTTATATGTAAATTTTCCGATATTTTGAGTGTATCTAATCGCAAACTTTTTTCTATAAAGTACAAAACTGATTTATGTGGTTTAAATATAGATGTACCAAAGTTATGTTAAAAAAAAACAAATTGTTTACGTCAGTTCTTGCAGCATGAAATGCGCTTGAACAAAATGTATAGGAAACGGATAAGTACATTGTTTTGTAACTCACCAAAAGTCATAAAAAACAGTACATATTTGTTTACTTATAGAAAAATCAATTTTCTTTCGTGTGATAGGATTTTATGGATTTATAGCGATCTTATAACGGGTGTCTTCCGCTGAAGAATAATACTATGCCCAAAAAATTGACACACCGGATATTTGTTTCCTTAAGATATTTTGGCATGACATTTTTAGGATATTAATCGGATATCTGAAACTGAATAAGTTACGTATTAATAAGCAAAAAAACATTCAATTAAAATTAGTTTATAATTAATTAATTAGCAAATGTGTATTGTCATTTTCAAGAAACAAGCATTTTATAGCAAATGAATTTAATTAGCTATTTTCAAAGAGAGGAAAAGCAAGATATGAATGCTTAAATTACAAGGTATTTGTTTGAAAAGAAATAAGAAATAGTTTACTCAACTAAACATTATAAGAAATGTGTTTGTTATTGTTAAATGTTTTTTTACGAACTTAACTTCATAGTACGTATTATAGTACTTCATAGTACGCATTATAGTACTTTTTAGTACGTATTATAGTACTTTATAGTACGTATTATTAAACAAACAATACAGCAATAATATAGAAAAATACAGAGACATCTCGAGAAAAATAAAGCCATCAACATAAAATTTGTAATTATTGGTCACATTTTAAGTTTAATTATTTTAATAAGAGAAGGAGGAATATTCTTAATTAAATAACATAATTTTTTCTTTAATTTCTTTAATTGGCGAGAATTTTCTTTTGTACACAACATTATAACATAACAACTTCCTTGTGCCTAATTTGTCACCACATATGTAATATTTTATAGCAAATAAATAATTCAGTGTAGTATCTGGTCTTGTACTACACTTAATGTTTTATTTCCTCAGTCAGCGAAGGAGAAATCCTTCTAGACTTACGTAAGTTTTATTTTTGTACGAATCCAAAGTGCCACTGTTTGGTCAGCTGGGTTCCCCATATAAAACATAGACCGTTTTGTGAGGAGATAAGTTAATAGGATAACACATATTAAATGGCACTCTCAACTGAATGAACCCACTCCAAAATAAGTTTCTACTTTTTTAGGAGATTACTTGGGAACAATTTAGGAGGAAGAAGGGAAAAAACAAAACAAATAATTAAAAATTCAAAGTCGTGTATCCATTTGTTAACAAATTAAACAACACGAAATTATGTTTTCAATACTAATTACTTTGTTCCTATCCTATAATGTTTGAATAAAATATAAGATTTGGACTTGTGTATTTATTTTTAAAAATGAACAATACATAAAACAATTTACAAAACTTCTTTATATACAATATTTCTAGTGAACGTAATATTTCGACGACTAAACCTTACTTTGTAAATGTTTTCGTTTAAATAAAATGTGGCTTCAATTCATGAATATTTATTTACTCCTCTCCATGAGTTAGGCGCAAGGCCAGTTTTATCTTACTCCCACAAGTAAGATGTGACCCAAGGTCGGATCGGGAAAGTAAGGTTTAAAAATTGCCTGGGCAGCCGCGTCGACATTCCCCGATAGGGGCACCTCAGGCAGTAAGCAATAAACTTATACCTCCCCAAAGAGGTGAGGCAAAGCCTGGGAGGGTGGACCTCCTAGAACTACACAGGACAGACCCATGGACCGGCGTAAATCAAGCCCCGAAGGCCAAGACAATACCAGTCTATGGGGTGCAGTATCCATCGGAACAGATACTACACTTTGATCTTAGCCAAAAGGCCAATAATTCATGAGTAGCATACAAAGATTCGGAAGGTCGTTCCTTTTGATGTAAGCATGACACACAAAATCACGCACGCTATTGTATTAATATGTGTCTTCCCGGTCGTCCCCTCACTACCTCTCTTCCCCTTCCTCTCAAAATGTAGAAAAACAATCTTAGAAGTTGGTTGGGATCGAACTATAAACCAGTCGGTCCGAAGTAAAAAATACTACGTCGTTAACCGTTCCGCCAAAGGAAAATAATCGAAAATTAGGCGAGTTAAATGTTTTTCAAAATCTAGCTGCGGCACGCATGCGCAGAGCTTTTGCCGGAAGCGTGACACACGAACACACGCTATCGTATTAATATATAGATTATTATCATGTTTTAACGATTAGAATTGTATTAGGGCTGTTCATTAAAGTTGCTTACTACTAACCCTAAGTTCGACTAGAAATCGTTATAAAACCACACGTAATCATCTAAAAAGTAGAATCTCGTTTTGGTTTAAGAAGGATGATGTAGCTGAGTGTGCTAATGTACAATAACACGATAATAATAATTATAATAACGATAATAATAATAATAATAATAATGATAATAATAATAATAATAATAATGATAATGATAATGATAATAATAATGATGATAATTATAATAATAATGATGATAATAATACTAATAATGATAAAAATAATAATGATAATAATACTAATAATATTAATAATAATAATAATAATAATAATAATAATGATAATAATAATAATAATAAAAATAATAATAATGATAATAATAATAATGTTGATAATAATAATAATGATACTAATAATAATAATAATAATAATAATAATAATAATAATAATAATAATAATAATAATAATAATAATAATAATAATAAAAATACAACCGCACGAGAGAGGCGCAAGCATAGGCTGACGCCACAAAAATTATGGACAGAGGGTCGAGGAGGGAAAGCGCAAACCAGACCTCCACTGGAAGAGCGCGGACAGCTCTGGGACCTCGGGAAGGCTTGTTTCCACTCGGGCCCCAGAGGGCACCGATGGCCCTTATCAGCGGGAAATCGTTGGTAGGTGGCTGTTGCGATTACCGCAAGGTCATCAGCGGTGATGAACGAAAAGAGGTGGAGCATACTGGAGACCTGAGGAGACTTGTTGTCACTCGGACTCCAGGGAATACCACAGGTTTTCGGCAGTGGGTGACCACTGACGATGACCAGTGTGATAGCTCCTAGTGAGTAAATAATAATAATAATAATAATATTCATAAAACAAAACCATACGAAGAACACCACAACAGCCAAGGAACGGAAACTGCAAAAAACATCACTTCATAATCATCCACCAATAAATTACAGAAAAAAAATAAATAAATTTTAATTTAAAAAAAAAATTAAAAATTAAAAAAATTGAAATGTTAAAATTTTTTTTTTAAATGTTACCGGCCTAGGCTGACACCAGACAAAATATTTCTAGAGGGTCGAGGAGGATGAGGAGACTAGGGAGGGACAGCACAAACCAGACCTCCACTGGAAAAGTGCGGAGAATGCTGCGACATTTGGGAGGCTTATTGCCACCCTAAATCCCAGAGAAGACCAATTGTCCTTACCAGCGGGAAATCAATGGAAAGTGGCTGTTGCGATACCGCATCGTTATCGAAAAGACGTGAAGAATACTGGAAATCTGGGGTGGCTTGTTGTCACTCAGACTCCAGGAAATACCACTGGTTGTTGTCGGTGAGCAATTACTGACGATGATTTGTGTGAGAATTCCTAGTGAGTAAAAATAATGATAATGATAATTACAATAATAATTTATAAGTTTTTAAATAGTAAAAGTTTCTACGTAACTTCTAAAACGAAACAATTCAAACTTGCACATTACATTAAAATATAAGTTTAATTACGAAACACAAATTAATAAAAACTTCTTAGAAATTTACTTTGAAGTCATCACCCACATTTCAATTTTCTTTAACTTTTTTTTGAAAAAAATATACACTTACATTTTAGAGTGATCTGAAAGAAGTGTACCTGTGTCTTATGAGTGGAAGGACAATGTAATAACAGAACTGCCAAACAGTTTCAATAATTTTAATAACAAATAATTATTTTTTTAATTTTTAGTATTTTATTTTATTGCCTTCTATTACCATCCAAATCCACTTTTCATATATTTAGAAAGTTTGTTTCATAACCAGTTTACAAACATCCAACACTCAAAATCACAGAAGAACTGACGTCAAAGTATGTTATGGCCCAAGGCCATGAAAAACGTGAAATTTACTAATGTATTTACACCTAATTTAACGCCACACTAAGCCTTTCAAAATGTTCAATTTATTTTCACACTTCAGGCTAAACCTCTTAAGATGTCCCAGTGCCGGACAAATGACCACGGAAAAAAGCCCACAATATATATAAAAAAAATTTAAAAACATTTTTTTATTTTTATATATTTTTTTACTAATTTGTACATTACGTTTGTCTTGTCAGTATTTTTCTTTACGAAAATGTTTATTTAATTTTTAAACATGTTTTGAATCTTTTAAATTCTTTTACGTCAGCGATTTGTTTTAATTTAGACAAGTAACATTCATTTATTACATTTTTAAACATTTTTTTGAATCTTCTAAGTCAATTAAATTCTTTTACGTAAGCTAATTCATGCAAATATTAATTTGTAGTTTTAACTTACACAATTAAAATAAATTTATTTAATTTCTAAACATTTTTTGAATCTTGAAAGTCAATTACATGCTTTTACGTAAGCGAATTTATGCAAAGATTAATTCTTTGTTTTAATTTTGGCAAGTAAAATACATTTACAGCGTATTTAGATGCATTCATCATTTATAGATTGTAGTTTTACAGGTTGTGAAAACAAACAAATATTTATTATTTTACCATTAGTAGCAGCAATGTAAAATAGAGATTAAAGAGACAAATTAAAAAAAAAGAATCGTTTTCGGAATCGGAAATTATGCGAACATTTCTGATATCGATTCTGATAGCTGAAAAATCCGATTTTTGTAATCCCCAATTCCGATTAACTGTCTTAACATTAATCACGACATATAGTAAACAAAAGCACAGTCCTTCGACAGTGGGTAAGCTTATTACATTACAGTATTCTATTCTGAACTTCGTTTACTATCGATTGTCATTCTTCAAGTAAACTAGAAGACTAGTAAAAAATGATTATTCTTTTTTTAAGGTAAACGTTGGAACCGTGTCTGAATCTCATTTTTCTCTACGTGTAATGTCTATATTCCAGTCAGGTTGACAGTAAGTATACGCCATTGAGAAAGCAACAGTTTATTATACTAAAGAGTTATTCATTTAAATCTTTTGCGATATACAGGGTGATTAATAAGTCACTTCACTTAGCTATTTAAAATGATTACCATATGAAGCACAAACGTAATGTGAACTTTTGATGATTGTTATCTTACTCTCTAAGTACTGCTATTTGTTATTTTACATTTGTTCGTTTATATATTTGTTTCTATATATATTTATTTCATAATCAATCAAATATGCTACAAAGAGTCGTAACTTCCTTGCAAAAATGAATGTAGCTATGCATGCAGAACGAAGGTGGAAATTTTGTAAATTTGCTATAATTTTAAACTCCTATAAATGAATTTGTTGAATATACTTTCTGTTTTGTGTTACCGTATTTTTTAACTTTAGAATTTCAAAAATAAATAGCTAAGTGACTTATGAATCACCCTGTATGATTTAATGACACAGAATACATGCTACAAATAATATTTGGTTTAGAGATGAAGTTATTTTTGAAAAAAATACATTTTAATTCAAATAATTGCATTTAATAATTATTTATTCACCAAGTGATCACTCGCTTACTTAGTTTATGTGTATCACCCTCGCCCTTCTCTCTCTCTCTCCCTATCTCTCTGTCTCTCTCTCCTCTCTCTCTCTCTCTCCTCTCTCTGTCTGTATTTATCAAATGTGGAATGTAATAAAGAAAGGAAATAATCACACAATTGAAAAAAGTTAATTATAAACAAAAACGAATGACACAGTTTTCTGAGTAGTTTTCAAGTATCATCCGGCTCTAAATGTCCACGATTATCCGTGACTATCAAATACCATTCCCGGAGTACCGAAATAACATATAACGTTGTTCGACTTCTTTGTTCGAACTGTTTAAACAGTGTGGATCAATCAAATTTGATAGAACTATCTGCCCATAGTTTTAATCATGTTTGATCTGTTTAATGACTTATATTGAGACATTTTCCCCATAATGTTTTTCCAAATATGTTTCTCATTTCAAGATATTTACCTCGAATAATTAATTAATATTCAATTGTTATTAATCAAA
>OY744528.1:9826579-9846579 GCA_963556195.1 Sepiola atlantica | reverse complement strand
AGATTTGTTTGATGTTTTATTTTAAGTACAACTTTTCTTCCGATTTGAAAAATACTGTTCGTTGTATTATCAAATATTAAATTGTTGATTTTAACAAATTCATTGAATCAAATTGTTTAATTAAAATAATAATTGATTTAAAAATTACTATTTAAAAAACACACACATTCTAATGAATTTAATTTAGGTAAACTTTTCCTCGAGAGCATTTAAATAACTAATCGTGTTCGCTGTATTTGATGTTTTGACTGTTTTATTTTAGGTACAGCTTTTCTCCGATTTGAAAAAATTCCAATATTATCATTTTATAACGACCTTAAGTGTGTTTACGATTTTGGCTTTACCTTTTACGCCGTAAAGCTTTCATTTACAAACTGTTTCTATTATCAATGTCTAACTACCAAATAAACATGACTGGGCCTCCATTAGTTTACGGGTAAACATTCATTTCTGACGCGGCAGCCTAGCAAAAATATGCTCCCTCCGGTCGCATATTTTTGCTAATTATGTTAATTCGTGAATTTTGCATATCATTGTCTTTCAAGTCATAGCATAGTCGTCCCAATGTGTGTGAACTCTCCGATCGTCTCTAGTCTGTGTCGAATGTTACATCTCATGAGATTATATTTCTACGTAGTGGATGTTCGTATCTTTAAAAGCAGATTACTCTTCGTGAGTAAAGTAATTTTCCTAACAGGGGCGTGTGAAAATAGTCAATGTTAAATTTGTCACGTCACCGAACTTCCAAATGTTTAGCTAGCCTAAGTTGAAACGCATAAAATACGGTTTAAATGTATAAAATAAAGAACGCCTGGGGCCTCAATTATCGAGGGCATTGCCCTATACGCTGTATTGTATAGTTACTTTACCCATGTAATTCTATAAGTAAGAAACCTGAAATTATCAAGTTCGAACCCTAACCCTAACACTAACCCTAACCATAACCCCATACCACACACCAAAGAATCCGAAGACGTTCTTGTATAAACCTAAGAAACGCAAAGCAACATGATATACTCCGAGTAAGGGCGAAAGTTTGGATGCCTGAACTAAGCATAAAGAGTCCCCAGTTAGACAACAAGCGCTCGAAGAATTTCGAAGGTTGCATTGGCCGAAACTTTGTGATAATAACATTCAAGATGCTATCATTGTTTATATTGCTATATCATGTTTGATTGAGGATTTTATTACATGTAATTTACACCTAAGTTATCCCCCCCTGGTGATCTCTGTTTGTTTTGAATGTTTTTTTAAATTTTCCATTTATTAATTAATCAATTCGCTGTTCTATTTCTTCTTCGAAAATCCTGTCAGTTTGTATGAATTTTCATGCAACAATCTGATGCTTCTTTTTCCTTACGTGTGTACGTGATGGTCTAAATGCGCTGACCAAGTCCTTTTTGGTATCATCAAAAATGACAAGAAATTGATCAATACATGTTTTCAAAAAAGTCTTTGAAATGATCGTACCTCGAATGCTTGTTAGTTTTTAATTGTTGAACAATGTACAAATTATATTTATCTCAGCTAAAATCATATATATATATATATATATATATATATATACATATATATGTATATATACGTATGTATATAAATATATATATACATATATGTATGTATATATATAAATACATATATATATATATATGTATATATATATATATATAATCTCGGAAGTTTCTCAACCATTAAAACTATATAAAAAAAAAATTTAAAAAAGTATATAAAAAAAAACTAAAAAAAAAAACTTATAGTCTCAAGTCTTCCAGTGGAAAATCACTCATGTAAGTCAATTTATTTTTTACAGTTATTATATTAGTTAGTTTCTAACACTATTTTAAGGGATCATCAGTTGTTTACCATGAAAAACTGTATATATACATATAGGTATATATACGTATTTTAATTTATTTTTTGGCTCAAGTGTATATTTTTTACAACTATATACACATATATCCATACACCGTCAAACTAAAATAACAAACAAATGAAAACAACCTTCATAAAATGTTTCCATGGTGATCACACCTGGCGTAAAATATGTAGACGACATAATTACGAACGCACTAATCCCAGGGATTACCTTTCAGTATAATCGTTATTATTTATCATCGTAGTGAACATTTTAAAACGGACGTTATTTATGGTATAGATAGAAATACGTATAGACACGGTAATCAGTGATCAGAATTGTCGTTTCTTTCTTCTTCGACGTTTTCTTCATCTTCTTCGCATTTAGATTTTCTCTTAAAATTGAACATTGATTTCAGGTATTGATTCTGTCGTCTGGCATAAACGCTGTGCGCGCCATTTTGAAGCAGTGGCCGTTTTCAAATGATGTTTCTACTTTAACACGCGCTCCCTTCCCACGCTGTTCGATAATCTTTCACAAAATCATCATTTGCCAGGTTAGTAGTATATACAAATAGAGAGTTGCGGCGGAGCAATCCTTACTTACGCCGACTACGGCCTCGACGAACGTGTTCGCTTATTGCATGAGATATTACAGTCTTTTTGGATATTACATTATTTTGTCTAATAAACTAGCTACAAGAATTCACAGACACCCACAAAATTATCAGTGCAACTAGACGTAACAATGCATTTCCCCGCCGAAATCCGAAAACAAAATGGCCGGTGACATCCAAATGCGATCAGCAGTTAAATCGCTATCAAATCTATCATTGACAGTAAAATATATTCTAGTGCTATATGTACTTTCTGGACTTTTGGTATTTTTTCTCGCAGAGAACTATACCTATAGAAAGAGGCATATATATATATATATATATATATATATATATATATATATATATATATATATATATATATCTATTAATATTGGAGTTTATGTATCTGTCTGTCTGTCTATCTGTCTGTCTGAAGCCGAAACTCCAGTATGACTATTTTACTGAAACTAATCTTTTTTTACTGAAACTAATCTTTTTGAAATTCTTTATATACTGTCATTAAAAGCCGTTAAGACACCAGATGGGTTTTCCTATTTACATAAGTCATTCCTTTAAACCTTCAATTAAATTCATATTTACAAATATACACTTATAACTGCTATTATCAAATTTACATATGTATTCACAATATTTTTCGATGAGGTTATATTAATAAAAATTATTCATACAATTAATTACAGCCATTTTCATCATAACCGGCGTGTTTTCTAAACCATTTCAACGCGAGTACTGTTAAAATTGCAAAGTCATTGGGTGTTTAATCAGTGGTGTCCTCCCTCCCTCCGGTAATTAAATATGGCGATCTGATTAAGCAGCCGATTGGCTTTTTAATCAGTAGTGTCCTCCCTTCCTCCGGTAATTAAATATGGCGATCTGATTAAGCAGACGATGTTAATATGGCACGTTAAATATGTAAACAACAATGCTGGTATTCACCGTGCTCAGTTTTCCATTTTTAAAACCGTCCTAAGTTTGTTTATTCTTGGCCATTATGTTTTCAAACACACATTTATTAAATCAAATTGTTTAATTAAAATAATAATTGATTTAAAAATTACTATATAAAAACGCGCGCGCACACGCACACACCAACACACACATAGTTCAGGTAAATTTTTTCTTTCCGAGAATTAAAAAACTTTTCGTGTTTACTGTATTTGATTTCTTAATACTTTCATATCCAATATTATCATTTTTTCACGACCTCAACAGAATTTATGATTCCAAGTTTTATTTATTAAAAAAAAGATGTGATTTTTTCTTTAATGTCAACAAAATAAACTAACACATTGTACTGGAAAACTATACAACTGATTGTAGAATCAAATTGTTTAATTAAAAAAAAGGTCATTAAACAAACACACCCCCACACACACACACACACACTGTGTTCACTGTATTTGATTTTTTGGTGCTTTTTAATTTTAGGACCCACGCTAACTCTGCCCCCGTCGTTACAGTTAGGGTTAGGTTTTTTTTGTTTTCTTTTTAATTAAAAATATTTACATGTATAGGGGGGGGAAGATAAAAGAATTGGGGGAAGGCGGTCAAAAAAAAATTTTTTTTTTTCTTAACTAAAAAATATTTCAATGACTGGTAATATAAAAAAATTGAGGGGGGTACAAAACATTTTTTTTCTTTCTTTTTAAACTACAGGTCTTTCTATTTATGGGCGAGGGTACAACAAAAATCGGGGTAGGGTCGAATTTTTTTTTTCTTTATTTTCAACTAAAAATATTCTTGGTCATAAACACAGAAAATCAATGTCTAACCACCACAGAAATATGACTGGGGCTCCATTGGCTTATGCGTTAGCCTTCATTTCTGATGCGGCAGCCTAGCAAAAATATGCGACCGGAGGGAGCATATATTTGCTAGTATATATAATATTTGTTATTGTTTTTTATCTATGTACGTATACGTTTCGTCCTTAAAGAGGGACTCATCAGCATAGGGATATGACTATTCACTACCGATAATGCGATTCGAAACCCCGGACTACAAGTATTTTTCAACTCAAAACCGACGTCTTTAACCGCTCGGTTAATTTTAAATAGCTAATAAACGATATATATATATATATATATATATATATATATATATATATATATATATGAATATATATATATGAATATATATATATATATATATGTATATATATATATGTATATATATGTATATATATATATGTATATATATATGTATATATATGTATATATATATATGTATATATATGTATATATATGTATATATACGTATATATATATATGTATATATATGTATATATATATATGTATATATATATATATGTATATATATGTATATATATATATATGTATATATGTATGTATATATATATGTATATATATGTATATATATGTATATATATATATATATATATATATATATGTATATATATGTATATATATATATGTATATATATATGTATATATATATATATATATATATATATATATTCGGACTATTGAAAGAATCTCTAGACATAAGTTGTCTTTTATATTTAACAATACTTGCTATATATATATATAAATATATATATATATATATATATATATATATATATATATATATATATATATAATTTTTAACGTATATGTTTTAGCATATACTCTGAATATTTTATATGGAGCAACCTCTTCCAATTTAAGCTCGATGAATGTTAACCAGTATCAACAGAGCATATATAAGTAAGCTAACTACATTCCAAAAGGTAATATTTAAAAAAAATTTCTTACAAACCATTTTTACAAATCAAACATCTTTAAGTCTAAATTATTTTACGAATCATTTCACTTAAAGTAAATAAAACAACGTTATTATGTTCATATTCGATCAGTTCACGTAAATTTTGTCTAAAAAGTACATGAAAAGTTCTCAATTTGAAAAAAAAATCAACCTATTTGACATGGAAGACAGACGGACTGAAGAAAACACTTTTAACTAACATATGACCTTTTTCCGTTGTCCGCCATACAATGTTCAGTCAACCATTACGTAAGTAGAGCTAGGTAGTAAGTTATGAAAATATATTTCTGGCAATTAAGCTATACAGAGGCTCCCAATATTTGACAAAGAAAGACCGAATAACAAGAAGTACTACGTGGGTATGCCCTGCTTAGATTTTAAAACCAGATATTACAACCAGAAAAGCACATTTAAAAACAAAGAACGTCGAATTAAAACATCACTACCAAAATATTATTTGGAGATCAAAGTAAAATGGACGCTCACCAATAATTGAATTGAAAATAATACGACATGCCGGTACATGTAGAAATTTAGACGACCCGTGTAGATTATGTCTGAATGAGAAATGTTAATACTAAACTTTAACCCCCCCTAACTCTAGTAAAATATGAGATAGCAAACAGCTGCCTGCACGGAATAAAATGTACCTTAGGCTAACAATACATAAATAAATAAATAAACAAACAAATAAGTAAAAAACTAAACAAACAAACACCTAAAAACCTAAAAACTAAAACTTAAAATATAAATACAACCGACCACGTGTTAAAATAAGGCCATCAATTACATTGTCCCAACAAAGACACAGGTATAGGGCACTCTATAAAAAACAGAAAAATAGAATAGGAAATAAGAAGTTAAACCAACCGAACCTTGGCTAAGACAACAACAAAGAAACCGGGATGAATAATCATATAAAAAAGGGAACAATTGAATAGGAAATCGGAAGTAAAGCCAACCGAACAATTTGTGCGTGAGAAGCTTGTCGATTGGTTAAAATAACAACAAAGGATTTGATTGGTTAACTAGCTAGTCGTGTGTATAAAAACTTCCGAAAAACAGATTCCATGCATTTTAGCCTGAAGATTACCCCGGTGATGAAACACGGGAGCCTCTAGGTGGTTTAATTGCCATAAATATATGTTCATCGCTTACGATATATATATATATATATATATATATATATATATATATATATATATATATATATATATATATATACATATATATTTATATATATATATATATATATATATATATATATATATATATATAAGTCAGTTCATATTATATTCCAATAACCATGGTTTTATTTTATTATTTTTATTTTTTCACATTTTTATAAAAATTCTAATTCACTTGAGGGTAATTTTTTACTTACTGAAGTTACAGCAATGTCTATTTAGGTCATTTGGATACGAAACTCTTTTAAGTTCAACAGTTTAGAGCTAGTTTCATAATGTCAGCCGTCCATTTAAGCTACGATTAACATTTTTATACTTCGATGTTTTTGTGGAAAATATTTGGTATTTATTAATAAATCGTTTCCATCAACACTAAGACAAGCTCAATTACCCAGATTTTTTCACTTAAGTAGTAAGTTTCTATTAAATGCGAAACTAACGAAGATATATACTCACAACGAAGATATATTATAGTTACCTAGACATGATTCCAAATACCGAAATGAGCTATTAAATATTTATTTATTTTATTTTATTTTTTTATAACGTGATGTTTAAATACCTAATTTAAAAGTATTATGAGAGTTCCAAAGTAGTTTTAACGGACATTTATACTTAAAGTTAATCGTGATTACGTTCTAAATCTAATTCGCATCATCATGTGAATACCGACAAGCACAATGTCAATATCAACTCCCACTCTTATTTCATGCGTATATTTAATATTAGGTTGTGTGCATTCTATTATTTATTTATTAATATGTCTATTAATATACATATAGGAAGATGTTTAGTATCTATTAATAAATCGTTTCCATCAATACCAAGATAAGCTTAATTACCCAGAATTCTTCACTCAAGTAGTAAGTTTCTATTAAATGCAAAACTAAGGGGGAGTGATTTGTCACTCACAACGAAGATATGTTATAGTTACTTAGACATGATTCCAAATACCGAAGGGAGCTATTAAATATTTATTTATTTATTTTATTTTATTTTTCATAAAATGATGTTTAAATACCTCATTTTAAAATATTTAAAGGATTCAAAAATAGTTTTAATGACATTTATAGTTAAAGTTAATTGTGATGACGTTTAAAATCAAATTCGCATGATCATGTGAATACCGACCTGATATTGACATTGGTGACAAATGAAACGGACCGTAAAAATATATCTCACAGAAATGTTATGTTTTTTGGAAATGTGAAAAAATAAAAATAATAAGATAAAACCATGGTTATTGGAATATAATATGAACTGACTTATAGTTGCTCTGTTATCAATAATTGACAATCATTGAGCTGAATCTATTAAGGAGACTACAAAGTAAAAGGAACTGATAGTATATGCTAATACATATATTGTCATTGATCATTATATATATATATATATATATATATATATATATATATATATATATATATATATATATATATATATTTATATATATATATATATATAAAGCAATCCAACAAAAGATATAAGCGTCAACTAATATCTTATAATTAGTGAAACATTCGGATAAAAACTGAAGCTTAATATACTGGATAGAGCATTAATATTATAATATAAAATGAAGTAATACAATGAGGTGCCAATCAAATGTTATTATAATTAAAGGTTCAAGCAAAGTATCTTTGAAAACTCATGAGCTAATGACTTTAAGATACTTTGCTTGAACCTTGAATTATAATAAAATTTGATTGGCAACTTATTTTATTACTTGATTTTATATTATAATCTATATAAATATATAATAACCATATTTACTATTTATAATTAATAGTTCCCATATTGTATTAAATTCTATACTAATTCTGCGTAGTAAGTCCGAAACGGGCGAACCGTTGTTCGAATCCCACTGAAAATGAGAACAGTAGTCCGAATAATCTAATCTATACAAATAATCAAATTCATCTAAAAAGATCAGAAACATGGATCAAAATGTTATAAACATTAGAATAGTCGTCCGATTAATGTAAATACAGCAAATAATACTTTAGTATACGTCGGTTGTTGTTATTGAGTATCTAAACTCAAATTCATACTATGATGAAGATAAGAATAATATAAGATAGTGATACGGTTCACACGTGGAACTTATTATAGCTGGACAGGGCCAATTTTTTACTCAAAAAATTATTTTTAAAATGGCTGACCTACAAACAAATGGCCAGTGCAGGGTTTTCCATTCAGCGGTTGCGAGCCCGAGACACCTAATGCCATTTACACTGTCCACCACAATAAAGTGTGTAAATGACTCCATTGGAAGACCTTTGGTGAGATGCAGCTTCATAAACCGCTCAACATCTGAGAGCATGAACCTTCACCGATGACATCAAACAGAAAGGTCACAGTCTACTATGACAAAAAGATACAGGCGAGCAAATACATAAAGGACGGGCCCATCAAGACGGGCATTTTTATATGAAACTAACCTGAAAGGACTACGTTCATTATTGACATAACCGTTTCAGATTACTTTGGCCTCGAACGCGAAAAAAATAATAAAATAGTAGAACCTCAAGAATTACTTAAAAACAGTATAGTCTCTGAGACAAAGAAATATTATACCGGCTGTAGTAGAAGCAACTGGCCTAATAAAAAATTACTTGAGAAACACTTAGAAACAATCTTTGGTAGACCGAGTTGTAGCAGAATACAGATAGCAGTTATATCTCTATATATACATGTCTATCTTAGAAAGGGTTAAAGTTAGGGTTAGGGTTGATTTCCTAAAACTAACTGTAGTAAAAAAAACAAAAAAACATAGAAATCTAATTCAACCTACAAAAGACACATACAGTTTTTTTTAACAATGTTTTCTATATGAAAATAAAAAAGTAACGAGGTTAAATACTACGATACAAATATCTTAGACAATCCTCGATGGAGTCGGTCATCATGGCTCCGTTGACAAGTCTCTTAAAAACGCAAATAATTATTACGCGTCTCTTTCTCTCTTCTGCCAAAAAATATTGACTGCGCCGTCATTCAAAATAACTGTGTATCTTACTGCGGAAAGACATCAAATATCTGTGCTTATAGCCGTTGGTCACTTTATAGACGCGTATCGATAGCATTTCCCCTTCACCTATCGTCCGCACTGTCCAGTTTAACCTCCTTTCTTTTTCTATGGCCTCGATCGGAAATGACAGACAGATGTTACGGGTTGGAGAGACAGTATTCTCCTAGCTGTCAAGGTTTTTGGGGTGTTTCGACCTATTTGAACGGAACGATCAAAATGAACATGACTACAATTGTGAACTTGTATACCACCTCCTGGTTTTTGGAATTATATATATTTCACTGTCTTGCTCCCCATATATACATGTGTGTGTGTTGGTTTGCTAACTAAGAAATGAAGAGCGACGATATGCTTCTTTAAAAATGAAGGAAAATTAACTATTCGGTTCGCTAAAATAACTTGGTGCTTGTACAGAACAGCGTCCGTATTTAATTATCATTACAACAAAATAAAACAGTATGATATACTTACGCAGCAATTTTAAATGAGTAGACTCATCAAAAAGTAGGAAACATGATCGAGTAGAATTTTATTTAAAAATCAAAATCAGTTTCATCGTAGTTTGATTACTGCCATTGATTTATTACATGTCAATATGACAGACTGGGGTTTCTCCCGATTAATGTTGTGTATTTCGCTTGAATCAATGGCCAAACCCGATTAAACTATATAACGGATTTGTATATATTAATACAATTCTACTCAATAGTTTTTGCTAACTTTTGGCGTACAAACCTATTTTTGCTTGATACATAAGTATTTCAAAGATTTTTCACGTTAATATCATTGGAATTGTGATTTTCAGCATTTTTCATATGTGTACTTCTCTGTAAAAGCACTGATAAGTTTTTTAACTAGCATAATACTCTTCATGAGAAAGATATCCTGCTACTATATATATATATATATATATATATATATATATATATATATATATATTAGAATATTAAATTAAATTTGAGATGAGCGATGTATCGCTCAATAATGATGTAAAAGCTCAATATATTGAATAGAGCAATAATTTCAAGAGATTAAAGATGAGAATACAAACTTATATACATACAATATTTATTAAAACATCAGACGTTCAAAACAAAGAGTTTCACATCCTAAATCCATGGAGTTTCACTCTGATGAAAGTATTTGTCTTTGAAAATTCATGGATTCAAGGTATGAAACTCCTTGCTTCGAACTTCTGATGTTTTAATAAATTTTGTATTTATACAATTTGTTATTCTCATCTTTCATCTCCCGAAGTGTATATATATATATATATATATATATATATATATATATATATATATATATATATATATATATATATTAGAATATTAAATTAAATTTAAGAGAAGCGATGTATCGCTCAATAATGATGTAAAAGCTCAATAAATTGAATAGAGCAATCAATTCAAGAGATTAAAGATGAGAATACAAACTTATATACATACAATATTTATTAAAACACCAGACGTTCAAAACAAAGAGTTTCACATCCTAAATCCATGGAGTTTCACTCTGATGAAAGTATTTGTCTTTGAAAATTCATGGATTCAAGGTATGAAACACTTTGCTTCGAACTTCTGATGTTTTAATAAATATTGTATCTATACAATTTGTTATTCTCATATTTCATCTCCTGAAGTGTATATATATATATATATATATATACATGTGTGTATAAAAAAATCAATGTGAAAAAAAAATTTTTGTATATTTTCACAATTTATTTTCTATATTTTAACGTTAGGAATATCAATTTCCTTTATATAGAAAAAAGTTTTTTTTTCCTTCGGCCTTTGTTAGTATATATATATATATATATATATATATATATATATATATATATATATATATATATATATATATATGTATATATATATATGTATATATATATATGTATATATATATATATATATATATATATATATTTATATATATCATAGCCGGATAACTTTACTGTGAAGAGTATTATATATATATATATATATATATATATATATATATATATATATATATATATATATATATATATATATATATATATATATAGTGGAGTCAGTGGTGAGGAATGAAGTTCGGACGTCAGCCCTACTGTTTTCTCTAGTAGTGGCTACTACTTTCCTCCCTTTTTCCCATAATGTCAACCCTATATGTGCACGTACTTGCATGACATGTTTCTTTATATTATCATCCTGATGAAGTCTTATAAATAAAGACGAAAGGTTGATGTACGCATAAAATACATACCTTTTTGGTTTTCCTTTTTCATTTTCCCATTACGTCGGATTACCTTCATCCTTCTTTTCCAATATATATATATATATATATATATATATATATGTATGTATATATATATTGTGTGTGTGTCTGTGTGTGTGTGTATTCATGCGGCATTTTTAAATTCCTGCAAACATTATTAAATATAGCAGATCTCTTCTGCTGGTTATACATCTTTTATTTTTCAATTCTTGTTATGATTTTTTCGTGTTAAAATAAAACAAATTGATGAAATATCCATATGGGTTACATACGTTTTCAATTTCTTCCCAAATTATCTTCAGGTTTTGATAACAAAAATAAATATTACACATAAATATATATCCCCAACAGACAAGAATAACTAAAATTAAACTAATTATTTACAACAAAAGTTTTAAAACCCCAGAATTGTGTAGTCAAAATCAACCGTTCCGCCACCTTTAAAACACAACAAAGAACCAATGTAGTCTATAAGTGTAAATGCTGTCAGAGAATGTAACACCGCCGTCTCACCATGCATCTCGCGTACTCTAATTCAATCTACAAACACCTACACATACATAACTGCCATCTATCTGAATTAAGACAGACTCTAGTAAACAACACTAAAACAATACATTCTGAGATAAATGTAAAAAAAGTAAAAATACTTGAAGTCATATACATAAAAACTCAACAACCTAAAATTAATAATAGTGTAGATTAGACCAGTAAACCCATTGTAAAATGCTTAATTAAGGTCAGTAACGTCACCCAAAATTCGGTGAAAAAAATGGGCATTTTAAAAAACCTTGACACCTCCAAAGCTTGTGGGCTTGATCTTATACCTTCAATAGTAATAAAGAAATGCTCTGCTGAACTGACACCTGTCCTCTCCAAACTCTACACTAAATGTCTAGCTGAATCTTTCTTCCCCGATAGCTGGAAAATTGCCTCTGTGGTACCTGTCTACAAGAGTTCTGGGAATAGAACCGATCCTCAGAACTATCGCCCAATCAGTCTGCTGCCGATCTTTGCTAAAATCTTTGAATCCTTAATCAATCTAGCGATAGTACGGCACCTAGTTAATGATAAACTTATTTCTGACCGCCAGTATGGATTTAGACAAGCACGATCTACTGCAGACATCCTAACGGTCATCTTGGCACGCATGTATCATACACTCGACAAGGTAGGTGAAGCTAGGGCAGTAGCGCTTGATATATCCAAGGCCTTCGACAAAGTATGGCATAAAGGGCTTCTCCTGAAAATACGCTCATGCGGTATTACTGGGCAATTACTAAATATAATTATATCCTTTCTAGACAAAAGAAAAATCCAGGTTGTCCTCGATGGCCATTTACCCAAGCAACATGACATAAATGCTGGTGTACCCCAGGGATCTATCCTTGGACCTTTACTGTTCCTGATCTTCAAAAACGATCTCCCTGATGACGTGGAGTCTGAGATTGGTTTATTTGCTGACGACACCACGCTTTACTCTCGCCATATTGGTAAAACTGACGCGACCATATCCGAGACAATGGCTGAATCTTTAGAAAATGACCTCCATGCTGTAGTGGATTGGGGTCATAAATGGTTGGTAACTTTTAATGCCGCAAAGACAAAGCTCCTTTCCTTTAATAACTACAAGGAACCTTTTCAACCACCGATTGTCATGGCAAATAACACCCTACCTGAGAGTTCATCATTCAAACTCCACGGCCTAACATTCACAGGTAGCATGAATTGGAACAAATACATTAAAGACATTGCCAAGGCTGCCGCAAAGAAGGTTGGCTCCTTCTACCGTCCTAGTAAACTCCTCACACCTGACATTATCCTGTATCTCTACAAAGCCACCATTCACCCATGCATGGAGTATTGTTGTCACATCTGGGCTGATGAATCATCTACTAGTTAGTCCCTACTGGACAAGGTCCAAAAAAGAATCGCCAACCTAATTGGACCCTAACTGTCAACCAAGCTTCAGCCTCTGTCCCATCGCCGCAATGTGGCATCCTTGTGCTTGTTTTACAAATACTTCAATGGATTATGCTCCGATTTTAGTCAGAACGCTTGTAACACTTTCATCTATCTGTTTGATTTTAATACACAAAAAAATAATTAGAAGAATTAAAAAGATTAAAAATGGTATAACCAGTAATAATTAAGCTACACAGAGGCTTCCGCGTTTAATCCCCGGGGGGAATCTTAAGGCTTAAATGCAGATTCAGGCTCAATTGAAGATTCCCCCGGGGATGAAACGCGGAAGCCTCTGTGTAGTTTAATTGCCATAAATATATTTCATAGCTTACTATCTAGCTCTACTTACGTCTCGAGCACTGTTGAAATAAATACTGAAAATTGATACATAAAAAATTATATCTTCTTATAAAATGTTATGTGGATACATGAAATACTAATATATATATATATATATATATATATATATATATAGAGAGAGAGAGAGAGAGAGAGAGGAGAGAGAGAGAAAGAGAAAGAGAAAGAGAGAGAGAGAGCGAGAGAGAGAGAAGATTTTTTAAATTAATTAATTTATAAACCAATTTATTGTATACAGATTTTTATAATTAATTCACAAATTATTTATTAATATTACGTTAATATATATATATATATATATATATATATATATATATATATATATATATATATATATATATATATATATATATACAGGATGGGCCAAAATCAGGGTCCTATTTTTAAAAATTCATAACTTTTTTATTTATTGATTTTTTAAATTTTTTTTTAAAAATAAGTAAAGGACCCCTTCCGAAGCAAGCATGAGCCGTATTAGCCCTAAGGAACGTACCCTCATTTAGAAAACATTATTTTTGCTTAAAAAACGCAAAACAGTGTAAAAAACAATACTTTAGTGTTTGTAAGTTTTAAGAAGTGTTTTTCGGCTAAAATTTGTTTTGTTTATTTCAAAAAATCTCGGAAGGGTCAGTCTACACACACATAAAGTTTGGTGAGTTTAACTTTTATTTTGTGGAAGTTATTCAAATTCAAGTTATTCAAATTTAAAGAGATGACCCTTATTTTGGCCCACCCTGTATATAGAATTGATGATTTGTCTCATTAAGAGTGAATTATAAGAAAGAGCAATGTGCCCATTTGCATATTCTTAAATAATAAAAACAAAATGCCCCGGGGAGCGAGAACGCACCATAAAAGCACCAGTCGCAATCGCCAAAAAAATAAAAAAACATTATCAAATATTGATTTTCAGCCTAGGAAGACTTTTTAATATGGCTAATATTTCCCACCTCACGAATTACTGAGCCTTGTTGCATCCACGAACGAACCCCCTATTGGACTTTTTACCCTCTGGATTCTATCTATTTTGGCAGCACCTGAAGATGGTGGTTTCTGGTGTTTAACTTTGAAACCTCTCAATTTATTTCTCGTGCCTTCTAACGATTTACCTACAAATCACTTTCTTCCGCTGGACTTTTTGACATCGGATTTTTTTGCAATCTGGCACTTGCTTTTTTTTCCCACAATCTTTATTTTACTTTTTCAAATTTTAAATGTAGTTTTTGCCAACTTATCTATCCCAGCAATGTCCTCTGATAAGATTTTGATCTTTGAAAAGTCTGGCTTAAGGAAAAAATTAATTGAATAAATAGCTTTTTGCGGAATATACCTTGCATTGAACAACTGAATTGAAAAAAGATCTGCCTCCGTCGCTTTTCTAATTCCTTTGCCTACTTATATATATATATATATATATATATATATATATATATATATATATATATATATATATATATACTCGCCGCTTTCAGTGTAAATACAACTTAATTTCTCCGTTTATACGTGACAATCTCTCGTGGCTAATTGATTCAAGGTAGCTCTGTGAACCGGGTTCGCGCCCTATAAGATTGTTATTTCCCTGCGCCGATGGGAGCCATAAGCTTGAAATTACGGGGTACAGAGGGATATATATATATGTGTGTGTGTATGTATGTGTGTGTGTGTGTGTGTGTGTGTGTGTGTGTGTGTGTAGGGGGGTGCTTCTGTGCGCGTGTTTCTCTATCGACGTATGGTTTTCTGTCCGTATGTGTATCTAGCTAGGTCATCAAAAACAGAGTTGATGATCCGGAAGTGGCTGGCGTAAAACGTTCAATTTTGACAAGATCAGGTCAGGAATGTAGACACAGTTATGGCTTTTTCATAGATCGGTGGGTCATCTACCGGGAGACCAAATATTGCGTGCGGCTAGATTATCATTTTAAAACAGTTCTACCTCACCTCTGGTCTGTGTCTCAGATGATGACAGCGCACTTTATGATCGGATAACCAATTATTTTAAACTCCTCTTTCTTACTATTTCTCTCGGAACAAAATATTCACCTTGGGCTCGATAACCCTGACCTAGACCTCATACCTTAAACCGGACAGGATCTCACATACAAACGATACAGACGCCGGCGAATACATTATCGATAATCGATACGCATTCAACAACACGCTTATTTTTTCTGAGTTATTTTAACATTGATTTGGGTGTTTGATTTTCTTTGTGTATAATTTGATTTTTTTTACTTAAATATATCTCTCATATATATATATATATATATATATATGTATATATATATATATATATATATACATACATATATATATATGTATATATATATATGGAATGACTTGTCGCCGAACTATATATATATATATATATATATATATATATATATATATATATATATATATATAAAGATAGAAGAAATGTGATAAACATGTTCGAATGTCCAAATTTATTTCAAATTTCGATTATTCAATGCCAGGTGTATTCTGTAATAAACCAGTGTTTAATGTTCTTTACTTTAAACACTGGTTTATTACTGAATACACCTTGCATTGAACAATCTACATTTGAATAATTGCTCTATCTCGTATATTGAGCGTAACCTTTTCACTATAGGTCCTATTTATTAAAGTTTACTTTTGGTTTATATTTGATTATACTTGATTATATATATATATATATATATAGATATATATATATATATATATATATATATATATATATATATATATATATATATATATATATATATAGAGAGAGAGAGAGAGAGAGAGAGAGAGAGAGAGAGAGAGTTCGACAGCAAGTAATTTCTCATGCAAGCATAATTAAATACCACGAAGTTTTCTCTCTTCACGATCTTTCTTTTCAGATCCTCGACGCGGCGAATGATTCTTCGGCTTTCGGGTGTTAATTGGTGGAGTATAGCACCTAACGTTGTATCGTTATCCATTCCTCTAGCGCTTTCGGGCTCACGCCCGTCTTCAGAAGGCTGTGTCTTATTGTTACTAAGAGCCGTATTTATAGTTTTATTATTACTTATATATCTATTAATTTACATATGTATACATACATATATATATATATATATATATATATATATATATATTTATTTATTTATTTTATTATTATTATTATTATTATTATTAGTAGTAGTAGTAGTAGTAGTAGTAGTAGTAGTAGTATGTATCAATTGTTAAAGACTGATAGTGGTGAATGCTAGTTTATTAATTGTGGGTTGTAATTTTTTATGTGTAGGGCTTCGAAGATTTTTAGTCTGTTGGTGCAGTTGTTTTTATGTATGATCTTAGTATTAGTTGCTGATATTTGTCTTTGGTCGGTTGATTTTATGTTTTTCGTTGTGTGATAATGTGTCGCTGGATGGCACTAGTGTCATTTAAGTGATGCGTGAGGCGTCGGGAAAGGGTTGTAGTTGTATGGCCAATATAAGTATTGTGTTTGTCTGTTTGGGTCTTTGGGAAACATTCCTCGAATGGGCATTGGAACAAATACAGTACGTTTGTTTGCTTTAGGGGGAGTTAGTAGTGCTATATATAGATATATATATATATATATATATATATATATATATATATATATATATATATATATAGTGAATAGTCCTCGGAAGGAGATTCCTAATGTGAATGTTTATTTTCTGCGTGTAATTGTTTACGTAGTTGTAGCAATACGACATAAACACCTGTTATGTTTAGATCACCGAAGTTAATCGATTTTGGGCAGTACTAAATGAGTGACCATTTCGGAATACCAGGTGCTATACGTGCGAGAGCTCTCTGCTTATCCCGGCATTGTTTCCAGTCGTCATGGACATCCCGTTATCACTGGACTCAAACAATGTCGGTGTAGGAGAGGTGTGGTTGGGATTATGCAACACTTGCTTTATAGTATATTTTCTATTGTATTTCGAGTCTGGACAGATACCTGTGTTAGACAAACGATAACCGAATAACCCTTCTATAAATAAATTATTCAATATAGGAAAAATAATTTCCAATACATAAGAATTGATTTGAAGTATTGATTTATTTTAATAAGGAAAATGCGAAACATTTACTTACCGTTATTGTGGTGTTACCGAAAAGTTTCTTAATTACCATAAAAACAAAAAAATGGGTGCTTTTCATTTTAAAATTGATATCAGAAATATTTAATTTTTAATTTTGTATATATTTTTGAAAGAGTCGTGTATTAAGATGTTCCTTAAGATTAACTGAATTTTCGCTGTACAAATGAGTCACCGCTTATCAAGACCCAAACTTAAAGTGAGTAGAATTTAAGAGAATGACTAAATGATAATTGGTTAACATTTGACTTGAACACGACAATATTGTAGTTAGCTTAGAAGCTGTCCCGTTGTATTGTGTTTCTTTGAAAGAAAATTTTTCACCTGAGAGTGTGGTTCAGTTACACAGAGAAATAAAAGTAAACAAGCCGCGCATGCGTGGTCCCCCTCTGTATGTGACTCGATATGGCGAGTGTAAAATGCAATAAATTTGGGCAATTTGGGGCATTTTTGAGACCCTTTTGACCCCCTGGGGGCGCGAACTAGAATTGTTCTGAGGTCAAGAATGCTCATTTTATATCCAGGACAATTGCCTCTACATTTTGGCCACGTTTCAGAAAAATCGAATGGATGGATCAAACGTTATGGGAGGAAAGGGTCATTGTTTGCCATTTTGGGGGCTTTTGACACCCTGGTGGAGCGAACCAGATTTATTCCAAGGTCAGTGATACTTATTTTTTATTAGGAACAATTGTTTCCACATTTTGGCCAAGTTTCAGAGAAATTGAATGGATGGATGGATGAAAAGTTATGCGGCAAAAATATCATTTTTTGCTATTTTGGGGCCTTTTGACCTCTTGGGAGGCTAACCCGATTTTTTTCAAAAATCGGAGTATGTCACTTTTTAACCTGACCAGAGTTACAACTTCATGCAAAATTTCAGAGAAATTAAATGGATGGTTGCGGAGAAAAATCCGGACGGACGGACGGACAGACGGACGGACGGAGGACATAAATGCCTCAAAACATAGGTTTCCCGGGGAACCAATTATTTACGGTGGTTGTAGAAAGACGGTTTTTGCTGTGAACTTTTTCACATAGTAAAATCAGAAATTATAGCATATTTGAGGAAGTACCAACCATAAAGATAACGATAAAGTAGACAAAAACTATCCAAGTCCCTTCTGTGAGGAAGAGGAAGAAAAGCGGACATCCATCATCGGATTAGAAAATATAAGCTTTTCGATAATTGAATAACAGATTTCAATAGACAAATTAATGTAATATAGTGTTTATAGACTTCATCATTATAATGTTCTCCATTTTTCTGTGTCGGCGTATGTACTGTAACGAACAGATCAGAGTCAATGTGTTTTTGTTTATTAAAAGTATTTTGTTAATGAACGAAATTAGTGTCAACTTATTTATTTTTTTTCTAGCCGATTAAAACTATGTTCGTAATTTTCTCGACGATATTTCGTTACTGATATGAATACATTTTTTACCAAAGCAGACATATACCAATACACACACATATATATGTGTATGTGTGTGTGTGTGGGTGTATTTAGGCAGAAAGTCATTGTTTATGTAAATTCGGTTGAATACCACGGAATTTCTACTTAAAAATTAAAAAACGCGAAAATTCTATGATATTCAACAAGACTTATATATATATATATATATATATATATATATATATATATATATATATATGATCATTTTTATTTTCATAAATCTGCAACACTGGCATGTCGATGTTATCGATCAATAGTTGTTAGAAACTGAGATCTTATCAGGTAAAGTTAAAAGTCGATCCTTACCTGAGATAATATTTGGGAATAACTCAAATATGATCTGAAGCAAGGATCAGATTTTAATTTTTTCTGATGAGATCTCTAATAGCCGTTGATCGAAAACATCGATCTGACAGTCTTGCAAA
>OY744528.1:9741579-9821579 GCA_963556195.1 Sepiola atlantica | reverse complement strand
CATAAAATTTGAAATATAATTTTCGTTGCTCTATCACGATTAAGTGTTTAATACATGTTTCTTTAGTCTGTAACGATTAAGTTTAAAATATAATTTTCGTTTATTTGTGACGCTTATGTTTCAAATCTTATTTTAATTGTATATTGAATAGTAAGCTTTTTACATGCCAATTTGATATTAAATCACATTATAAACTCAAACACGAGATTCTTTTATACGAATTTCAAATGAAGTATATATAATTCGTTTAATATTGTAATTCTTTTTGTTTATATATATATATATATATATATATATATATATAAAGTCACACCAACCCAAGGACGTCTTTCCTATGAACAAAAGTAAAAGTTTGTTTATTTTATAAAAAAAAAGACTACAAATATATCTCTGATGATGGAGGATTCCTCCGAAATTAATTGGAAAAAAAGAAGAAATAAATAAATTTATCACGCATTGTAAAAAGGGCTTTTATCGTCATTCATATATATATATATAACTTGTGAGCGGTATCTTGAATGATTTAGTTCTTTGGTTTTTTGTGGGGGGGGGGATTTATTCATTATGTGCCGGCCGACGTGAAAGTGTATTATCGCACATTGATCCGGTTTTTTTTTATGTATGTGGGACCGATTATTTGCTTGTTGGCTTGGTGGAAGAAATAATGAACGAGCTACTTTTCTAAGACTTTTCTAGGACTTTCTTTTTCGTTGTTCTTCCTTGTTTTTTAATTTTGACTTTTATTTTTATTTTTTCCTCTTCTCTTCTTAAGTGACCTCAACTATTGCAACGCCACATTGTGTATTGTCGGCAGTTGAAACCAGTATTCCAGACATTTAATTTCCCTGATGATCTGCCAAGCAAGTAACTGCTTGGTAGTGAAACACGTGTAGGAAAAAACATTTAATTTGAATAAATAATATTTGTAAGAAAAAAAATCTTTAATGGTGATCATTGGTGTCCTGAAAGGAATGCTTTGGTAAGCCTTCATAAAATCACATATAAATGCTCTGTACTCTGTAATCGAGTATCATCGAGCTTGTTTTTATTGGAACAACCCCGGTCTTCACTGAATGATCTATTTTATAAGTGAAAAATCTAAATATATATATATATATATATATATATACATTTCCCTGATGTTTATCAAATAGTACACCAGCATTTATGAAAAAATGCTCAATGAAAAGTAGAGCTGTTCTTATTAGAAACTTTTATTTATACAAATAGTTTTAGTTACATATGTGCATACGTTTAAGTTGTGCATTTTCCCGATAGCCAGCTTCCCCAGACCTTTAGAAAAAAAGTTTAGAGGAAAAGTTATTATAATTAAAAACAACTCAACAGTAAAGACATATTTTTTAAGAAACCAAAATTAACACCGCCTGAAGATGATTCGACGAATCAAATCGAAAGTACTCGCAAAAAAGGAAAGCAAATGGAACAAGAAACACATAGAACTTACATACAGCAATTTGACTGAAACACTAAATGGACCATTCGGAAAATTGAAAAGAAAAAGTATCATCACGCAAAAACATCCGTTTTATTTGATAATGTTTGCCTAAATGAAAATATGCTGCCTAAATACACAATTAAATGGAAAAATAAGACATCTTTATACTTTTGAAAAGGTTGTATATCACCGAAAGTACTCACATTTTTAAAATAAATAAATAATTTATTTTGAAAAACATAGGAAAATGTGTTGTTCAGGTTTTTCTACATATTTTTTTCAAAATATTCTTCTTATTATTGCCATTTCATCTAAGCTTCCAAGTGTGACGTTTCATTCTACACTATTCACGTAACCGCGTGCTACACACACCGGCATATCAACATTAATCCTCGATAACATCGACATGGAATTGTAACATTTCGGCTTACTTTGGGATTTAATTTCCACCATTTGGACTGCCTTATTTTTGAAAAACTACTCTCATCAATATTATTTCTAGCCCTACGTACCTTGATGAGGTGTTTCAACTTGAATATATGTATGTTTTTGGCCGATACAATTTGTGTTGCATAATTTTGTTTTTATACATTTTTTTGTTATTATTAATTTTATTATTAATTTCGTTTATTATTATTATTATTATTATTATTATTATTATTATTATTATTATTATTATTATTATTATTATTATTATTATTATTATTATTATAGTTTTATCTTTATGTTTTCAAAGTAAAGTTTTATTTACTCGCTGTAATTCCACTGCGGTATTGATCCTCTGAGGAGAATAATTTTCTTTGAAAACCCATGGGTTAAGGACTTTCAATTACTTTGCTTGAACTTTGAATTGTAATAAAATTTGATTCGTACCTTATGTTATTCTTTCATTTTATATTATGCTATTAATGCTATATCCAGTGTATTGAGCTTAATTTTTATCCGGATGTTTACTAATTAAAGATATTAGTTGCCTCTTATATTTTTTGTTGTATTAACCTTATATATATATATATATATATATATATATATATATATATATATATATATATATATATATATATATATTATATATATATATATATATATATATATATATATATATATATATATAGATATATATATATATAAAGTGTTGAACTAAATGCGTACTTTTAGGAGATGTAAAACCTATTGTGAAAAGTATACAGCTCAATATACAGGATAGAACAGATAGATAGGTAGAAGGGTGAAAAGGAATTAGAAAAGCAATTGGATCTTTTACCCTCTGGATTCTATGTGAAGATGTGGTTTTTGGAGTTTAACTTTGAATCCTCTCTTGTCATTTCTCGTGCCTTTTAACGACCTACCTACCTACAATTCACTTTCTCCGCTGGACTTTTTGATACCGGACTTTTTTGCAATCGGACAGTCGGTTGCATTCGGGCAGCGTTTTGCCTAGGGTTTTTTCCCCACAATCTTTTTTTTTTTTTTGAAATTTTTAATATTGGCCTTTGCCAACTTATCTATCTCAGCGATTTCCTCTGATGATAAGATTTAGATGTTTTAAAAGCCTGACTTAAGGAAAAAAATAATTTGAATAAACTGCCGTTTTGCGGAATATACCTTGCTCTGAGCAACTGAATTGAAAAAAGATCTGCCTTTTGCTTTTCTAATTCCTGTTCATCCTCCTACCTATATATATATATATATATATATATATATATATATATATATATATATATATATATATATATATATATATATATATTCGCGGGGAAACAGACCTAAACAGAGTATGAAGAGAGTCCGGTAAAAGAGGCGTATTATAGGCCCCCTTTGCAAGGATTTGAAACCGATGCTGTGCTGATCTTCTATAAAAATAAAATAATAAATATTACAATGTTATTATTTATCACGCTCTCTTCCTTGCACACAACTACCCTCTCTCTCTCTCTCTCCCTCTCTCTCTCTCTCTCTCTCTCTCTCTGTATATATATATATATATATATATATATATATATATATATATAAACTTTAAATTAACATATTTCTATAGCACTGGATAACTAAATTGAATTAAATGGAACCCTTTTTTCCATCGAATCTCTCTTTTAAATCATTATTGTTTGTTAACAGATCGGCATTCTTTTATGACTGAATCAATTTTATCTCGGCCTTTAATCTTTCCTTCTGTCGGTTACCGCATTTTTCTATTGTTATTTTCTATTGTTATTTTAATATCTTGGACATAATGTGTTAATACGATACTTCGTTGCTATTATCAGCATGAGCACATAATCAGTGTTATGTTTATCACGAGTAGTAATAGTAATAATTGTAGTGGTATTATGCGTAATAGTTTACGTCCAGTATTTGAAATGCGTCTTTTTATTTCTGTAAGAGACTTTGTCTGTCTGTCGGGCACTTGTACGTTCACGCCTCAGATTGAACCAATGCATCTTATTTAAAATATGACCACCCACGAATCACCATAAACGGCTCTGTCTGTCGGTCCGTATGTGCTGCTTCATTTTTCTAACGGCATTTTACTGTGTCTGCTATTCAAAGGCATAAACTAGTAGTTGGTGCTTCTGTAATAAAAAGCCGAAAAAAAGTTTTTATTGTCTTATAGTGTTGGAGAGGTAAGTAAGGGGCAGGTGACTCTTACTCTGATTTGTAATCAAGATTTTCTCTGAAATTAGGAACATGGATGTTTCAAGTTCGAAGATATACTGTATTTTACCGCAGACAGTTAGGGTTAGGGTTAGGGTTAGGGTTTAGGGTTTAAGGTTAGCATTAGGGTTATTATTAATTCAATTTATTTAAATTACATTTTATGAAAATATATTGTTTGAAAGCTAGAGCTGTTGTGAAGAGTTACCTGCCCCTTATTTACCTCTCCTACACTAAAAGACAAAAAAAAACTTTTTTTCGGCTTTTTAATACAGAAGCATCTGGTAGTTTAGTTGGTTAGCCACGCTCAAGTTTATAAATATTATTTTCCTCGATCTGTCACGCTTATGTGTAAAATCTTATTTTACTTGTCTTATTAAGTTTGAAACATATTTTTGTTAATCTGTCACGACTAATTTTTACATATCATCTTTGTCTGTCTAACAAACTTTAATTTCTAATCGAATTTTATTTTTGCCTACCTGCGTATACATTCGAACCAGGGTTTTCGTAGAAATGTTACACTAAACTTCGGAATATCATTTTGGTTAGTCTATCATTTTTAAATTTGAAATATGTTTTTTTGTAAATTAAGTTTTAAGTATGATAATCTTCGTTAGTCTGTCAGACTAAAATCATTAATCGGATGTTTTATAGACCACTCACGCTTAAGTTTGAAATATTATTTTTTTAGGTATGTCACGCTAAAGTTTGAAATATTATTTTCTTAGGTCTGTCACGCTTAAGTTTGAAATATTATTTTTTTAGGTATGTCACGCTAAAGTTTGAAATATTATTTTCTTAGGTCTGTCACGCTTAAGTTTGAAATATTATTTTTTTAGCTCTGTCACGCTTAAGTTTGAAATATCATTTCTTAGGTATGTCACGCTTAAGTTTGAAATATTAGTTTCTTAGGTCTGTCACGCTTAAGTTTTTGATATTATTTTTTTAGGTCTGTCACGCTTAAGTTTGAAATATTATTTTCTTAGGTATGTCACACTTAAGTTTTATATATTATTTTTTTAGTTCTGTCACGCTTAAGTTTAAAATATTATGTTTTAGCTCTGTCACGCTTAAGTTTAAAATATTATGTTTTAGCTCTGTCACGCTTAAGTTTTAAATACTATTTTCTTAGGTCTGTCACGCTTAAGTTTGAAATATTATTTTCTTAGGTATGTCACGCTTAAGTTTTATATATTATTTTTTTAGCTCTGTCACGCTTAAGTTTAAAATATTATTTTTTAGGTCTGTCACGCTAAAGTTTGAAATATCATTTCTTAGGTCTGTCACGCTTAAGTTTGACATATTAGTTTCTTAGGTCTGTCATGCTTAAGTTTGAAATATTAGTTTCTTAGGTCTTTCACGCTTAAGTTTGAAATATAATTTTTTTAGGTCTTTCACGCTTAAGTTTGAAATATTATTTTCTTAGGTATGTCACACTTAAGTTTTATATATTATTTTTTTAGCTCTGTCACGCTTAAGTTTAAAATATTATGTTTTAGCTCTGTCACGCTTAAGTTTTAAATACTATTTTCTTAGGTCTGTCACGCTTAAGTTTGAAATATTATTTTCTTAGGTCTGTCACGCTTAAGTTTGAAATATTATTTTCTTAGGTATGTCACACTTAAGTTTTATATATTATTTTTTTAGCTCTGTCACGCTTAAGTTTAAAATATTATTTTTAGGTCTGTCACGCTAAAGTTTGAAATATCATTTCTTAGGTCTGTCACGCTTAAGTTTGAAATATTATTTTTAGGTCGTCCACGCTAAAGTTTGAAATATCATTTCTTAGGTCTGTCACGCTTAAGTTTGAAATATTATTTTCTTAGGTTTGTCATGCTTAAGTTTTATATATCTTTTTCGTTGTTCTGTCACGTTTATTCGTCAAAGCTTGTGTTAGCGTTGCTTTATCGCAGTTAAGTTTACAATATCATTTTCCTTTGTATGTCACACTAAAGGTTTATATACCATTGTTGTAGGTCTGTCACATGTAAGTTGTAAATATCATGTTCGTTGGTCTGTAACACTTATGCTTAAAATCTTGCTCGTCTTTGTCATATCATGCTGAAGTTTAAAATATAGTTTTCATTGGTCTGTCACACTTCAGGTTTAAATGCTATTTGCGTAAGTCTGTCACGCTTAAGTGTCGTAGGTCCGTAAAACACAAGGTTATTCTTCAAATATTAGTTTTCGTTTCCCGACATGCTTCAGTTTGAAATCCAATTTTCGATAATCAGTTTCGCTTATATCTAAAATAGGAATTTCGTCAGTCTGTCACGCTTAAATATAAGATGTAAGTTTCAGCGTTAAATGTGCGAGTTGAATGGACGCATCTTTACTCTGCGCATTATTATTATTGTGTAAATATCTCAAACGTAGTTTCCATTCATCTTTTTTTATATTGCCGTTGTTGTGTTTTATTTCCAGTTTTGTATTTGACATATTTCAAAGCAAAATGGCCTTCCATATTTTTCGGAAGAACGCGGCAATCGGAATCATAAATTGAGTTTATAATTTCTTCAGCCGATTCATCTCACTTAATCAAATCTCAACAAAAGAGAAATAAAAGGGAGATAAATCTGCGATATCGACGCTTTCGATTCCTGTTTGTTTGTTATTATTTTCTTATCTCGTGTGTTTAAAACGAAAGATAATAAAAGATGGCGGGTTTCATCTTTCCTTTTAAAAAGCAATGTCAATTCTTTTCATTGACAGCATAAACGCTTAAAGTGTCCTTTTATGGGCGTTCATTTAATGTTGCGTTTGAAAACAACAAAGCCGGTATAATCCGTTGTGTTTTCGGGAGTATTTATGAGAAATTAAGTGATTTGACCAAAGATTTACGAAAACGTTTTGTGGACAAACCGACGGCAAAAAGGATATGGGGGGGGGGGCTTCAAATGCTGAAATCTTGTAATCACGTTAAAACCAAATCGCACACAATAGAATTCGCGATTTTATAGGAATTTAGTGTGATAAGAATTCTACAGAAGAGATAACAGGAAAAATATCTACCGTTCAGGCATATTAATCAGCATCAACGCATTAAACTTATCAGCATGAAACAAACATATAGCTAGTATTATACCATAGTATAGTGTACAATCACGTTGACACACCGGTTCCCGTTAGATCACCGAAGTTAAGCGACGTCGAGCCTGGCCAGTATTAAATGGGTGACCATTTGGGACTACCAGGTGCTGTATGTGCTCTCTGTTTATCTCGGCATTGTTTCCAGTCGTCTTGAACTGCTTGCCATTGGAATCAAGCAGTGCCGACTCAGGAGAGGTGATGTTACGGATTGCGCAACCCTTGCTTCATAATTACACGTGCAGCCAGCCCCTTATATGGGTATCCATAGTCTCTCTAGACTGAACGGAGGGCTTATATACTATAGTTGAGTAAATAAACGTGTTTTACTAAAGTCTTTTTTCTTTATATTTTATTCATGCAAAATATATTAAAATATTCCTTGGTTTGGAGATTGAGTTATGTTAGAAACAATCTTTTTAAGTGTTCCAATTTAGTATATCTCTTATTAAATGACATTCTATTACTCCCACCTTCTCTGATTGTGTGTTGTATAAGGTCCACGTTTGTTACGGTGGCTTAATGGTTAAAGGCGCGAGCTGAGGACCTGGGTGAGCCAACTTCGATTCCTGTTCTGTTCCACAGAAACACTTTCATCAAACATATACCTGACCTTATGTCTAACCTTCTAGAGAGGAGGTAAAAAGAATACGGGGGCTATCCTCTCTTTCTCCTGTCCCCTCTCTCTTTCTCTTTCTCTCTCTCTCTCTCTTTCCTTGTTTTTAACAGTCAACGTTAATAGAACTAACTTATTAATACAGAAATTTTGAGTAGGAATACAAGATCCATATTAAAATGTTGCTTGGTTTTCGTGTTCAGTTGTGTTTGAAAAAAATGATTTGAAGTGTTTCAAAACCCCTTATTTGCAATTTACTTAGCAAATCCGCTCGTAAGTTTAATTAAGTTTCAGTCTATTAATTTAAGTCTATTGTTTGATCCCCTGCTCTTATTAAATACAGTCTATTTCTCCCTTTCTTTCACTCTCTCTCTCTCTCACACACACACTCGCTCACTCTCTCTCTCTACTTCTCTCTCTTAATATTTCCATTACTCTCCAGCTATGGGTTAAATATGATTGATGCTCATGGTGGTGTACCGTATCGTTAATAATTGAGTATCACAATATTCTGTTTCATAGATAGTTTTTTGACATTAGACTGTAAATAAAACAGAGAAATAAGGGAGAGAAAGAAAGAGAGAGAATGATAGCGGGAAAACGGTTATAGGGCGAAAAAAGTATCATTTTCGATTTCGTCTTTTGATTTAACAAAAACATGTCTCGCTTATGAACTCACCAGTTTCTTCTCTGTAAAGAGATCTCATACACCCCCACCCGAGACCAACCACGGGGGAACCGCAATAGAAGGAGGTCGGTGATCTGGTTTTCCCCTACCCTATTCCACAAATGCCAAGCCAAATGTAGGCCCCTCTTTCCTCAACTTACTCAACAAACACTCCCCCGACACACAACCTGCACACACTTTTTAACGTAAATTCTATTAAGCTTAGCTACTCCACTGCCCCATCCATGAGAAAAATCATCTCTGCAG
Source organism: Sepiola atlantica (assembly GCA_963556195.1). Classification (NCBI taxonomy): domain Eukaryota; kingdom Metazoa; phylum Mollusca; class Cephalopoda; order Sepiida; family Sepiolidae; genus Sepiola; species Sepiola atlantica. The sequence continues at coordinate 9,812,828 of OY744528.1, read as the reverse complement.
AGCCCAAAGCAATTGCAAACTCAGGCTGCTCATGCCAGGACAAAAACAACTGCCCCCTAGAGGGGAATTGCAAAATCGATTCACTCATATATGGAGCCACCGTTACAAACCAGACTACCAGTAGATCAGAAAAATACATTGGGATGGCGCAGGGAAGCTTCAAGCAAGATTATACGCACACAGAAACACCTTTAGATACAATAACAAGGCAAATACGGCACTCGCGACCCAGATATGGCAACTTAAAGATGAAAAGACATCCTTCACCATCATATGGAAACTAATTGAGAGAAGACCCCCTTCTCTCCAGCCATAAATAGATGTCCTCTGTGTGATGCTGAAAAATACCATATATTAAGGGCAACCAGTGAACCAAATACAGTCTGTTTGAATATTCGGGATGAAATATTTAAAGGATGCATCCGCATGGGTCAAGCACTACACACAAAGGAAAATTCTCCCAACTATCATCCCTCACAAATATAAATAAAATTAAAAAATACGAACAAATACCTTAATCCAACCCATATCCACACTATTTTTCAACAGTAATAATTATAACTTTCACAAAAATATGTATCCAGTCATTAAGAGGGTAACACCCCCATTTAAAATTATTATTACTTCCATAAGTCCCCACCATTTCACGGTCATAACGCTAATTTTCCATATCTTCCAAACAAATCCCTACTTTTATCTCTAAACCAATTTTACTCAGCATACCAATTTTATCACTACCATAAGCATTCACAATACCATAGATAATAATGTTAAATGACGAATAAACATCATTCAAAAACCCTTCAGAATTACTGCCCTTAGACCGCTCGGATTATATCTTTATCTAAATTCCTTTGGGATTGATTAAATATCCTTTAATCCAGGATTTCAACTTGAATTTCATTAATGTTGTTCCTTTTAACCTTTTTATTTCTTCATAAGTATAATCCTTAAACCCATTTTCTCTCCCTAATTCCTTTAGAAGACACATCATTAAACCCCAAAACAGAAACGGCAAAATATACGACACTCATAATATTGGCTATGGGGATTTATATAGAAACATTTTTTAATTTTTATATATGTCTTTAAATCTTCTTAGGTTTAAATCTCAACTGTTACTTTTAACCCTTCCCCCTTTTTCAAAGTTTAAACAAATAACGCGTCAAAACGAGAGTGACACGTGACTTCACATTTCCTAAACAGATGACAACAGAAGCTGAAGAGAGCAAAATGGCTAAGTCCTTCTGTGCTTGAAACCGACGGTACGAATGTTGTACTAATTTTTCTGTACAAAAATAAATAAATATTACGCTTTTTATTTTTAATGTTTAACTTTCATTCTCAATTAATCGAGCACTCTGCTAGCATTTTTCCTGCTATATTACAAAGAAGTTATATATATATATATATATATATATATATATATATATATATATATATGTGTGTGTGTGTGGGGGGGGTATGCATATGTATCTATGTGTATTTGTTTTGTCAGGTTATTTTAAATGTTGATAATTCCCCATTTTTCTATTTACAATATATTTGGTAAACAATATTAGGATATTGTTCATATGATCATGTATATGTATTTTTCATATTTCTCTATATATGTTTTATATGTTTAATTTATAATGTAGTATTTTTTCTTAATTTTTATTATCTATTATTTTGATTACCTTTTACTATTATTATAAATGTTTTTTACTATTATTATTATTAACATCAGTATAATCATCATTATAATAACAATTATTATTATTATGGTGTAACTTGCATTTATGTACTTTTTATATTTATTTCTTATCATTATGATATATTATATATATTTTTTTAATGTGGGCTTTTGAGGGTGATACAAATATTACTATTCTCATCCCCCACACTTCTTTTGCAAATAAATGTGTGTTTGATATGTAATGCTATTTTTTTTTGTCTTTTGTCGCTTTCTAATTATGGTGTTCTGGAATCGGTGCTGTTAAAGGGAGATCTTAGAATCAATTAAAATGATATCGTCTTGGAGACAATAGTATGTATACACGTTTTTTGAAGTGTAATTCTTGGAACTGACATAAATGAATATGGCATAATCTAGTTCATTTCTAAATTGTAATTAATATATATATATATATATATATATATATATAAAAGGTAAAGGTCGCATAGCCTGGACGCGCACGAGTGTCGTTGCCGACATCGCACACTGTCCATGGTGATTTGTTAAGAATCACCGTGTCTAGGGCACAGCATATGGAAGGCGGAGCCATCCCTCTCCTTCCGCTGCCTTGAACCTTCCCTGAGCTTTAGTCAGGTACCCATTTACAGCTGGGTGGACAGAGGGAGTTTTCAGACCCGAAAATTCGCATGCCGTGAGTGGGATCGAACCCGGGTCGTCAAGCCCAAAGTGCTATAACCACTCGTCCACAGGCCCTCCCTCATATATATATATATATATATATATATAGTTTTTTACATTTCTCATTTTTACACACAAAACTAATTTATTCAAATTTCATATTCATTCTTATTAAACGAGAGATATAAAAGAATTAAGGAAACACAGACATAAAGAAGTTGTTAAAATAAATAAAACATATGGTTTTGCCTTAATTCTTAATAGTCTATGGAATACAAATATTAGATATATGTGCTCTAAATCCTGTAATACAGTTTCATTGAGCTTCAACTGGTTTAAATTTAGATATTAAAAGGAATATAAGATTTTTTAAAAAATATATATTCTTTGCAAAAACACATAATTTATCTTCCTCTCTCTCTCTCTCTCTCTCTCTATATATATATATATATATATATATATATATATATATATATATATATATATATATATATATACACACGGCACAATCACGTTGACACACCGGTTCCTGTTAGATCACCGACGTTAAGCGGCGTCGAGCCTGGCCAGTACCAAATGGTAACCCATTTGGGAATACCAGGTGCTGTATGTGCTCTCTGCTTATCTCGGCATTGTTTCCAGTCGTCTTGTATTACTACTTGCCATTGGAACCAAGCAATACCGACTCAGGAGAGCGGTTGTTGGGATTGCGCAACCCTTGCAATTACAAATTCACGCGCGGGCAGCCCCTGGCGGGGCACTCATACGTCGAAATCGACGGGAGAGTCCATAATATATATCTATGTATATATATATATATATATATTTATATATATATATACATATATATATATATATATATATATATATATGTATATATATAGTAACACAGGTAAAGTGGAAAATACCGCATTTAACATCAATTTTCTTACAAAAGTGATTGTCTTGCCACAAGTAGAACTATACGTAATTTTCCATTTCTATTTACTGTTAATAAAGACAGACTATCAGAGCGATTAAATATGTTACAACTGTTCTGCTCTAATTTGTCTAAAAATTTAAAACACGCCCTCTATCTTTACACGTGATATATTTCACCCAATCAGAGCAAATGTTATCTTTCATATCCTTTGAATAACGATTCATCTATATAAGAGAGTGAGTATTTATGCTGGGAATACTTTACTTACACGTATCAAACCACTATATAGTAAAAACGTCTACATACGAATTTAATTGGTTCCGGGACCGAAGCGACACTGTAAACTGAACTTCCAACCCCGTCGTGAGTGCTGCCGCCCAGCGGACTAATCTCGAAACTTCGACGTCATATGGTAGATTTTACCATCGTATAAGTCGATCGAATTTCACGTCGTAAGTTGGAAAAATTCGAATGTAAAGGCAATCGTAGGTAGAGGTTTCACTGCAAAGAAGGTGGGCTCCCTCTACCGTGCTAGTAAACTTCTAACACCTGACATTATCCTATATTTCTACAAAGCCACCATCCGTTCATGCATGGAGTAATGTTGCCACATCTTGGCTGGTGCATCATCCACTTGTATCTCCCTCTTAGACAAGGTCCAAAAAAGAGTCGTCAACTTAATAGGTCTCTCACAATCGAGCGAGCTCCAGCCACTGTTTCATCGCCGCAATGTTGCATCCTTGTGCCTGTTTTACAAATACTTCAATGGATTGTGCTCCGATGAACTAGCTGCTCTGATGCCCCCTCGACGTAAATACACTAGACGAACCCGACAATCAGCTAAGTTTCATCCATTCACTATAGAGGATCGCAGATGCCAGAGAGCCTACTACTCGTGCTGCCGGCCTCTGGAACTTCCCCCTACTCCCTGTTTCCCTGACTTTACCGACATGCAGAAGTTTAAAGCTAATGTAAACAGACATCTCCTTGCACAGCCCCTCAACTTAGGATGACCCCCAAAACTTACAGCCTAATTCTCACTAACCCCTTTCGTCTACAGTGGCGGCCTGCCTTGTTTGGAGTGAATTATGTCCCAAAAAATCAGACGCTCTCACTGCGCGCTCTCTCTCTCTTTTTATCTCACTCCCTTTCTCTCTCTCTCTTTCTCTCTCTCCCTTTCTCTCTCTCCCTCTCCCTCTCTCTCCCTCTCTCCCCCTCTTTCTCTCTCTGTCTCTTTTTCTCTGTTCTATATTTGCTCTATCCTTTCCTCGGTAATATTATCTATTTTCCATATAAAATCCATCCAACAGACCCGGAAACTGTCGACACACCCACCGCCGTCCAACAACAGACCAAGCTCGCGGCCTTTCTTCATAACGCTATTCATTCATGACATGGTTATTGCTCTGACAAAAAGCGCGCGAACCGATATGATCTTTATCACCGCTTTCATTAAACGATCGCGGAACCTGTCGGATGAGATATTTCGATTCATCAAACCATCATTGCCCTATTGGGTTTACCAAGCTGCTGGTTAATGGGGCGACGTGAAGACCTTATCGGTCAGAAGGCGTTTTTGTTTCACAGTCGGTTGCGTTACCATCACCCCATGTGAGGAGTGATGATTACAGGCAATATCTCATATGCAACGAGATGATCACATTTGTATAGAAAACCATTCATAGGCGCCGTAATTAAGGAAACAATATGAACATTAGATTGAAGAGAAATACATAAATTGTACAATAAATTTCAGGATATTTCAGGTGTCTTTCCGAATCTCGTAAGTAAGGCATGACGAGCAATAGATTTTGTGGGTATGTCAACATGATAAGAATGGAAAACATGAATAAAAATCACACACACATACACATAAGTACACGGCCTTTCGGCTAAGATCAAAGTGTAGTATCTGTTCCGATGGATACTGCACCCCATAGACTGGTATTGTCTTGGCATTCGGGACTTGATTTACGCCGGTCTATGGGATTGTCCTGTGCAGTTCTAGGAGGTCCACCCTCCCAGGCTTTGCCTCCCCTCTTTGGGGAGAAGTAAGTTAATTGCTTACTGATTGAGGCGCTCCTACCGGGGAATGCCGACGGGGCTGCCCAGGCAATTTTTGATGGTCAGAGTGCTCACCTCTCGGGCGCTGGCTTTTCAAACCCCACTTTCCGACCCGACCTTGGGTCACATCTTACTTGTGGGAGCAGGATAAAACTGGCCTTGTGCCTAACTCCTGGAGAGGAGTAAATAATACACGGCCTTTTGGCTAAGATCAAAGTGTAGTATCTGTTCCGATGGATACTGCACGCCTGTCCTGTGCAGTTCTAGGAGGTCCACCCTCCCAGGCTTCGCCTCCCCTCTTTGGGGAGGAGTAAGTTTATTGCTTACTGTCTTAGGCGCCCCTAGCGGGGAATGCCGACGGGGCTGCCCAGGCAATTTTTAAATGGCCAGAGTGCTCACCTCTCGAGCGCTGGCTTTTAACCCCACTTGCTCGACCCGATCTTGGGTCACATCTTACTTGTGGGAGTAAGATAAAACTGGCCTTGTGCCTAACTCCGCGAGGAGTAAATAAACATACACATAAGTACATGATTACGTTATTAGTGGCTTCTTTTCCTAGTTGAAACAAAATCTTTTACTTATAGGCCATGTTGTATCATCATTGGACAAAACAGAAATTGAACAGTTCGAATTCAAAACGCGATAAACGCCATTTATATGATATCAGAATAATTTATTTTTGATTTCCATTAAAATCAGTTTTATGTCGAAGTCTAGATTTAATATACTCGTGTTTTTATTATTTACGGTCTCAATTTAAACGAATTGGATTTATCGCGTTTTGCGATCGAACTCTTCATATTACACTTTGATCTTAGAAAGTGTATTTCAGTGAGACTTTCACGTTCAACACTAAAGCTACATCGGATGAATTTTTTAAACAATTTTTACTTTTTTTGCATTGTATCTCCGACGATCGAGCGATCTCATCTTTTTAAAAAGGGGTGGATAGTAATAAAGTACGTACAAACATGAAATTGCTTCAGTGCATTGTTATATATATTAAATTATTTCAAATAATAATGAAAATTATTATAGATATGTGTATTTTTGTTGGTTTGTTGATCACTTATAAGCTTGAAACACCTGGAGCATTGCACCTAATTTAACTAGAAGCGTTTACACAGAACCACGTGTGTCTTGCGGTGGAAATACCACTACTACTACTACTACTACTACTACTACTACTATTCCGATTCATCTACGTGATATTATTGTTGCTACTACTACTGGCGTGCATGCTATTGGTGCTCTCGTTTATATTGTTAATACAAAGAAGAAACACTAAGCACCTTAAAACTACTGTTTGAACTTGCACTAAATTGGCATAAAGAACCCTTAATATGTCAACTATGTCCTTTGACGTCAGAATATTCCCTATCTGGTCTCCCTCTTACAACTATTACATGTAATACTACTAATATTACTAAGCGTTTACATATATGATGCATTTGACAGAATTATGCTAAACGTACGTGTGAATTAAACGTACGTGTGAAGCTATTCTAGAATTGATTTACTCCTCTCCAGGAGTTAGGCACAAGGCCAGTTTTTATCTTACTCCCACAAGTAAGATGTGACCCAAGGTCGGGTCGGGAAAGTGGGGTTTAAAAATTGCCTGGGAGTGCCCCGTCGGCATTCCCCGGTAGGGGCGTCTCAGGCAGTAAGCAATAAACTTACTCCTCCCTAAAGAGGGGAGGCGAAGCCTGGGAGGGTGGACCTCCTAGAACTGCACAGGACAGACCCATAGACCGGCGTAAATCAAGCCCCGAAGGCCAAGACAATACCAGTCTATGGGGTGCAGTATCCATCGGAACAGATACTACACTTTGATCTTAGCCAAAAGGCCAAGAGTCGAGTACGTGTGAAGCTATTCGAGTAGTAGGCTCTCTGGCATCTCGGTACCTCCGCAGTGAATGTATGGAACTTAGCTCATTGTCGGGTTGGTTTGGTGTATTTACGCCGAGGGGGGGGGGGCGCTAGAGCAGCTAGTTCATCGGAGCACAATCCATTGAAGTATTTGTAAAACAGGCACACGGATGATAATAATAATTGCAATAATCATATACACTTATCGAGTGGATTTATTCCAAACTTAGTATACACACAACTTGTACTAGTCCGATGTAATAACATTAATAACACTAATTGTACTAATAATACAATTACGACTTACTTAAGATGATTACTCGATCATTGCAGGGCAAACGAGAGCAAGCTACTAAGGCTTATTAAATAAAGACTTCCGTTCGAAATTCCATGAAAATTCCCGAGTTTTATATCAAGATTCCCGCGTTCGTCAAGATGTACCTGAATAACGTCGGGGGTTGCTAAGTTGTTCTTTTAGAATAGCATCCAACATGATGAGAATATTAATTTCTAATGTTCTTTGCCAATAAAAACAATACGTGAATACATTCATTGTAGGAACTTACTCTCTTATACGAATACTAAGAAGCGTTTTGTTTCGCCAAATTTCGTGAATTGTTGTTTTTTCTTTATGTTAAATCTATAAAAGCGAGGTAAATATTGAAATTGACATACACAGGTACTGTACAGACACTAATAAAGGAGATAATACAAACGAGATTGCTTTCAAGATTCTATGAATCATATTTTTAGGCAAACTATAAATTTTCACGTAAGTAAAGTTGAAAAAACAGAAAATTAAGAAAAAATAACTAAAATAAAATTTTCTTCGTAATTTTTGAAAATATCACTACAAATAAGCCGAACAATAAGACAAAATAACAAATAAAAAAATATAGAGTAATTATTGTATCAATGTATCGATATGACTTTTAAAAATATCACTACAAACAAGCCGAACAATAAAACAAAGAAAGAAATATATAATATAAGATAATTATTGTATCAATGTATCGTTATGACTTTTGAAAATATCACTACAAATCAGACAAACAATAAAACACAGTAAGAAATAAATAATATAAAGCAATTATTGTATCAATGTATCGATATGACATTTGAAAATATCACTACAAATAAGCCGAACAACAAAACAAAGTAAGTAATATATCATATAAGGCAATTATTGTATCAATGTATCGATATGACTTTTGAAAATACCACTACAAATAAACCGAACCATAAAACAATGTAAGAAATATATCATATAAGGCAATTATTGTATCAATGTATCGACATGACTTTTGAAAATATAACTACAAATAAGCCGAAAAAATAAAACAAAGTAAGAAATAGATAATAATAATAAGCAATTATTGTATCAATATATCGATATGACTTTTGAAAATATAACTACAAATAAGCCGAAAAAATAAAACAATGTAAGAAATACATAATATAAAGCAATTATTGTGTCAATGTATCGATATGACTTTTGAAAATATCACTACAAATAAGCCGAACAATAAGACAAAGTAAGAAACATATAATATAAAGCAATTATTGTATGAATGTATCGATATGACTTTTGAAAATATCCTTACAAATAGGCCGAACAATAAGACAAAGTAAAAAACATATAATATAAAGCAATTATTGTATCAATGTATCGATTAATAGTAGGCGTTTTCCGTCTCTTATACATAACACTTTAGTATGCCAGTTTAAGTAACAAACCCCTGTCTTCAAATCTTGTACACCTGGCTAGTAGGATGATGACGAGATTCTCTAAGCTAACTTACAAAAGGTACGGCTTCCAAGACGAAATATCTCCTTACTTGTGCAATGGAATATTTGAATGAACCTGATTCTGCCTTGCTACATCATCCACAGGTATCTATATCTACCTACAGATACGTTTTTCACCTCAGCAGCTGGTCGCGGTCACCGTGGTCATTGTCGAGTTTGTCTAAACAGAAAAATGGAAGTATTCTCTGCCCGGTTTTCTGCTTCTTATAACAACTTTAAGCGGAGGTTGTGATGGTGCCTACTATATCCATGTTTGACGTCGCGTTCGACAAACATTTAGAAGGTATATTAATAAACTATCTTATAACTGTCATTTTACATGGCTTGCTGAACTTCGCTATTTTCTGTCAATAAACTTGGTTGTAAAATACTTAAAACACATACCGAGGTCAATAAAAATAATTTGTTTAAATTTGACAAAAAAACAAACAAGCAGAATACCTTTGGAAAACACGTATAAGATGCAAATAATTTTTTATTAAAAATCATTCAGTTTTTTTTAACGTGACTTTTATCTTATTAATTTCAGATAATAACATATCCATCTTCAGAGATCGGGGGTTTCACAACTAAAGTAAAGCTATTACCTATATTTTTATATTTACATTACAATCACTACTGAATTGATGAAGCAGTAGAAGATAGTAAGATGCATACTCGGGTACTGTATCCTCTGAGGAGCGGGTATATACTAGTATATATGAAATATAATTTGCCCAGATAGATTTAGAAACTAGATGAACGTATCTTAACAAACTTGATTTACAAATTAGATGGACGTATCTTAACAAGGCCCGTTTTGTTTTCTTAACACCGCTGGAAATTTATAAACTTGAAACGTGAATAATTCATGAAACTTGGAAAAGAATTAACAGATGTTATCTATTACGTCATCCTGTCCGGCAGTATCGAACGAAGATGCTGTCCCTGATTGCAATGAGATTCCTTAATTGTAAACAGTCTTGGTTGGCATTTACACCAAAGAAAAGAAATAATCCTCATTTTTATCGAATCCCACCGGAGACGGCGCAACAAAATGAACGATTGTAGTGACAGCATAACGAATGCTTCGTCATGAGATTTGAGACAAGAGTAATGAGCGAATTAACACAGGCGAAAGTATTTACACGGCAAAAGTTCTCATGCGGAATCAAGATAAAAGTTCTACGTTTATAGAAGGAAAATAAGAATACAAAAAAAAACACAAAAAAACAGTAGATAGTCCCTCGAGTGCTAAAATGGTCTTAAAAGTGTTTTATCTCGTCTACCGTTTCCTCTATTCACCCTTTTTCATCTAATTTCTTTTACCTTCATCCCGCTTCTTTTATATATGTCTTTCCCATCGCTCCTATGTATGTATTTATTTATTTATTTATTTATTTATTCATATAACTTCTTGACTGCGGCTTAAGGCTCTGGTCAAAGTTGTAATTAGTTTTCGGGGATTTTGCGAAGAAAAAAGTTGAAAGAAGGAATGTGAATTGGTCGGCTGGAAGCAAACTTATAACTGTCCGCTTCATGGACGAGACAAAAGTTGTGCAAGACTGTCAGATGGCTAGAAATGAAGAAGATGACACATGTGTCGAGCGTGAGTGGCAATGCGCATAATTACAGGCAATGCCTTACGATCGCATTTGTACGAATAAGAAATTCACCCCGTACATACACATGTACATGTTAAATAACTTGTTATTAAACTAAATAAATATAATAATAAACATAATAATAATATATCAATAATAATAAGAAGAAGAAGAAGAAGAAGAAGAAGAAGAAGAATGCTGGGACCTTGGGAAAGCTTATTGCCACCCAAATCCCAGAGAAGACCAATTATCTTTACCAGCGAGAAATCAATGGTAAGTGGGTGTCGCCATACCGCATCGTTATTGAAAAGAGGTGAAGAATACTGGAAATCTGGGGAGGCTTGTTGTCACTCAGACTCCAGGAAATACCACTAGTTATTGTCGGTGAGCAATCACTGACGATAATCTGTGTGAGAACTCCTAGTGAATACAAATAATAATATAATCCATAAGAATATTCAACACGAATGATAGTCAATGATAATATATAAATAATAATAATAATAATAATAATAATAATAATAATAATAATAATCTTGGGGAGGCTTGTTGCCACCCGAGCCCCAGAGGGGACCAATGGCCCTTATCAGCGGGAAATCGGTGGTAGGTGGCTGTTGCGATACCGCAAGGTCATAAGCGGTGATGAACGAAAAGAGGTGGAGCATACTGGAAGTCTGAGGAGACTTGTTGTCATTCAGACTCCAGGGAATACCACAGGTTGTTGGCAGTGGGCGATCACTTACGATGACCAGTGTGATAACTCCTAGTGAGTAAATAATAATAATAATAATAATAATAATAATAATAATAATAATAATAATAATAATAATAATAATATAATAATAATAATAATAATAATAATAATAATAATAATAATAATAATAATAATAATAATAATAATAACAATAATAATATGAATAAGGATATTTAACAGGAATGATAGTCAATAATAATATATCAATGATAATTATAATAATATAATAAATAAAAATATTCAACACGAATGATAATCAATAATAATATAACAATGATAATAATAATTTAATGAATAAGGATATACAAGAGTAATGATAGTCAATAATAATATATCATTCATAATCAATAATAATATAACAATAATAATAATAATCTAATGAATAAGGATATTCAAGAGGAATGATAGTCAATAATAATATATCAATAATAAATATTATAATATAATGAATAAGAATATTCAACACGAATGATAATCAATAATAGTAATATATACATTATTAATAATAAACGATAATAACAATAATAATAAACACTAGTGTTATCACATGGAAATTTCACGGTGTTTTCTATATCAGACTGTATAAGTTACTTTTAATAATATTATTCTTTTTTGAGATGATAAATATCTGTCAGGGTCAATACTAGTATGTGTTCCGATGGATGCTACATCCTGTAGACTGGTACCGTCTTGGCCTTCGGGCTTTGATTCCGTCAGTCCGTGGGGTTGTCCTGTGCAGTTCTAGGAGGTCTGCCCCCCAGGCTTTGCTTTCTCACCATTTGAGAATGGGGTTAGTTTATTGCTGAGTCGCCCCTATTGGGGAATGCCGACGGGGCTGACCAGGATTAGTAATTTTAGTTCACACATATCAAATAAAAAGTAGGGAATTCATATATTTTCTAATTGTTATAGCGCCAATACGGTTTACCTATCAGAGAACCGACCCATTTGCGATAATGGTTTAAGAGTTCGCTAATAAGGTAGAGTGACAAGGGGTTACACGTTTATTTTTTATACATTTTGAAGTCTGCTGAATCAGGAATATATAAAAACAACAATTACAGACTTCGTCACGAATTGAGTAAAGATCTGATGAAAAAAAAAGAAAACAGGCTTGAGGACAGAAGAGAATGAATGGCATTTGCTCTAAAGCTTTAGATTTGGAAAGTTGAGTGTGACCATTAACGGAATGCCATCCGAAAGGCTAAAAAGTGAAGACTTGATTCATCCTCGCTTTAACAGTCAGCATTATGAAGAAAGAGTTAAAGGTTAAGTTGAGAAATCCTGAGAAAAGCGTGGAGTTATCATTAAAAATGAGTGGCGTCCCCTAAAACTCGATGTAGAAGCTCATGAAAAGGGGAGGTGGTTCGGGTCACCCTGAACTGTGGTCGACCACTTCATTTTTTAAATAGCCCGAAACTGAACATAATGGTTGACGCTAGATCTTGAACTTCAATGTCGGCTGATAGAACCACAATGAAACCCGGCTCTATCCAGAATATAATATTCTATAACTTTAAAACATATTTATGGTAAAAAAAACGCCTTCATGTATGTATATATATGAGTTCCTTATATTTTACCTCAGAAAACTATTTTCACGTCACAAAATGCTGCATGCGTTGCTTCAACCAATGGACACTGGACCCACACTTTATTCTCATGTATGTTGAACAATTACACAATAGCCGCACGTCTGCCTTCACATAACAAACCACCATCTTATATTATTTTCCAAGACACAGTATGCGTCTTATTGTTACTTAATTTTTTTACGCCTCCACTTACGCGTGTCCGTCATAAGAAGCATCGTAAAGAATGGAGCGCCATAGGTGGTCACCATCTTCTTAGTTTTATACCTTTTGTGCCTTCGCGACTTCAAAAGAATCCGCGGCAAAATTGAGTTAACGGCTTCCGATAATCTAATGAAGTCTACCTAAAATCTTAAATGGCCGCTGAACAACTACCGTTACTTCAATGGCGGCAAAATCCGTGATGGCATTTCCAATAATCACTTCCGCTTCCGGCTTTCATTTTCTTCTATTAGACAGCGGCAACTTTATTACCTGAAATGTCTTTTCGAATTCTCTACCAAATCTCTCATTAGTAATCAGCGGTTCTTGTAAGCATTCCACGTGCTAATAAAAGTCAATGTCTTTGTTAATTATAATAGTTGGAAGCTTAGATAAAATGAGTTGATATCTTCCGGTTTGGCAACATGAGAATTTTGATTCCAATTCGTGTTATATTTTTGCTTTTTTTAAAGTAATATTTTTATTCTCTCTGGAAGACATATTGCCACCGAAGCGGCCAGATTTATAAGTTTCAACATGGCTGGAGCGTTGAGAACAAAATGTTTGTTCACATTACATTTAAATATGTGCATGTTGATATAGTCGTGTATTATTGTTGAAACAGGGAGTATAATGGGTTTTCTAAAAGCAAGCGGCCCGAAGAAATAAGATATCAGAGCATCAAAGGCACTGTAAAGTGAAAGGGTAAAATGGTGCGGCAAGTCGAGTTAGTCAGCCAATGTGTAATCAACTGACGAATCTAGCTCATTCCAAACGTCAGGTTGTTCTACTTTGTTAAACCCAAAAGAGAAGACAAGGATCGATCGACACCAACAAATACACAAAGGGCGATGACTCCCCCTCTCTCTATCTATCTCTCTGTCTCTCTCTCTCTCTTACACACACGCACACACTCTTTCTATCTCTCTCTCCACATATATATATATATATATATATATATATATATATATATATATATATATATATATATATATATATACAATATTTGTTGTTGTTTATTATCTATGTACGTATACGTTTCGTCCCTTTTCAATCAGGACTCATCAGCATAGAGATATGACTATTCACTACCGGTCGTACGATTCGAAACCCTGGATTACAAGTATTTTTCAACTTACATCCAACGTCGTTAACCGCGTGCCCAATATTTGAATAGCCGATAAACAATGATAATTTAACACATATAAAAGCGGCTTGATGTCGAGGCATTCTACTTCTATTAACGAAGGAATGATGCATATATATATGATGCATATATATATATATATATATATATATATATACAGTGGCGTAGCTAGACCTTTTGTCGCCCGGGGCGGTAGTAAAATTTGCCGCCTCCCCCCCCCCCGGCATTTGGGTGCCCGGAAAATTCGTCCATGGATAATTCGCCCATGGATAATTCGTCCATGGAAAAATTTTTGCTAGGTAGGAAAACTGGTCCATTATTATTAAGTTAACATTATTCTTAATTTTCATACCTTGCGAAAATTAGTTCTACGGTATCTAATTTTCCTAAATTCAATTAAATTAAAATTAAAATATGAAAACTGATTTTTAATATTTTTTATTCATTTGAGATTTTATCTGTTTTCCTTTTGTTTTAAGTAGATGGTGGGGGTTGCCCGGGGTGATTTTGTCCGATCCCCCAGCTAGCAATTGTAAAGTTTACAAAGAGTTATAAAAAGTATGCTACAAATACAAACGTTTGGACAGTAATAAAATTAATGAATTCAAACTTTCGCATCTAATGTTATTTCCTCTTTGATGTCGGTGTATATACACCCAAATATCCAACTTTCTTTTCGCACCTATTCGATAAAAATGTATATGAAAGTTCCCCTTTAAGTATGAAAAGAAGGGGAAAATGCAACCACAAGATCAGATGCATCTTTAATTCTCAACTCGGTACTATCGTTTCCGTTTCTTTTATTTCTGAACCTTTGGAAAACTATTCTCCCAGAAATCAATGATGCCCAGAAATATCTTCAAAAAAAAGGGCTGGATCTGCAACAAAGTTCTGTCAGGCTGACGGCGTTGAAAGATTTCCTTCTTCAGAATAGAGAAAAGATAGTGGACACTGCAATAGACGAGTCAAAAACACTCTGCTCTGAAATGGGGATAAGCATGGAGCGTCGTATTCGCAAAAAGAAACGAATGGATGGTGAAGGATTGACTGATGCAGCGCTGAGTTTTGATACTGAGTTGAGACGGGAAATGCTGTCTGTCATAGACAGATTGACTGAAGAAATATCTTGCAGATTTCAAAAAGTTCACAATCTTGCAAATAAATACGCTTTTCTTATACCGTCAAATCTGCTTGATGATAATTATGATTGTCAGCTTGGTGGATTTGACGAAGATATAGAAAAAGAGAAATTCTTTGCTGAAAAGAAGAGGTTACAGTATGTTGTAAAAGCTTCAGAAAAAGACCAAATCGATGGACCTCTTGAACTTTTGAACTTTATACAAAGATACCAACTTGGGGATTCCGTCCCTAATATTGTGATCTTGCTGAGAATTTTCCTCACCAGAGCTATTAGCGTTGCTAGCTGTGAGCGCTCTTTCTCAAAACTGAAGCTCATAAAAAACTACCTTAGATCAGCAATGAGCCAGACAAGACTTACAGACTTGGCAATCCTCTCAATAGAGAGGGAACTTGTCGAGGAAGTGAATTTTGATAGAGTCATTGATAACTTTGCCAAAAAAAAGGCGCGAAAAATCTGTTTGTAAATTTTCAACCGACTTGATGCCTTGCGACAGTTCTCTCACAAAAAATAAATTTATAGCCTTATTTGCCATTCATAAATACATTTGTTTAAAATATATTAAAACTATTTTTAAAAGAGTTGAAACGTTATTAACAACAACAAATTTCTGAAAACCGAGCGATTACACACACGGATTTAAAAAAGCACCGATACAAGACGTTTTTTCTCTTCGGAGGGCTCGCCCTCTTAATAATAACATTATGAAGACAAAGAAAAGAAAACTACATCGGACTATTCTCTCCTTGATACATCCATGTTATTTGGCGAAAATTCGGACTTTAACAACAACGACAAAAAAGTAAATAAAAATGATTTTATCATTTCATAACATTTTCAGGTTTTCAAATGTTCTCATTTAAATTTATTATTATATAAAATTATAGTATAAAATTTCATATTTTTTGTGAACTTTTGTTTTTTTAAATTTTTTTCTCTACTTTCTATTTTTACCCTCTCAAAATGCCGCCCCCTCAGGTGTGCCGCCCGGGGCGGCCCGCCCCTCTCGCCCCCCCCCCCTAGCTACGCCAGTGTATATATATATATATATATATATATGAGAAGAATGTTGTAGTTTGCTTGGAGCATTGTGTATAGTGTAAGAATAATTGTTTGGAGGCGATAACAATGCGTTGTTAAAGTGACACATATACCACATGTGGAGTCGTAAAAACAAAGTGACAATATTGAAAAGTCAATAATTTTCAAAAAAAATTTTTATTTACCAGTGTATCGTTGACCGTGGTGTTAGGTTGGAGTGTGTTCTTTTTATTATTATTTTTTAATTTTCGAGGGAAGCCCTCATCTTCAGAAATAAAATAAATACAGCCACTCGTTGGAGTGTGTTTTTTTGCCAAAAACCGGAGCCGGAAATGCTGGTTTGTTTTTAGTAGCAGGTCCGCAGAGGTTTGTTTATTTTTTTTGTTTTTTTCTATGTTTATATAATTTATTATTTACTTTTTTTTAACCGTTGCTGTTTGTTTTGGTTAGCAAATATACTGAGTAATTTATTTATTATTTATTATTATTTGTTTTTATATAACGTTGTTGTTTGTTTTGGTTAGTAGTTATACTGAATAATTATTAACTCTGTGGCAGCTGGTGATAAAGGCCGGGTAACTCGTCTGAGTCAAGCTTTGTTTGTGGGAGTTATGTCCCTTTAGAGTTTTATGGAACGAGTCGAAATTAATTAAAACTCTAAAGGGACATAATAATTACTCAGTATATTTACTAACCAAAACAAACAGCAACGGTTAAAAAAAATAGTAAATAATAAATTATATGAAAATTAAAAAAATAAATAAATAAACAAACCTCTGCGGACCTGCTACTAAAAACAAACCAGCATTTCCGGTCCCGGCTTTTGGCAAAAAAAGCACACTCCAACGAGTGGCTGTATTTATTTTATTTCTGAAGATGAGGGCTTCCCTCGAAAATTAAAAAAAATAATAAAAAGGACACACTTCAACCTAACACCACGGTCAACGATACACTGGTAAATAAAACATTTGGAAAATTATTGACTTTTCAATATTGTCACTTTGTTTTTACGACTCCACATGTGGTATATGTGTCACTTTAACAACGCATTGTTATCGCCTCCAAACAATTATTCTTATATATATATATATATATATATATATATATATATATGTGTGTGTGTGTGTGTGTGTGTGTGTGTGTGTGTGTGTGTGTGTAAAGATAAATAAAAGAAGAGGTATAAACATGTACGAATGACAAATCTGTTTCAACTTTGATTGTTCAAGCAAGGTGTGCTCGGTAAAAACATGTTTATTTGTCTTTCCTTAAGCGAAGGCTTTTCAAAGATTAAAATCTTATCATCAGAGGAATAACATAGATGGATAAGTTGGCAGTAAAATGGCCAAAATTCAAAATTTGAAAAAATTAATAGAGAGTAAGAGTGTGCGTGTAAAAAAATATGGACTTTGTCCAGTTGGTTACTGTCCGTAGATAAGGTGTCCGGTTAAATGAGATTTAAAGATGGGAAAAGGGGCGTTCGTGAAGGCAGCGTTGAAAATGTTCAAAAATTAAGTAAATCCAAAAGTTCATCAATAAATATAAAAAACAAGATGGCTTTGAAATTGGTAATTTCCAAGACTGGCTCGGTATTCTCAATTTGCTTTGTAAAGTAAAACATGCGATTCGCTTCGACAACAAACATATCTCAGAATCATCTCTGCTGGGCAATAATGATAACGTGTGTTTTAAACGTTATCCTATTTTTATTTTAGACCGTCGGTTTGTAATGTGTCGAATCTTCTGAACTGTCTCGAATGTCTTCTAAGTATAATATGTTAAGTTAAATTATATTAAACTAAGGATATTTTTTTTTATTGTTTTGTGAAAAAAGATGATGTAATTTTTTTAGTTTGTTTTGTAAATTGTGGGAATAGCTATCCGCTTTTTCATGTAAATAAAATTAATCTCTCCAACACGAGTATTTTCCATCCTGGCCGTTGTCTTTCTTTTGTGGACAGTGGTCGCTAATTTCAGAATTAAATCTCCGCCAACCTCAAAAGAATAAACGGATTAAGTTAGGATTAGAGTTAGGGTTAGATTGAGACGGAAATCAAAATTGCCGAACTCTATAAAGATGAATCCTTGATTGCTAAGGGACAAATTAAGTATAGCATCATTAGATATTTTATAAGAAATGTAATGATTTCTAATACATTACTTCACAAGTGTTGAGACTTGCACATAGTTGATGCCTCTAATCAAAGAAAAATAGTTGATGCCTCTAATCAAAGAAAAATAGTTGATGCCTCTAATCAAAGAAAAATAGTTGATGCCTCTAATAAAAAAAATAGGCAATGCGTAAATAAAAATAATGTTGATACTTCTAATAACAAATAGTGCATGCCTCTAAGTAAAACAATAGTTGATATCTCTTGTAAAAGAAATAGTTGATGCCTCTTATAAAAACACAGTTGCTGCTTCTAATAAAATAATTGATGCCTCTGATGAAAACATAGTTGATGCCGCTGATGAAAAAATAGTTGATTCCTCTAATAAAACATAATTGATACTTCTAATAAAAAATAGTTGATGCCTCTAATAGAAAAATAGTTTATACTTCTAATAAACAATAGTTGATGCCTCTAATAAAAAATATAGTTAATGCTTCTAAGAAAAAATATAGTTTATGCTTCTAAGAAAAATAGTTGATGCCTCTAATAAAACATATAGTTTATGCTTCTAATAAAAAATGTATTTGATGCTTCTAAGAAAAAATATATTTGATGCTTCTAAGAAAAAATATATTTGATGCTTCTAAGAAAAAATATATTTAATGCTTCTAAGAAAAAATATAGTTTATGCTTCTAATAAAAAATGCAATTGATACTTCTAATAAATAATAGAGTTGATGTCTCTAATAAAAAAATATAGTTTATGCTTCTAATTAAAAATATAGTTGATGCTTCTAATTAAAAATATAGCTGATGCTTCTAATCAAAATTGTTAATACTTCTAATAAAAAATTGTTAATACTTCTAATAAAAAATTGTTAATACTTCTAATAAAAAATTGTTGATACTTCTAATAAAAAATAGAGTTGATGCTTCTAATAAAAAATAGAGTTGATGCTTCTAATAAAAAATATAGCTGATGCCTCTAATTAAAAAATATAGTTGATGCTTCTAATAAAAAATAGAGTTGATGCTTCTAATAAAAAATAGAGTTGATGCTTCTAATAAAAAATATAGGTGATGCTTCTAATAAAAAATATAGCTGATGCCTCTAATTAAAAAAATATAGTTGATGCTTCTAATAAAAAATATAGCTGATGCTTCTAATAGAAAATATAGTTGATACTTCTAATACAAAATATAGTTGATACTTCTAATAAAAAATATAGTTGATGCTTCTAATAAAAAATATAGCTGGTGCCTCTAATTAAAAAAATATAGTTGATACTTCTAATAAAAATTATAGTTGATGCTTCTAATAAAAAATAGAGTTGATGCTTCTAATAAAAAATAGAGTTGATGCTTCTAATAAAAAATATAGCTGATGCCTCTAATTAAAAAAATATAGTTGATGCTTCTAATAAAAAATATAGCTGATGCTTCTAATAGAAAATATAGTTGATACTTCTAATAAAAAATATAGTTGATAATTCTAATAAAAAATATAGTTGATGCTTCTAATAAAAAAATATAGGTGATGCTTCTAATAAAAAATAGAGTTGATGCTTCTAATAAAAAATATAGTTGATGCCTCTAATTAAAAAAATATAGTTGATGCTTCTAATAAAAAATATAGCTGATGCTTCTAATAGAAAATATAGTTGATACTTCTAATAAAAAATATAGTTGATACTTCTAATAAAAAATATAGTTGATGCTTCTAATTAAAAAATATAGGTGATGCTTCTAATAAAAAATAGAGTTGATGCATCTAATTAAAAAAATATAGTTGATGCTTCTAATAAAAAATATAGTTGATACTTCTAATAGAACATTGTTGATGCTTCTAATCAAAAATAGAATTGATGCCTCTTATAAAAAATGTAGTCGATGCCTCTAATAAAAAATATATGTGATGCTTCTAATAAAAAATATATGTGATGCCTCTAATAAAAATATAGGTTATGCTTCTAATAAAAAATATATGTGATGCCTCTAATAAAAAATATAGGTTATGCTTCTAATAAAAAATATAGGTGATGCCTGTAATAAAATATATAGGTGATGTTTCTAATAAAAAATATAGTCGATGTCTCTAATAAAAAATATAGTTGATGCCTGTTATAAAAAATCATATCGTGTTATTAAGTACGAAACTTTAAGTGGCACTTGTAAGAATTTTAAGCAAATAAGTTTATAAATTTACAAATTACAGTTATTTAATTTAAGCTATAGTTGCACATTTTTTAAAGAATCGATGAATAAAACTTTCCTGTGTTTATAAATCATCGTTTTCGGATGGTAAAAATACTGCTAAAATAGCTATGACTTGATACGTGTTATTTATACACTGCTGCGCCGAAAAAAAACGGCAGTTTTATGCTGACTTTGAACACGGTCGTTTAGTCAGAAATGTTGTTGAACACTTAGGTCGTTCAAATACTGAAGTTGTCCCGCAAAACATGATATTTTGGCTCACAGTCGATAAGAAAAGACAACAACGCGTCGACTATTCAAAGCGTGTTTTTGCCACTCTTTCAACGAAACAAAAACAGTTTCTACATAAATGTGCGACAATAAAGTAAATATAGATCCACAACTTACTCAAAGTCAAATCGACAGTTAGTTGTAGTGTACAGCAAGGGAACAAAGCAATCAAGACGCATCTTGGATTAAGCATGACTTTCACCTCCGTATGTTACGATATGCACGGTATTTTACTTATTGTTTACTTTGAGAGATTAAGAAGCGCCAAAAGCGAATATCATATGAAAGTGTAAGATAATGAAAAGTGGAAAAATGAATCGTGGACGAGTCTATTGTGTGTGGGACGTCGAGAAAGAAAGAAAGCGACTTGATAACTGTTAAAAAAGAAGAAAGTTCCGAAGTGCAAGAAAGACTTGAAAGGCGTCGGTTTCAGAAACGCGAAGAGCCGGAGCGCTTGGTGATCGGAGTATCGAAGTACCGGAAGAATGGGATTTTACCAATGTTTATGGTACCAATTAAGCTTTATTGGCTATAGTACCCAAGCCCGTCTTTCTGTTAGGCTTTCGTGTCCGCTGACGAAAAATGCGACTGATAAGCAGGTTGGTACCGTGAAGGAATCCCCTGACTTTTATTTAATCAAACAGACAATTAGAAGTGCTTGTGGAACAATTGCTTCAGTTCATTTTCAGGTAGACAATGCAGAGAAAATTTCTTTCCAATCGGAGGTATATATGAACGGGTTTCTAGCAGAAACCAAGTTTGTGACCTCAGCACGAAAAAGACGTTCACGAGGCAAAAGTATGCCAAAAGATTTTTTTTATATGTGTGTGCGTAGCCGGCGTAAACCATCCGGTGATTGGACATAAAGAAACCCAAATTGTTTCCATATACGTTATGTTCTTTGTCATTGAAAACCCCTAAAGAACGGGTAATGCAACAAAAGGAAGAAATCGCAAAAACATAATATGACAAAAGGGCTTTTTCACCCAGACTTCAGCGTTTCACAAGTGTGCTCCCTCTACCGTTCTAAAAACTTCTCACACCTGACAGTATATTATATCCCTACAAAGCAGTCATCCACCCATGCATGGAGTATTTTTGTAACATCTAGGCTGGTGCGCCATCCACTACTCTCTCCCTCTTAGACAATCTCCCCAAAAAGGATATCTAATCTGATAAGCCATACATTATCCACCAATCTCCAGCCTCTGTCCGATCGCCGCAATGTTGTATCCTTGTGCTTGTTTCACAAGTACTCCATGAAATGTCCCCCGATAGACTTGCTGCTCTGGTGCCCGCTCGACTTAAATACAATCGACTAACTTGATAATCAGCTAAATCCCATCCACTTATTGTGGAGGTGTCCAGATGCTAGAGAACCTCCTACTCAAATAGCTTCTTTTCTCGAGCTGCCGGCCTTTGAAACTCCCTCCCTGCTCCCTGTTTCCCTGACTGTACCGACATGCAGAAATGTAAAACTAATGTTTACAAGTATCTCGCTGCACAGCTACCAATTTAGGATGATCCCTTAAACATTCACCCTAATTCCCAGTAGTAGCTTACGTCTTCAGTGTCAACTTGCCTTGTTTGGGGTGTACTAAGTTTAAAATGTAGATCGCAATGATGAATAAAGAAACTATATGAATTGTTTTGGAAGAGCGAGACCTCCAGTTTCTACTGACTGTTTAGAGAAGAATAAAATAGTACAGAAAGGAAAGCGATTTGACGCGACTGTAGAAGTGATAACGGAAAGTGTATTTTGAAACCAAATAAAAACTGTTCAACATTAAAGACATCGAATCGTTAGAGCTGTGTTGGAATCCGTGTACTATTCTAGAAGAGTATGATGCTGATTGATAAGCTCGAAATTATCTAAAAAGTGTTGTTAAATTACTTAAGCTCAGGAGTTATTGAGTGATGGATGAAGAAAAAAAAACTATATTCATTTAACATTCGTAATATAAAGCATGACATTAAAAAGACAATTTCAATAGGTCATCAACAAGAAACGTCATCAACAGAAGCAGTCCGAACTGTATACAATGAAGCAAGAATTGTGATTTAGCGTATTCAAAGTGGCACCGGTACTAACAGAACACTAATATACTGCCGCCAAAGCAGTATACTAACCAATTCCGCAGATTGCAGAGCTCTATAAGGCAAGTTCACAGGTGGAAATTCACAAAATATTAAATAGGCCATCTATATATTTCGTGAGCCAAAGCAAGGGACTTAACAATGCACTTGAAATGAAAGAAGCAGCTGATATACTTATAATTGTTTTGCAGATGCGTGTGTGCGTGTGTATTTTTCTACACAAACGTCGGGTTAAAATGCATGCGTGCCTAATTTTTTTACGTCATTTCTATAGATTCCTAGTATAATACATAACCGGATCTTGGGATTCAAACGTATATGTAAAGTAATGTCAGCTATGACCCGTGGAATTTCTGGAAAATGACGAACCAAAATTAAAGAAATAAAAATCTTATTGATATTAAAAATTTTACAGACATTAACATTTTAGGCGATTTGAATTAGGTGTCTTATGCGCTGATCACATGTTCAGTTTCAGAAAGTAATTTTAGCTTAGTCAACTAAATGTAACCGTAAAAAAAAAATTGGTGTTAAGAGGTCTGACTGAAACATGTCTGAAAATGTATAGCCAAAAATGATTGTACAAATATAAAAAAATATACTTATATAGATAGACAGATATCAAATACTTCTACACTTATAGGATTTTGTAATAGATTAGTATTGTAAATGATATTGGTTAAACTTGAATGTGCGCGTTTTATATGTTATGTTATATTATAGCACTGACGAATTGAGTGCACAGGTACATAAGTATTCAAATTTTTCATATATTTATATGAGTAACATTAAATTCATTTTCGAAATCTGAACTTATTTGCACGCGCGTTTTTAAGAAACGTTCGGATTTGCATACATTATCGCTTTAGAAATCTGTCTCGTATAAGAAAACGTTTTGCACTGTCACGCAGAGAGATTGTCAGTATTTCCCTTTTAAATCTGCTCGCGGCAACTGCAAGTGTTTAATATAAGTAAAATAAAAACATATCGTGTGCGATTTTACAAATTTGTGACGTTTAATAAAAAAAAAGAAAAAAGCGGAGTAGATTGTAATGGCAATTCAATTGAGCGGCGACTTTGATCTTTACTTTCCCTGGGAATATACGTGTGAGGAAACTCATAGCAAAACCTATCCAATATTTTACAAATATGGAAATGTATGCTCTTCGATATTTCACCTGAGAGTTCATCATTCAAACTCCTCGGCCTAACCTTCACAGGTAACATGAATTGGAACAAATACATTGAAGACATTGCCAAGGCTGCCGCAAAGAAGGTTGGCTTCCTCTACCGTGCTAGTAAACTCCTCACACCTGACATTATCCTGTATCTCTACAAAGCCACAATCCGCCCATGCATGGAGTAGTGTTGTCACATCTGGGCTGGTGCATCATCTACTACTCTCTCCCTCCTTGCAAGGTCCAAAAAAGAGTCGCTGACCTAATAGGGTCCTCACTGTCAACCAAGCTCCAGTCCCTGTCCCATCGCCGCACTCTAGCATCTTTGTGCTTGTTTTACAAATACTTCAATGGATTATGCTCCGATGAATTGGCTACTCTGGTGCCCCCTCGACGTATATTCACTAGACCAACTCGACAATCAGCTAAATCTCATTCATTCACTGTGGTGGTCCTCAGATGCCGGAGAGCCTTCTACTCAAATAGCTTCTTTCCTCGTGCTACTGGCCTCTGGAAGTCCCTATGTGTCCCCTGTTTCCCCGACAGTACTGATGCGTAGATCCCAATTTAGGATGACCCCCTCTCCAACCTTCTCACCTTTTCTTTTTTCTCAGTAGCCCCTTACGTTAACAGTGGCGGCCTGTCTTGTTTGGGGTGAACTATGTTAAAAAAAAATTAAATGCAAAGTTGGGTGGCAACTATTTGCAACTCTGAATTACTCAAAATAGAACTGACATAGTTTTCATTTAGTCATTAAATGAATCTTTTTGGTGTCAAACAAGAAAATAGATATTTTCGCTGTTGTTTGTATTCATATTTCGCTACTTTTTCCTCTTTCTTCATTGTCCTATTCTTCTCTTCGCCACCGTCCATTTCTTCGTGTTATTCTCCTTCTCGTTTGCTCCGTCTTTTTCCTCTTTCTTTCCGTGTTTTGATTTTTGTCTTTTTCGTATTCTACGAATATGGCATCTATGTCGAATAAAATAAAACTGGCCTTCTATCAGAAAAATCAATATTAACTTAATAATCAGATGACAGACAATTTATTTCTTATTAAATGAACACATTTCGTATATCGTCATAATAAAAGAATAACAGACACACATATACACACGCATATATATAAATATTTGTTATTGTTTATTTATTTATCTATGGACGTATACGTTTCGTCTCTTTTCAATCAAGACTCATCAGCATAGAAGTACGACTATTCACCACCGGTCACACGATCATTATAGGAGTAGGTTCGGGTATGTGGTTAATAAATAAAAATTTAAAAAAAAAACATATATATATATATATATATATATATATATATATATATATATATATATATATATATATATATATATTATTATCATTAAAACTTACAGTTTATCGATCACCATAACATAATCTTAACAATCTTTAATTCTCATCCTCTACGAGCCTGATTTTTGCTGCGGTTCTGTTTTGTCAGTTTCTCTGCATAGTCGGAGAAATTTCTTCTGGTTTGATTACTTTCGACAAAAGGAAGTTTATTTTCCCGAAATATTAAATAATGATTTGTTTAATCATCCGGACATCACACAAACAGCTAACACTTTTGCTGTTATGTGAGATTTTAGGAAAAATAAATAGTAAGTCATATT
Source organism: Sepiola atlantica (assembly GCA_963556195.1). NCBI lineage: Eukaryota > Metazoa > Mollusca > Cephalopoda > Sepiida > Sepiolidae > Sepiola > Sepiola atlantica. Next base: position 9,786,845 of record OY744528.1, on the reverse strand, counting down.
TCATTTTTGATTTATTGTTTTTGTTCCTTCCTACTTACACCTTACCCGGAATTTGCAGTACCCACAGCCATTAAAGACATTCTACTACATATATATATATATATATATATATATATATATATATATATATATATAAATATTTGTTATTGTTTATTTTATCTATGGACGTATACGTTTCGTCTCTTTTCAATGAAGACTCACCAGCATAGAAGTACGACTATTCACCACCGGTCACACGATTCGAAACCCTGGATTACAAGTATTTTTAACCCCAATCCAACGTCGCTAACCGATAGGCCAGTTCTTAACAGCTTATAAACAATGATAATTTTACACTTATAGAGGCGGCGAAACGTACAGGCATTCAACTTCAATATATATATATATATATATATATATATATATATATAAAGAGGTGTACTAAAAGCGAACTTTTAGGAAAGGTAAAACCCTATTGTGAAGAGTATACAGCTCAATATCCAAGATAGAGCAGGTAGAAATGAAAGAGAATGGAAAGGAATTAGAGAAAGCAAAAGCCAAATCAAAATTCAATTCAAAAGTTCAAAGCAAGGTATATTCCGAAAAAAGGCAATTTATTCAAGTTAAATTTTCCTTAAGCCAGGCTTTTCAAAGATCAAAATCTTATCATCAGAGGAAGTCGCTGGGATAGATGAGTTGGCAATGGCCAAGATTTAAAATTTGAAAAAATGAAATAAAATAAAAGTTGTAGGGAAAGAAACGTAGGGCAAAACTGTGCCAGGGTGCAAGCAAATGTCCGATTCCCAAAAAGTCCGGTGTCGAAGAGTCCAGCGGAGAGAATAAGATGTAGATAGGTAGGTCGTTAGAGGTACGAGAAGTAATGAGAGAGGTTTCAAAGTTAAATTCCAAGAAGCCACAACTTCAGGTACGGCGAAAAAAGAAAATCCAAAAGGGTAAAAAGTCCAATAAGAGATACATTCGATGATGCAGGCAGGCGTCAGAGGAGATTAAGATGGAAAATATTCGCCATTAAAGATACTTCCCGGGCAGAGATGACTAAGGAAAGTGTTTTAAAGTGGTAAAAAGGGGCAGTGAGAATATTTAAAGCCTGCCCAGTTGAGAAAGCCGGCTATAAATGAAGAAAAGCAAAGACAGTGAAAACAAGAATATAATATGCGACCAGTAGGCAAGGGAGGAAACGGGTAAGGGGTGTGTGGGAGGAGAAAGGGACGGGTACGAGGAAAGAGAGGGGGGAGGAGAAAGGGAGCGATGCGGTGAAGGAATGCGGATAAAACTAAGAGTGTGAAAGTGGGGGGTGAAACATAAAGTTGAAATTGGAAGTTAGCGCGAATTAGGATTCAACTAGAAAAGGGGAAGAAAGGAGTGGGGGTAAGTTAACGAATGTTAGGATAAGGGGTTAAAATATCAGAATATGTATAAGAACAGAGTTCGGGGTATAGAAGTTTAATCAAATGACCTTAGATATAAACAATGAGGCAAAATATATATGAAGGGTAGGACTAGAAAAATGAGTTAAAAATTAAAAGAGTAAAGATAAAAAATAAAGATAAAAATAGTATAAAAAGTAGAAATAAGAAAATAAAAGAATAAAGAATGAAAAATAGATAATAAGATTAGCCTTAAGCTCGCAGGGAAAATTAAGGATTGACCGAAAGAATAAAAAATAAAAAATAAAAAATAATAAAAATAAGATACTAATAATAGAATGAGGGAAAAGTCGATAAGATTGGAGCTCAAGAATGAAAATTAGAATAAGGAAAAAGAAAAAGGAAAACAAGACCTCGAGAGGATATCCGGAATGGGAGTCTCCAAGGTGGAAAAAATTATGGGTTGAAGTAAATAAGCAGTTACGGGATGCTAGTTCAAATAGATATGGGAAAATATAAACTTTGAAATTTTATTCAAAAAAGTTATATAGAGGTTAATTAAGAAAATTGTTAAATAGGTTAGTGAAGGCCGGAAGAAGTAAGAGATATACAAGGTTAAAGAAGTGACAAAGGATTAAGCCAGAGGGAGAGTGGAGATCGCAGTTAAAAGTAAATACTATGGGGGTTAAAAGATGAAGAGCGAGGGCGGGTTGGGGTTGAGTAGTTTGAGAGAGATGTGCGAAGGGCGAGGTAAAACAAGGGGGGAATAATCGAGGCTATTAAAAGAGTGAGAAGAATTATTTAGAAGTAAAAACAAGAGGGAAATAATAATTAGAGTGCACAGTGGAAACAGTAAGGAGTTCGATATCGAGGTGTGCAAAGGGGATATGGAGTAGATAAGGCTAATCAACAAATAAATAAAAGGGCTAGGATATAATATGAATAGTATGGGTTAGTTATCACGTTGAAAGGGAAAAGAATGAAGAATGGAAGTGTTGAAGGGAAGCGGACGAATGCATTAAAAGATGTTAAACGGGAAAGAAAATGGAAAGCCAAATAAAGTTATACAGTTAAGGAGGTTAAGTGGAAAGATTTAGGGGGTAATGGAAGAAAGGTGTTAAAACTAAGGGAAATGTGAAGCTAACGAAGTTTATGGGTAATTTTATTAAGTTAAGAGAAGGTTAAAGGGATGAGGGAGATATAAGTAGAGATTATAGAACAACAGGAATTAGATCTATCAGAAAGGGGATTCGAGATGTAAGGAGGGAAAATCCGAGATGAAGGGAGGGTATTTAATCAAATGGGGGAAGGGTGTCTGGGAGATTATTATGGTTGCTATACCTGAATTTACGTTTATGCCTGCAACTGGAGATAAGTTCATTCTTAGAATTAATAATATTTTTAGATTTAGTAGCATTAGCTATCATAAAGGTTTCCAGAGTACAAAGTTGGCAATGGGATGCAAGGGGTATATGATTTGGACTTTTTAAGTATTGACCAGTGAAGTGAATAGGGAGTATTTTTAAGATTGAGGTTTCTAATTAGATTGGAAAGTGAAGTGCCTGTGCTGTTATCGCTGCTATTTTTAAAGGAATATATATGGTTAGAGATCCGGGTCTTAATGGGGAAAGAGGACGCCCCAATATATGTGTGTATCTTGAAGGGTGGTGCTATAGTTGCATTGAGATTGCTAATGGTATTAGAAGAGATTTGGGTTTGGAGATCCAGGTTATGCGAGGAAGGTTGTTTGGAGAAGTGGGGTGGAGCGGATATGGGGGAAATGTGAGTTGGCCCATGAGCACTATCTATTATTGGGGGTGCTTGGTTAGAGGTATGGCTGTATAAGCGGGAGTTTAGAGTAGAAGCGGATTGGGGTTGCGGGGAGATCCGGAGTTCGGGTGGAGTATGGGAACTGTGATTACTCACAACATTGGTGGAGCGGGGGAATTGTTTAACAGTATATATATATATGCGATAAGTTGTTGTGATGAAACTAATATTTCCAAATCGTCTTGGTAAAGATCGTACGCCATATAATCGTTGAAGGTTAATTGTAGAAACAATGTTCATATTTTGTTGATTTCGAATCTCTTCATATATATATATATATATATATATATATGTATATATATATATACATATAACTTTGAAATGTAAGAATCAGTTAACATGACGCGAGATTTTGAAATAAAATATTTATTAAATCATTTTTTTTATATCTAAGTTTTCGGTTTTATAAACCTTCTTCATGAGACAGACAATATTTTCCTTTTTGTTTCTTCTTTCTTTTTTCATAGTCGAAGTCTTACGGCTTGGCCGAAGATCGATCTCCAGGTGTTATGAAGATAGTGTTTTTTTTATATGTCCGATTTGTATTATAAGCGCACTGAAACGCATGTGTGATAATGAGATATAAATAAAAATGATTTAATAAATATTTCATTTCAAAATCTCGCGTCATGTTAACTGATTCTTACATTTCAAAGTTATCATTATAACGGCGCTTCTAAAACTGTAGTAAAATTTAAATCTCATTATATATATATATATATATATGTTTGTGTATATATATATATATATATGTATATACATATATATATATATATATATATATATATATATATATATGTATATATGTATATATATATATAAATATATATACTTTATATTTATATTCTAATCACCAAAGAAAAACATCCATTGCGATAATTTTAATTTTAATTTTATCTTTAATTTTTTTTGTTCAGATATACGCATGTTCTGACTTTCTCAAATGTCTTTATTTTTCCTTCGCATTACAAATGTGTTTTTTTTAATTTTTCATATCTTACGCACGTTTCCCAGCCCGGCTAAGAAAAATTTACAGTCTACATTTTAACATCACTGATCATCACAAACATTGTTCATTTAATGGTAATACAGAAACATATAAACATCGTAAACAGAAAACAATCAGATGAGAAAAGCAAAAAAAGGTTTGATAAAAACATTTGCAAGTTGGAAAACATAGAAAACATTCACATCAGAAGTTGATATATTTCTCGAATCCCCCTCCCCAAAAAGGCGCTGCACCCGAAACTTGAAACAATTTTTTCAGGTATTCGTCGTAGTCAGAAAATTAAAAACTTTAAAAAATAAATTTATAAAAATGATAGTAATCGATTTATTGTCGTTTGGTCATTGGAATATAACTAAAACGTATATGTGCTCTGAAGTTTGTAACACTGTAAATATGTATGTATGTATGCGTGCGTTCACTCCACTGGCCATGGTCGTCTCCACACGTGGTGCCGATCAAAGGTTGCTGTACGAGATCACTCAGTGCTGTAATAAATAATTCCCTTTGCAAGTAATATAACAAATCCAGTTCATAAAAAATAGCCAGTGTATTTGTTGGTTGTTATAACATTCACTTCACTGGCCGTAATCGTCCCCACACGTTTTGCCGCTCAAAGGATGCTGTTCAAACTAATCAATGCTGCAACAAAGAACTTTCACTCCGAGTGAACACCATGAATGAAGCTTATGTAAAAGTAACAATTTTATTTGTTAGATGTTACAAACAATACTTGTGTTTCCCGGTTGACTGACAGACTTACAAAACGAGATCCTTGCCTGACCAAAAAGGTAAGTTCAGCGCAATCCGTAAACTGATAAAATCAGATAAGTCAATTATGTCTGTGCTTGACAGCCCCACCCACCCAAAAAAAACAATCACCTGCCATGCCCAAAGGTCCGGGTATCCTCCTCCTATCTATTTTCCCATTACCGAGTTTTTCTCACTGGTATTCACCGGACAACCCTAGTACAAGCTACTCGATATATACACTGTGTATAACGGTCAAACAGGGGATTATCATGGCGAAAATCTGTGAACATCATAACATGATTACCTGTCTTTACGAGGTACTTAATGTATTCTAGAGAAATAAACTTCTATGTGACCCCCAAAATGAAACCAAATATATATATATTTGCCCTTTCTTCTGTGCCTTCTATTTCTCCGCTTGATGCAAGCACGCTTTCTATTCATCACCGATATTTTTAACAACATAACGTCATTGAGCTTTGAATTTGAAATATTTTCGAGTATTATAAAGAGTTTATGCTTAAATATATATATTTTATAAAACCTCACAACCACACACACACACACACCACACACACACATATATATATATATATATATATATATATATATATATATATATATATATATATATATATATATATATAGTCTTGGAAGTTTCTCAACCATTAAAACTATATTTCTAAATAATTTTTTTTAAAAAAGAAGAAAACTTAAGTCACAAGTCGTTCAGTGGAAAATCACTAATGTAAGTAAATTGAACTTTTTCAGTTATTATATTAGTTTGCTTCTAACATTATTTAAGGGATAATCAGTTGTTTACCATGAAAGACTGTTTCGGGAATTTAACAACAAGACGGTATTTAATTTCATGGCTACCCAGCACAGTTGATCAGACCCCACTTCCCTTAAAAGACAAACACATAAACGTTATATATATATATATATAAATATATATATATATATATATATATATATATATATATATATATATATATATATATATATATAATCGTTGCTCAGAAGGCACCCGAGCTCCGACTGCTTGCCCGATATAAAAGAAAAACAATTTCCTGTAATGCCCAAAAGGTGCAGATATCCTTCTCCTATTTTATTAGCTTGCAAGCTACGAGTTTCGACCCATTTGTGAGTAAAAACAAATGTTTAAGTGAGAAGGCAAAAAAGTATACGGTATAGTAGTAGTAGTAGTAGTAGTAGTAGTAGTAGTAGTAGTCTATAGTGTTCGCGAGGGGGAAGGAAGGAGATGGGGAGGCGGAGAGGGCAATGTACTGGTTGAAACCAGTTTATTACTTTAGCCTTGAAAGAACAACAGTAACCAGTGGATTTCCCTTGAGTCTAAGTGACAACCCGTTTTCTCTGATTTCCAGCATTTCAACCTCATTAAATAATATTTTATAATTATTTTGTATATCGTAACAGCCGTTTACCATTGATTAATCGCTAGCTACGGACGTTAATCTTCTCTAGAATTTGAGTGGCAATAAGCCTCTCCAAATGTTCCATTATCTCCTCACTCATCCAGTAGAACTCACTTTCCATCCTCCTTGACATTTCACGGCAATGTTGTGTAGTATAATCCGAGGCTGGTGATACCGTATAGTATTTCCGCTTTCCATTTATATGTGTCTATCGTGATACCCTATCTAACCTCATTCTAAGTCCACGCTATTCAGTGAAACGTAAATGAAACACGTTTCCTTTAAATCGACTCGTTTTCAGATCCCAGAAATTTTAACCTAGAATTATTTATATTAAAAACGCAAAATCAATATTATCTTCATTTATTTCTTCGCAGAAACTTCGCTTTTTGATTTGACAAATTCTTTGAACGAAAGTACGATGAGATATATGCATACATATAAATATAAACACACGAATACGACAACGACTGCATAAGAAGTAATCTCTTCTGTTTATCTAAAATATATTTCAATGTAAATTTCCCATAAAAAAATAACAATCGACGACATACAACAGCATCAGCAAAAGAACCGTGCACAATCAATATACACCAATCTTCTCGACAGGTTTCTGTTTAAACTGATCGTCTTAGAGATGAGTATTGATTTACTCCTCTCCAGGAGTTAGGCACAAGGCCAGTTTTTATCTTACTCCCACAAGTAAGATGTGACCCAAGGTCGGGTCGGGAAAGTGGGGTTTAAAAATTGCCTGGGCAGCCCCGTCGGCATTCCCCGGTAAGGGCGCCTCAGGCAGTAAGCAATAAACTCACTCCTCCCCAAAGAGGGGGGAGGCAAAGCCTGGGAAGGTTGACCTCCCAGAACTGCACAGGACAGACCCATTGACCGGCGTAAATCAAGACCCGAAGGCCAAATACACCAGTATAGGGTGCAGTATCCATCCGAACAGATACTACACTTTGATCTTAGTTGAGTAGATTGATAAGTGCCGCGATTCAGGACATCCTCGAGAGCGTTATGGTCTATTAATGACGCGCCACCCCGAGGACCAAACAGTACACGTTGTGCTATGGAGCCAACAGGAGTCGTACACGGCATGTCCAGATTATTAATCTCTGTCGGCATCACCTTCCCATCCGCCAGTTTCCAGTTTTAATTATATGGATGTTTATCCACTTGTTCATGTCCTTGCTTCTGTAAAAGGGTGATGTGTTACCATAGTAACCACTCTTGCAACCCTGTACCAAACTTAGTTGGGTGATATTTTACTTTGACCTCCTTCCATCATCTTTAATTTACCTTTTATCTGTTTCTGTGTTTTCCTTCTTTCTTTCACTTAATATTTGACATATTAGTTTTCGAATACGAAATTTACATATTAGTTTCTGGGTAAGGAACTGACATATTAGTTTCTGGGTACGAAATTCACGTATAGGTTTCTGGGTACTAAATTGACATATTAGTTTCTAGGTACGAAAATGGCATAATAGCATCTTGGTACGAAATTTACATATTAGTTTCAGGTTACGAAATTGACACATTAGTTTATGGGTACGAAATTGTCATATTAGCATCACAGTACGAAATTGACATATTAGTTTATGGGTAGAACATTTACATACTAGTATCTGGGTACGAAATTAACATATTAGTTTTGGGGTACGAAATTGAAATATTAGTATCTGAGTACGAAATTGACACATTAGTTTATGGGTACGAAATTCACGTATAAGTTTTTGGGTACGAAATTGACATATTAGTTTTCGGGTACAAAATTGATATATTAGTTTCTGGGTAGGAAATTTACATATTAGATTGTGGATACTAAATTGGCATATTAGTTTCTGGGTAGGAAATGTACATATTAGTTTGTGGGTACTAAATTGGCATATTAGTATCTGGGTACAAAATTGACATATTAGTTTCTGGGTAACAAAACTGACATATTAGTAGTGGGTACGAAATCAAACGAGATCCAGTGGTTATTTTTCAATTCGATATCCTATGGTTAGAATTATCGATGTTTTAACATTACCACGTAGTTTTGTATTCAGAGCAGGACAGTTAGTATCTGCCAATATCCTATCTATGGGTTTAACAGAAGTTGTCCTGAAAGATCGGATTCGATTTAATCCGATAGCAAACCCCATTTCGTAGATTTTGAAATTTTGAGAGCATCAGATCAAAGACAAATGTGATCAGTAGCGTCAGATGTGTTTAACACTGCGTCAACTAACAAACTAGTGACAGTAGAATAAATTATACCGCTATATGTATTTTCAGCCTTTACACATTTTACACGCTACTGGTATTACATGCCTAAATATAACAATCTCCTTATCTTTACAGAGGAAGGCCATACCAACAAGACTACAATGCTCAGTTGTAGATACGTAGATGGACCATCAGTCCAGATTTATTTTTAAAAGTTTTAATGCAGATATTACATGCGACGCCAGTAGCTTCCAGTGGTTTCTATTGTATATTCCTGTTTGACCATCGCTTACTTGTTTGCTGCCATGGCATCTAATATATCTCAGTAGATCAGCCTTCGATGGACATGTTCTGCTGTAAGACTATGCTACCCCTCTTGACAACGGCCGATTCCAACGCTGTGTATGCCGTAGTTTCCTTCCTCCTATCTTATTGTTCTAATTCTGGCTGTGTTGTCATCTCTCATCTGAGCGATTGCCGAGGGCGAAAGCACTAGTTTACAAGTTGACCAAAAACCAAATAATGCAAACTCACAAGCAAAAACACACACTCAGATACATGGTGTATGGGTCAGTTGTACTCTGGTTGTGCGTGACACCGTCGTGGACTGTCGAGACCCCAATTGTCGGTACTCGAAGTCGTCAGCTCATGTAGGGTCTGCTAACGTTCTGCCCGATGTGCTCCGATTTGATCGTGCTGTCCCCGAGCCGCAAACTGCCGCAAAACCACTCCCAGCTCAATACTATATCGGGTATTTTGTCTTAGTTACCGACGAGCAGAAATGGCTCAGCCATTACTAAAACGCATGGCTTTTCTCCTAGAGTGACTGATAAGCCGAAGTTAACTTCCAACTGTGATGCGATCTACTGTTTCCGATTACTTTTGTGTGCGTCTGTGACTTATCCGCTACAAACGATTTTTTGTACCTATCCTACTTCCGACAGCTCTTCCCATTTTCGTGAATCATTTCCTCGGCTGTGGCGAGAAAGACGTTCATAGTATCATACTGCCACATGAATGACACACATCGTCGGGCTGTTTTTAAACGTTCCACACTAACCGTTTCCGCAAAAAATAGCACTTCCGGGTCCGAATTTGTTCAAATAATTGTTGAGACGGAATATTCTACAGGGAGAAAAAATTAACTAGAAAAATGGAAGTTCCAGTAACAAAGTTCAGAGTAGGAATTAGAAGCAACATGTCAGGATATGACGTCATGGAGAGAAAGCCAGAGTGGACGTATGCAAAGAAGTTAATAAAATGTTACTTTTTAGCTGGCGAGCCGATTTGATTTAGACGGGTTTATCTACCAGTCTCTCTGATCCTGGATGTTAATACCTATAAAAGTCCCAACTGCCTATAAGATATGATATTTCTGTTGGTATTATGTTGAACAGCACCCAATTAGAGAGTTTTACTGAGTGTAGATAAACTTTCTTTGGAATATAATTTAAAAATAATTCCGCATTAAGCACGAAAAAGTGTGATATGGCGCAAAATAAAATAGAATGAACATATGTGTGTCTAGTGTTTACGATGAGGTTTGCTTACACTTTTGTTAAATATTACGACATAATATGGCAAAGCATGTTCGTAAAGTTTGAGTTCAATACCTGGCTTTTCTTTACAGGATAACTTTGTGTTATATAATGATGGACGTAACTAGTGGGATTATAAAAACCTTCATGAGAATGTTATACAATGATGGACGTAACTTGTGGGATTATAAAAACCTTCATGAGAATGTTATATGATAATGGACGTTTGGTAGAGAACGGGGGGGGGGTCGTTGGTTTGGCTGGTGCAACTGAAGTGCGTACCGCCGAGGGCATAGAGTGCGATGCTGTTTCCGGGAATTTAAACGTTACAAGTTACGAGACAATGTCTGACCCTGGGTCAAAAGGTCATCCTGTACCTCTGTGGATCACATGATATTACGTCACAGTTTTGATTTTGATTGTGAGAAAATTGGAGTTTAAAAACGAGTTCGGACTTAGGAGGCGTAGAAGTCGGACGAAGGAAGTAAGATGTAGCCAAGTCAGAACGGGAAATGTTTTCCCTAAGAAAGAATACTGGCGCACCAGATGTCCTTCTCCCCTGTCCTCAAATAACAAAGGACTGATTAGACAATAAGCTAGCTAAGAATTAACCACGATATTCGTAAATCTCTCAATCTCTCTCTCAACGATAGAAAAAAATATCCACGGGCAATAGAAACTGACGCCGAATAAAAAGTAATTAAAATGAAAAGATTGTTGTCTTATAAAGCCGGTGAGAAAGGTCTTTTGTTACAGATGGCCACTACAGTGCAGAGGCGAAGAAAGTACTCAACCACTAGACGACAGAGCAAACCAAGAAGAAACGAAGGTATGAATTATTAAGGGGCTATACAACATTTGTATAGATAACGAATATTTTATATAGTAATTGTTACGTTTTTACCGACCATGTATTACGCTATAAGCTTCACGAAACGGCGACTGCCATTTTATGTTATCATTAATTTAACATAGGTCTCGAAAGAAGACAAAAATTAAAAGAGTGGAAAAATGTTCGAATGTACACACATACACATGTATTCGCAGATTAGCAAGTTGTCATAATAGGTAAGATTATACATGATATAATTAATATATATATATATATATATAACAGAAGGCATTAGTATCAAATAAAGAATAGATTAATGTTCCCAATTACAATAAAACGTACATGTGTGTTGGCAGGTTTGTTTATAGAAAAATGTGTGTGGGGAATAGATAAGTAAATGTCATTATTGTCTTCTTGGAGTCTATGCGACTGCTACAAAAAATAAACGTCTGACAGACGCAGCGTCAGGCATCTTAAATATTGAGCAAGAGTGATAACTCTGAAATATTCCAAAGAAGACAACCGAAAGTCTATCTTCGGTTTTTGTGACCATTCTTTGGTAGAACTGTAAATGGCGCGTTTTTGAATTCCAATATGTCTCGTGTCGAATATGTTTATGTGTTTGTTCATTCCACATATATTTGAGCCTGACCTTGAATGTATTTATTGAAACATTTAAATATGGTCGTTACACGCCCATGTACACGGCGCTACGCTTTTTTCTTTTGCACTATGAAAAAGCCAGACACAGGGCCATGTGCTTTCAAATGGGGATGCGTGCGAAAGTGAAGAGACGTGGAAAACTAGAAAGAAAAGTAAATAATAAAGAAAAACGAATAAAAACGAAAAGTCAATGTGTTAATATGCGACTTATCTATTTTATACTGTTGGCTTTCTAGAAGACTATTTTCGTTAACATAAAACCGGTCGATGCATAATTCTTGCTTCGTGGGTTGTAGATAACAAAAAGGTCATGGAAGTTCGAATCGGGATAGCATGGAATTTGCTAAAAAATTTAGATACGATCTGGAAAGATTAAACCGAAAACCCAGCTAACGATCCAGCTCCAAAGTCGAAAGTGCTTAACAATGGGACTGAAAGCTATATCTTTACATATGAAATGTGCAAACTACTTGATAGTAGCTATACCAGTATGTTAAGAACAATCCTAGTTTTTGGCGGGATTGTATAAAAAACAACGATTTATAAGGAACTTAGTAAAATAACAGCAGTGTGAAAATAGAAGCTTAAGATGTATTGGGGATATGTGAAAGAGGATATAATAGTTACGGAATAGGAAAATATTGAAAAATGAAAGGAAAAAGGCCGGCAATTTCATACGTGGCCCATTTAAACATGGACCCCAGTTTGTCTGCGGTGGAACTAAAACCTCAACAGAAGACGGTGAAATATGGACGATTATAATCAATGATGTCCGAGCGAGCTCGGAAAAACTAGGTAACTAATCTATTTTGATTTTTCTCATCTTATTTTCTCATACCACCCTCTATTTCGGTTATTTTAGATCTTTTTCCCCTTCGATCTCTGGCAATACCAATATTTTTAAGCTACCGTGATCCAACGGAAAAGTTATATGTGCAAGATTTCTTCCTCATATAGCCATTGTGTTCTACATACGAGTCCTTGTTCTTCTCTTTGTTCGTAAATGTATCTCTTTTCGCCCATTCAATTTCGCTACCGGCAAAGAAAGCAAGTGACAGTCTGCCATCTCTTTTCAGTCATTTAAACCACAATTCATTATCATTTTTATATGTTTTCGTGTTCTTATCGCGCAAGGAATCGACTTCTGACGTCCTGTTTTCCTGTATGGCAGTCAAGTTCGCCATCTTTTTTTTTTACTTACGAGTTGTCACATCAAAGAAATCCAACAAAAATATCATCCAACTTTTCTGATAATCGTTCTGCGATCAAACAAACGTCACTCTTACTAATATTTTATTTCTACTTTTTTGGTTTGGTTCGCTTGAAATGTTATTCTTTTACGACTTATATTGTTTCGCATTCTATTTTTAACTTTTTTGTGTTGTTTTGTTAAATACCGCCATTTAAGCTGACATTTAAAACAGGCAAACGAGCAAACGCTGCGTCCAACGTTGCGTTTGTTTAACGCCATCGTTTGAAAGGTGACTACGCCTGTAGCGAGTAAACAGAAATGGCGGCGCTGGGAATGACAGCCGGAAGCAGACAGTTGAGCTCTTCGACGATTCAATCTTGCCATTTGATCCGAGCCTTCCAAAAACAGCGCAAGAGAGGATATGCGCTAGATATGTCAATTCGGGCTGCGCATATGACGATGAAAATGCTATTTCAAACTTGAGCGTGACAGACAAACGAAATGTACTATTTCAAACAAAATCTTGACAGACAAATGTAAATGCTGTTTCACACGTTCGTGTAATAAAACAACGTTTATAATATTTAGCCTTTAAGCGTGACAGACGTACGAAACTGTTGTTTCAAACTTATATGTGACAGATAAACAAAATATTAATTTAAAGTTAAACATGACAGACCGAAGTAAAACGTATTTCAAACTTGAACGTGATAGACAAACTAAAGCATGACTGACAAACGATAATGTGATTACAAGCTTGACAGACCAATGTACATGCTACGTCAGATTTTCAGGTAAGAGAACAGTGTAAATGATATTTTACCATTACGGGTGACGGACGAACAACAATGCTATTTCAAACTTATATGTGACGGACCAACAAACATTTTGATTACAAACGCATACCTTACAGACATCTGTGAATTGTATTTTAAACTTAAGCGTGACATACAAACGTGAATTATATTTCTAACTTAAACGTGACGGACAAAATTGAATGTTGTTTCTTACTTTAGTGTGATTGGAAAACAGTAATTTAATTACAAGCCAACTAGTACCAACTGTTGTTTCAAACGTAAGCGTGACAGACAAACGATAATGTTATTTAAAACTCAATCGTGACATACAAACAGTCATTTTATTTCAAACCTAAGCTCAATAATTCGACGAAGCTTTTATTTGAAACGTAAGCATCACAGACCTATCGATAGATAGAGCAACGTTGTAGTGATTCATGGACGTAAATGAATTACGTCCATGAAATATGAGCACTTCGCGGTGAAAATACTTGTAACGAACTAAAGAGTGAGAAACCAATTGACGGACATACAGAGTCTCCTAATTTGACACGAGGACGCACAAAAAAATGAAAGAAACATTTTCGTGTTTTTTGTTCAAAGAGATCTGCCTTTTGAAGGTCAGTGGAAAGACGAACATTCGTAACACGACTTGTTTCGTTCTTTTTGCTCAATATTATTAGTTTGCCTCTCTCAACAGCAAGGATAACTAGGTTTCATCCAAAAGATTTATAACACGGGCATCCATTTTGGGAGCACTTCTTATTCATTGTTTTTATTTTCACATTATATTAGACAATTATCAAATTCTAATTAAATGTTTAGCATTTATTTAAAAAGTAATATTTTATCAAGAATACAAGTGGTTCGAAATGTGTTTATTGATACATTGTATCATTTGGATTATCAGGTATGTTCTTATATTAGCATGCACACGTGGCGCAACAGATAAAGTGCTAAGTATATATATATATATATATATATATATATATATATATATATATATATATATATATACACACATATATATATATATATATATATATATATATATATATATATATATATATATTCGGGGAGAGTAGATTCTTTGATCTTATCAGCTAGAATCTCATTGGATGTTTTGCTCCACTTTTCAAACGTTAAGTAGTGGTAGCAACACAATAGCACCTTCTTTTGTGTAACAGTCCATGGTTGGGCTTTTAAGCAACTTATGTCTCGTTTTTGTTGCTGTATTTGATGGGGATAGAGGGCCAGAACCTTTTGTCTCAATGCCTGCTGGATGACCCTGGTATGGCTCTGTATTGGCTGGAGAACCATCTCCAGGGGCAAGAAGGTTTACACCATTGCTTACATCTTCCCGCCTGGTGTATAAACGGGGGTATAGGTCCCTTTTATCCTGGGTGCCGACCTGCCTGTATTTTTTTTTCATTCATATTTTTTATTATTCATTTCTTCATTGTCAACGGCTTCTAATACTTTATTCGAAGCTGCCCTCTATTAATAGAGGGGTGCCCCCGTTTGCACGGCGGGAGATGTGCTGGATGGCTTGAGGAGACAGCACACAATTTTTCTTTGAATAGTTGGTCAGAGTTTACTTCAAGTGAAATGTATTCTCATGTCAGAGTCTCTGACAAACCCCTGTACAGAGAGACCGAAGACACCCGAGGGTTGTGTCTAGTAGGCATTCAAGTATATATATCTATTCAAGTATATACACACACAAACACACACACATATATATATATATATATATATATATATATATATATATATATATATATATATATATATATATATATATATATATATGAAGAAGAATGGAAAGGAATTAGAGAAGCAAAAGCCAAATCAAAATTCAATTCAATTGCTCAGAGCAAGGTATATTCCGCAAAAAGGCAATTTATTCAAGTTAAATTTTCCAAGGGCCAGGCTTTTCAAAGATCAAAATCTTATCATCAGAGGAAGTCGCTGGGATAGATAAATTGGCAAAGGCCAGAATTTAAAATTTGAAAAAATAAAATAAAAGTTGTAGGGGAAGAAACACAGGGCAAAATTCTGCCCGAATGCATGCAAATGTCCGATTGCTAAAAAGTCCGGTGTCGAAAAGTCCAGCGGAGAGAATGAGATGTAGATAGGTAGGTCGTTAAGAGGCATGAGATGTTGTGAGAGAGGATTCAAAGTTAAATTCCA
Source organism: Sepiola atlantica (assembly GCA_963556195.1). Taxonomy (NCBI): domain Eukaryota; kingdom Metazoa; phylum Mollusca; class Cephalopoda; order Sepiida; family Sepiolidae; genus Sepiola; species Sepiola atlantica. Next base: position 9,771,021 of record OY744528.1, on the reverse strand, counting down.
AGGAGCCACAACCTCAGGTGCGGCGAAAATAGAAAATCCAAAGGGTAAAAAGTCCAATAAGAGGTACGCTCGTCGATGCAGGCAGGCTCAGTAAAAGTTCGCTTTTAGTACACCACTTTATATATATATATATATATATATATATATATATATATATATATATATATATATATATATATATATATGTATATATATATATATTAAAGGGAGCAAAACTAGACACATATACTGGTTGTACACATTATAACTTATTTCGACCTAGATCGGATTCATCAGATGTATAACAAACTGCATTTAGAACATGAATGATGAGAAAATGTTACCACCGTTTTTAAATAAAAGAAAACACATTCTTATTGATGAGTGGTCGTTATAATGAAGCGGAATTGGGGGAAAGGTAAAAAGCCATGGTGACTAATTATAATTAACTATGATGATAAGCATGATAGAATCAGAGGGTGGAAAAGGTCATATATATATATATATATATAATATTGTTAAGATTATGTTCATAGGAGTGAATCCTTCCTATGTTGACATAATACTGCCAAATTATAAGTAGAGCAATATATTTAATTATTATAAATTTTTATTTGTACGAACCTTTTTTTTTAGTTTCATTTCTACAAACATTAAGGATTTTACGAGGTACCACTTGTACTGAACTGGAATTCAACCATATCCGCATATGAATATAATCTTAAAATAAATAAATATAAATTTGTATATATATCAACTTCAAGGTACACTCTAGAGAAAAAAATGAAATCATAAAGTGTTTAAAATAATCTCATGAATATTATATTCATAAGGTTATTTTTAAAACTAAATCAATATATATTTATATAAATATCAACTTCTAGGTACACTCTAGAGAAAAGAAAGAAATCATACATTTTTTAAAAATAATCTTATAAATATAATCTTTAACTATATAAATATATATATTTATATAAATATAAACTTCAAGGTACACTCTAGAGAAAAATATGAAATCATGAAGTTTAAAAAATAACCTTATGAATATAATATTAAACTAAATCAATATATATTTATATAAATATCAACTTCAAGGTACACTCTAGAAGAAAATATGAAATTATAAAGTTTTATAAATGCGTTACTAAACAAGAAACAATAATGCATGCACGTACAAATACTTGATTAGCCATATAATCCCAGATCGAGTTACAAAAAAGGTGGACTGGTAAAAAAAAACAACAATTGTCCAAATAAGTTATTTATTCAAAAAAGTAAATATTTTATCAGCAACATAAGTGTTCCGGAATTTGTTTAATGATAAATTGTATCATTTTGATTATTAAGTCTGTTTATTATCGTGGCGCAACAGATAAAGTGCTAAGTAATATTCAGTTCCAAACGACTGTCCTCCGAAGGCTAAAGTTTTAAGAATTATTTTAGACTTTAAGGCGATCATGAGTGGCACAAGGTTAGATTTAATGATAGCTTCCGTTTGAAATTCTGTACAGATTCCCGAGTTCGACAGGACGCACTTGAAAAAGTTCGGAGGTTACATCGGCTGAAACGTTTGATAAGAACAGTCCGAATAATCCATATACCACAAGAAATATAAGTTATTTAATTAAACAGTATAGTCATTCAAAACGAGTGACTTTCTACCGGAAGTTTATTTTTGTAACTGGTCTGACAGATAAACAGAAAGAGAGCCAAAGCCTCCCACCAGAGCACACTTTTTAAAAAACTGTCTTTCTTGTTACCTATTCTCTCTCATTATAATAACTCTTTCTCGATCCTTTTCTGTTTCCTTTTTTCAAAAATTCCTGTTATTCATTCATTCTCATTTATTTATTATTCAGGTTATTTATTAGTCGGTTTATTCTGTCAGCTTATATCCTTTCATTTTAAAATCCGTCATTTTGTGTTTGATTTTTGTAGTACGAAGTCAATGTTCTACATCTATTTTGATGGCTGTGACTTGTATGAGCGAGCCACTCCCTATTCTAGTAAATCTTGCCTACTCACCCCAAACTAACTGTCACCCGCTATCAAACTCCGAACATGTAAAGTACTTTATGTTTAAAGCTAGTCTTTCTTCTTTTTTTCCTATCACTCATTTCTGTTAAACCGATTTTATTTCTGTTTCCTTAACTTCACGCACTTTTTCCCTGTGAGATTCACCAATCTCAATGTTCTACTTTTGGTTCTATTATTTTTATTAACCTATATCATTTTCGAAAGTGAATTCCGGACGTGTTAAACATTGTGTAGCGACACTTTTCTACTACAAGTAGCCTGGACATATAAGTTTGAATGAGGATGGGGATGGCACAGTGGCCTAGTTGGTATCGACGCGGACTGAGAATTTTTTATTTTTTGATAACTGGTGACGTATTAGTAAAAAAATGCTATTAAGGTTCTCATAAATATTTTTAAATTCCAAAAGGTTTAGTTGAGAACTGATAATATGCATTATTACTTGAATTAGTCTGACTATTATTATCATCTTAGATGTAATTTGCTTTTCCGTATATATTCACGAGTTCGACTAAGATTCCCGAGTTCAGCAATATCCACCTGAAGAATGTCGGAGTTCACATCGGTTGAAACCTTGTGAGTATAACATCTAAGATGAGAATAGTTATCCGAATAATTCAGATTATATATTTAATAATATATACCACAAATACTGAACCAGTGGGTCACGTGTTTTAAGCGTAACAGATAAACCAACAGACAGATCTTTTTATACAAATACTTGGACGTATCTAAAACAAATGGGCGTGTCTTTCTCTCTGTCATAAAACGTTCAGTTTTTTTCGCGATTTACAATTCTTATTCTTTAACAGCCTGTCGTGTTTGGCTTATTTCCGAAGTCGTTTCCGTTTAGACGACTTCTTTCGACGATCGAGGTCGATAAATTCTTGTTTTAATGTCATTTTGCATATGTTCGTTTTCGATATTTTTCTTATTTAAAATTTCAGTTTTTTTCTAATACTTATGGTTGTCTCCATTTTCCCACCTACTTTATGCATATGTTCACAGTGATTTTTTAGCTGCATGAAATAATATGCACTGTCGTAAAATATATACTGTCGTAAAATATCTTCGCCTTTTTTTTTAGAAAGAAAATTATGAGAAGCAAATGCAGAGGTTTGCGTATATTTTGCTTAGCAGTATTCATGCCAAATATTCCATGTCCGTACTACGCTTGTAAAACGTCTCATTATAGTATCCCGGCCCCTCGCAGCAACCAATAATGTAACCCTTACGCTCTCTGGTGTTCATCCGTGTTCTAGGTTAGTACCTCTGATGTAGGTTCATACGGTGTAGTCGATTGTTGTCGTATTCTATGGGCGTCAGCGTTAACGAAGTTTCCGCTTCTCTGAAGAAAACTGGTGGATTGATATTGTTTCGTTGACGGGGATTGATCGTCCCATGTTGTTTGGTCACCATTCATTCGCTGTTTTCATACCTCTTTGGGATACAGCTTTCTATTTCAGTAGCTTCTTTCCAAGAACCGCAGGTTTGTGAAACTTTCTTACTGATGACTGTTTTCCTCCTACGTATGACCTTGGTCTCTTGAAGACTAAGGTCAATAGGCATCTCCAGTCTTTGCGATAATGATATTTTCTTCGTATTAGCTCCTTACATCAAGTGGAGTCATTCCTTGTCTGGTGTGATTTCTATAAAAAAAACGTTTTATCTGTGTAACAATTGCCTGACTTTGGCTAACAAAAAATGATGTCCAATTACTACCGTTTATCTCATGGGATTATCAAATTTCTGATCAAGCTTCACGTCGGGATAGACGTCTAGTAAGAGGATGACTTGGATAGTCAGTCGTGCGAAGGAGAAAAAAAGGAAGAGGAGGAATTTTGTTTCAAGTTTTGTTGACACCGTTGAGCTGCATCTAGGCGAATAGTTTGTTACAATAAAAGTTTATAGAATTGATTATAGCCTGATATTCGAAGTTAATATTTTTAGATCTACTTAAAAACAACATCTACTAAAAAAATACTTACGGGCATAGGCCCTCGGGTTTAGGTCGGAGTCAATTATTGATACAAGGAATACAAATACAAAATGATCTTTAAGCCATGGCTTTTCAAAGATAACGCCCTGATCGTCAGAAAGTCTGACTAATAACAATTGAATATTTATTAATTATTTGAAATAACTATCTTTAAAATGAAGTGAAAAGGTTTTCAAAAAATTATAGGAAAAAAATGACTCAATATAAGTCCATAATTGAATTTATAATAGCATTTAGTAACACATGAATCTACATTTAAATGGTATTTCAAACGTAAGTGTGGCAGACCAAAGAAAATATTTCAAACTTCAGCATGACACACCAAGAAATGACAAACTTCAGTGCGATAGATCAAAGAAAAGGATATTCCAAACTGAAGGGTTACAAAACGACCTAGCAAAACCTATTGCAGACGACAAAACCTCTTGCAGAAATGCACGGATTCACCTAATCAAATATATTTTCGCTTTTTCTTTGTTTTTGTTTCATGGAAATCGCTCCAGACAAGGCACGAAGCCACTTGATGTAAAGAGGTAAAAAATAAAAAAACTGACCACTTCATGGTCAAAAACTTATATAATCTGTTCAACAATTTATTTTCTTTAAACAAATCCATAATTGAATAATCCACACTTTTCAGACCGCCCAAACAAAGAAGTCGAACAATGATCTATGTTATTTTTACACCTTGAGTAAGTAAGTAATGGTCACATGTAACCATCGTATTTAGGCCCGAATGATACTTGAGAGAGATCATTTTTGTCAACGTCATTTTTGTTGGTCAGAGAGATGTCACCGTCCTCACACTAACGACGCCTGTTATTCCAAAACTGAAGAGCACCAGATTATGTGATCGACCAACCGAGCGTCAAGGCTAAATGCAGATCTTAAACAGGCCGCATCTAAAAATAAAAGAAAAACGGTGTAGATATCAAAATATTTAAACTTCATAAAAATATTCTATACTCGTGAGAATTTATAAAAGAGCGACATCTGAACATAATAATTAGATTAGCTGGCTTATTTTTTTTTTACAAGGTTTTGGTTTTTGCCGATTCAGCAGACATTAAATGTTGGGAGTCGGCTTTAATTCGGTTCGTCCTATGAACAAGTATAAACGCTAATATCGAACCTAAGTATTCTTTGTTAACCCCATCAAAGTGATGGCCATCAACATTTTGAATTTAAAAAATCTAATCTTTTCTGAAAATCGATTTTTTTGTTACAGATGGTTAACAGAAACTGTTTGTTTATCATTTTTCCTGAAATCTCTTGTAGCGTAACGAGAAAAGTAACAAAGCAAGAATAGTGATAAGACTAGTAACGTAGATGTTTTAGATAATGGTTCTATGGAATGGACGTATCTGTTGGGAATCATTGATTTGACTTGCGCGAATTAACGCGGGCAGTCGAGTGCAGAACAGGGCTTGTTCTCACAGTCAGAGCTGGCAAACGTGACAAGGTTACCGGTGACGAGACCCCAGATCAAGGGTCAGTCTACACCTGCGAGAGGCTCTGTGACTTCGCGGGCCTTGCGTGGGAAACAAAGGGATCTGTGACGTCACTTGTTCTCGTGAGAAGCGAGTTTTAGCCAGTCTGATTCGGAAGGCGAACTGAGAGGACGTGCGATTCACAATGTAAAGATACGGAATATTTCCCTTCAGTGAAGACAAGCGCGAGAATCCTTTCCTCCCCCCTCTCTACGAATAGTTAAGAAAACATTTATAATTAACTACGATAAAGTAGGATTTGCTCTCTTAGTCTCGGCGTGGTGAATTTCCCCCAGATGTAATAACAACGCTTGAATAAAATGAATTAAATTTAAAAGCAGAGTTTGTCTTCGGGGTGCAGAACATGGTTTTTATTGCAGACTACAGACGACGGCAGATAAGAAATAATTCATCCACTAGACGACCACTCACTGGACAACACGACCAACCCTCAAGCACGACGATTATACGAAACGCGTACTGCCGCGGTCCAGGCAGGAGTAGTAAGCAACATATGGCGATGATAACTATGGATGACTATATGATGTTCGATAGATGGTCTGCTACTTTTCATGCCGGTAACGTACCCATGTAAACATAGGTATAACTTACATATTCAGAAATCCTAGGAAATACTTTAAGAATTTCCATTAAGTCCTATATCAAAATGTTCTACTAAAGAACTGAAACCTCAGTATCCTAACTTATATTTCAATAATTGCCATATAACCTTCTTTCGTACGTCTTCTAGTTGTAATATTATATAGGAATTCCCATCTCAATCTAAGCGTGCGCAGGCATGGTTAACATCCAGTACATGTAGCAATTGTTACATAGCGTGGATAACCAATTGCATTGTTCCGAGGCTCAATCGTGGTAGTGTTTTTTAGACAGGAGTTTACGTTTACAAACAAACAAATTGGTTGTAGGATATTGTCTGCGATCACTACGTTTTTCGTTCTTCTCTGTCTGGTCGTAAACACGAGGCTTTCCCATGTATTAAATCACAGTTGATTCATGACTCAAAGGTATGTTATTGGAACGCGCGTGCAGTAATTTACAACACACTCTTTTAAAAAGAACAACGACATGTTTATTTGGTTCGCAGGTTTATTAATGTTATATCTCTATGCGAGGAAAAATAGCACTTTTTAATCGGCCAATATTTAAAAACTTTCAACCTACCTCCTCACAAGCAAGGGCGACGCAAGTGTTTGGTGCACCAGCCTAGATGTGGCAGAAATACTCCATGTACGGTCGAATGGTGACTTAATATTGATATATGATACCGGCAAGTGTAATAATTTGTTGTAGTGCGGTAGATAGAGCCCACCTTCTTTGGAGCAGACGTGGCAGCATCTTCCATGCAACATCACTTTATGTCACACTGCGGGGTTTAAATATTGGACTCTCAGAAACGGTAGTATCAGCCATGGCTATCGGTATGAATGTTTTTTAGAGTAGAGGTTCCAGTCATGAAACTTAAAGTAATTTTAAAATGTTCATCTTATATATTTATATATATATATATATATATATATATATATATATATATACAGGGTGGGCCAAAATAAGGGTCCTATCTAATAAAAAATAAAAGTTGAACTCACCAAACTTTATGTGTGTGTAGACTGACCCTTCCGAGATTTTTTGAAATAAACAAAACAAATTTTAGCCGAAAAACACTTCTTAAAACTTACAAAAACTAAAGTATTGTTTTTTACACTGTTTTGAGTTTTTTAAGCAAAAATAATGTTTTCTAAATGAGGGTACGTTCCTTAGGGCTAATACGGCTCATGCTTGCTTCGGAAGGGGTCCTTTACTTATTCTAAAAAAAAAAAAATCAATAAATAAAAAAGTGATGAATTTTTAAAAATAGGACCCTTATTTTTGCCCACCCTGTATATATATATATATATATATATATATATATATACGTAATCTCTGTCTAGAAATAACTCTCTCTCTCTCTCTCATATATATATATATATATATATATATATATATATATATACGTAATCTCTGTCTAGAAATAACTATCTCTCTCTCCTTCTCTCATATATATATATATATATATATATATATATATATATATATATATATATATAAGAGAGGTGTTTCTAGACAGAAATTACGTATATTAATATATATATATATATATATATATATATATATATATATATATTAATATACGTAATCTCTGTCTAGAAATAACTCTCTCTCTCATATATATATATATATATATAAATGAGAGAGAGAGAGTTATTTCTAGACAGAGATTACGTATATTTATTCACTATGGTAAAAATCTAACATTAAATTATATTTTTGATAATAAAAAGTACTTTTACTATTAAAAAACGTACTTTTGAAAATCCATAGATTAAGGAAAAAATTATTTTGTCTGTCACCGTTTGAATAATTGATGAATTAATACATATTGTATGTTATCCAATTTTATTTCCATCATTCAATTTCTTATATATATATATATATATATATATATATATATATATATATATATATATATATATATTTATATATATATATATATATATATATATATATACGATATATTAACATATATAAAATTCCAAAAGTAATTTATATCAGAAGGCCATTTGCAATTGTCTCAAAATCAATTAATTCCAAAGCTCATATTATGAATCAAATAAGATTCTGTTTATAATTTTTCCTTTCTTTATATGAAAGTCAAAACAATAAATAATAAAGTTAATTGCAAACTTCTCATCAAATATTCATGAAAATATTTTCATTCTGCTCATAACTGCAATAGATAATGAAGACTTTGGAGGTAAATTTTGTTTTAAAATAAAATGTAACAATTAATAATTTCTTTATATTCTTTTGCATGAAGAAAGAACAAGTGAAGACTCTTAGCTGTGTTTTATTTATAATATGGGTTCTAGAATGAATTCAGTTTGACACGATTTAAATAAACTTTTGCGATGACATTCGTTTGTAGTATCAAAGGTAATTGATGCACGTTCTACCCCGTTGATTACTGGTGGAATGTTATTTTCGGCTTCCAGTGTTTATTAGAATGTATTTAACTATTCGTTATGGAACGTTACTTAGAACCCGATCGTCTAGACCTTGATGCTGCCGACTAGGTTCCGAGGAGCCTAGGTTGGGGATGGATGCCGGGCACGAACAACAAAGACGCCCTCAACGAACCCGCAGGAGACCAGGTCGATGGGATTATTTTGTTCCCTACGGATAAGGAGGTAGATGGGGAGAATGTAGTATCAAAGGTAATTGATGCTCGCCTCACCCCTTTGATTAATGGTGGAACGTTCTACATTTGTGTAATATATTAAGAGTGAATATTGAATACTACTTGTGGCAGTGAGCGACGAATAGTTAAATAAAACTTACCCGTAAATTATTTTAGGCTTCAATTTGTATTACAGGCATGTATATATATATATATATATATATATATATATATATATATATATATATATATATATATATATATATATATATATTCACATTTACATTCACAAACACATGCCATATATTTTTTAGGACTGAAAACAAAAACATCGACCTCGAGGTTCGAACCATCGCCGGTTTCAGCATCACTGATTGCGAAATTCCAAGGCATTTGCTGTCTGTAGTGGTTTACTAGTTGTTATAGTGTACGCGAAATTAACTATTTAATTACGTTAATTAGTTTCCGTTTGACCAAGATCAAAGTGTAGTATCTCTTCCTATGGATACTATACCCTATAAACCGGTGTCCTCTTGGCCTTCGGGTCTTGATTCCGCCGGTTTGTGGGTCTGTCCTGTGCAGTTCTAGGTGGTCCACCCTACCAGGCTTTGCCTCCCCTCTTTGGGGAGGAGTAAGTTTATTGCTTACTGCCTGAGGCGCCCCTACCGGGGAATGACGACGTGGCTTCCCAAGCTTTTTTGTAGGGCAGAGTGCTCACCTTCTCGGGCTCTGGCTTTTCAAATCCCACTTTCTGACTTTGTGTCAAATTTTACCGCTGTGGGAGGTAGATAAATAAATAGTTTCCATAGAGGATTCAATTTAGTTCATGGAAATAAATCAGCATATTAGCTAAGATAGAAAAATAATTTTTCTTCAATCAGTGCATTCCACTTTACTTTACTTTACTTAGTATAATAACGAATAGATAGTATGTAACTATTAACTTCCACAGCCACGCGTTTCATGTTTTTAAGACTAATCAGTGTGTCTTTATCCAACCAACACATCTACTTCGAGGTTTGAATCTTAGACTTTTAGTCAATAGTGACTGTTCAACAGCCTTGTCCGGATTGCATAAGCTATGATGTAGGAGAAATAAACCATCTTTAAAAACGATAATCTATTTTTCTGTACAGGATAAAATTCCCTTCAGGGAGGAATCTCGCATGTTTCCTTTAATTAAGACCGCCCTTTACGTTCAGCAGATGGTACCCATACATAAATGACGAAATATAACTTAAGGGTAAGATAGATATATAAAAAGGTTGATAGGTGTACCGCTGGATTAACAGATACCAACGTATAGATATGTAGGTAATAGTTTGTTCGAGAAATATTGTCGGCTTTTCTGACTCATTTTAAGAAAGTTAATTCTGATTGCAATTATTCTGCAGTGTTCTATACGTAATTAAATGTGCTGAATCATGTATGTTCACCTTAAAGATCAAAATGGAGGTCCCCAGATGCCGGAGAGCTTTCTACTCAAATAGCTTCTTTCCTCGTGCTGCTGGCCTCTGGAACTCCCTCCCTGTCCCCTGTTTCCCCGACGGTACTGACATGCAGAAATTTAAAACTAATGTAAACAAATATCTCGCTGCGCAGCTCCCAATTTAGGTTGACCCCCCCCCCAAACCTTCTTCCTTTTCTTCTCAGTAGCCCCTTACATCTACAGTGGCGACCTGCCTTGTTTGGGGTGAACTATGTTTTAAAAAATCATTGTATTCAGCCCTCAAAAACGTAACCATGCTTTGATGAGAAGAAACGCTGTCGTAAACCAACATACCCAATAATAATCTTATTATTATTCATTTGTATAGAAATAAATTAAATAAGTGAATTACTTATTTAATTTATTTCTATACGAATGCAGAGGCTACAAGGTTTGTTATCGAAAGCTTGTGCTCATGTTTACAACTATTTGATTATATATTATTAATGCTAGCAATCGTCAACGAGTATACTTTCACATACCGTATATATACCCACAGAATAGCTGACTAAACACTCTCAAGGCTATACATTATTTGCATATTTATTTTTTTAACATTGTCTAATAAATGTATATACCGTACGATTCACTTATACTTTCATTCCCTTATTCTTGATATCAATCTTAATTATTATCCGTAGTAATATTATTTAAGCGATTTAATGAATTTAGTTTAAAAATCTAAAATCACAACTTATGTTTCATTATTTGTTGTTTTTTTCGGTTACGTTTTCACACGCGTATATTTACACATACTAACATCCTCGATACTTTTCGACTCATTACTTTAAAAAAATAAAGTTTGCATTAAACGCAATAATTACCAAAAGGTTTCTGTTAATAATTAAATACATGAGTTTATTATTTTTTAAATAAGTTTTTTGTTGTTGCTGTGGGTGTATCTTATTTACTTCCTCCCACGAGAGCAGAGTTAGGCATAATGCCAATATTTAACGTTGGGAAAATCGTGCTCCCCCAAAAGGCGCAAAAATTTCAATTACTTCGGTCTAGAAGAATTTCTTCTTCACTGACCAAGGATATAGAAACTAAGTGCAGATTCAGGACAGATACTACATTTTTCTTCTAACCAAAAGGGCAAGAAGTCAACATGTTGGTAGTGATGATGATGATGATGATGATGATGATGATGATGATGATGATGATAATGATGATGATGATGATGATGATGTTTTTAACATTTGTTATAGAAAATAAAATATACCTCTAATTTTTATAAATCACAAAAAAATAGATTATGTTTCTGAAATAATTATTAAGACATTTTTCTGTCTTATAATAAAGTCGAAAAATACAAAGTACCCATTTCGAATTACTCTGTAATATAAAGATGGTTTATTTGACAAATCGACCTTCCACCCTTATGTTTGATTCATTTTATTATATAGCTAGTTCTTCATGGGTAATTCATTTTCATTTTTATGCTTAAACAAAATGAATTCCTCGAATTTGAATATCTTAATGACGAAATCAATTAACTTTGTTGTTTTTTTCCTAAAAATAGAATTTGACTTTGTTCATGCACAGTAAATTTTCTCCACATTGGAATATATCAAATAACACTACTACAATCATCATTTTATTTTGTTTTTCCTCCAAATCACTTAAATGTAAATATATTTTTTTTCTTCGGCGGGTAGTTTTTGCTAATATTATATAAAAGTAGTTGAATGCTTTGAGAAATGGACTTATTTCATATCCTACACATAATCCACATATGTGGGTTTTTAAGTAGGATCAAGTAGACTACTTTTTTGTAAAATATGAATGACTATCTCAGCGTGAAATTTGTTCTGTGTCGACAATTCATAGTTATTTATCTTCTTCTGTTTAGCATTTCTTTTTTTGTATCTAATACAGAATGTGTGTGTGTCTGTGTTTGAAGATACGTTTTTATTACTACAATATTTATCTGCGCAGTCGCAATCACAAAATGTATTCCGACATAACTAATGCGCTCAGCTGAAAAGTTCCTATTCGCTGATTTAGATAAACAAGTTATTCGATCATAAGCCGAATCAGAAAACTGTGACTTATACGATTTTAGAAAATGTAATAAAAGTAATCGACGGTAGGGAAATCTTCTGTTGAGATTATTGAAGATGGATTAGCCATGAACGAAAATAACCGCTTGAGGTATGAGACTTTCAGAACGTTTCTATATATACAAATCGTTTCATCAATGCGACAGGAACTTCAATGCACTGATCTGTTATTGAAATTCAGCTCAATTTCATAGAAAATAATCTATACGCGTCGACGTCGCAAGTATTAAACATGATTGGTACGTAGAAAAACGCTCTATTAAGCGACGTTTGTATTTCTATCTATATTCCATAATAAATGCCAGTATACTGAAATCATATGCCCTTAATAGGGTTAATATGAAAATTCATATGCACTAAATGTACAAAAGCAAGGAAATTCCCCAATTTTTACACTTTTATTGTCATTAAGGGTATGACTACATATCAACCAAACCATTTCATTATCACATCACTACAGTATAAATCTCTATGCATGAGTGGATGAAGTGTGTGAGGTGCGCTAAAGAAAAATTCCTACCAGTAAAATACATAGCCCTGCTGTACTTGCATACCCTTAATGACAATAAAAATGTAAAAAATTTTAAATTTCCTTGATTTTGTACATTTAGTGTATATGAATTTTCATCTTAACCCTATTAAGGGCATATGATTTCAGTATACTGGCATTTATCATGGAATGTCACTACTTTCGTAAGGGCTATGTCTCAATACAATGGTCATTTTTAAGGTTTTTGGAATTTTCTGGAAAACTAAGCTATATGGTAAACTGAAATTAAAATGCCATCAACTAGACCCTAGAACCTCTATCTCTGCCAAAAATCAGCTGAACTCATCAAATAGTTGATGAGATACAGGGTGGCACACATGTACGTACGTACACACGGATGACACAAAATCATGCCTGACCTTTCTGGATCTCTGTGTTGCCTTGACTAATGATGCTGACATTGTACACACTTATAGAACCTATCAAATTAAAATGTTGTGCAAAGTTTTAACTAATTTGGTTTATTGGTTTTTGAGTTATTATTGATCAAAGAAATAAGATTTCTAGCATAAGCCGTTTTTGAAGTCTATTAAGGGATAGAGCGCTCTCGCGCCTCCCTTGATAAAGTAAGGTTATTTTAGATAGTTGCATAAGTGTTTGCTCAGGATTCAGACTAGAACTAATTAACTAATCATTATGAATTGTTGAGCACAGCTCAATAGATTAATAGATGTAATGTATGCTATATTAAGTTTAATATAATATTATGCAAATAGGGTAATAAAGTGTGTGAAAGCCATTCGTAATAATTCAGATAGCTCCGATAGTTGTAAATATGTTTAATAAGTATTAGATATGAATGAATAGATATTTCGCAAATGTTAGTTATTCTTGCATCTCCAAGGGTTTAAGTTGATGAATAATATGTGCAAACATGACATCGTAATATGGGACAAAAGGTAGAAAGTAGCAACCCTAGTTGAAGTCAGTGTCCCTAATGATGCAAATGCATAAGATGTGCATTGAATGTTATCCATAGTAATTAGACACCAATTAAGCAAGATTCGCTCAATTGCAATATCCTCCAAAGATCCCTTAACTGTAAGCCTTCAATTGAAAATCTTTTTGAAAATTAAAAGAAAACATGTTTATGTTACATGTTTTCTTTTCGTTCTAAATTGGAATAAGGATTCTAGACATAAGGTTTAATGCCATTATATTTTGATTTAAATCTCTCTAAGTGGGAATAAACGTGGTACAAAACTGTTTCTAGGATATATAAATGGAATGCTTCGTATATGAAATGAGTTGATAAATTATTTACCTCCTCTCTAGAAGGTTAGTCACAGGGGCAGGTGTGGATTTTTATGAAAGTGGTTTTGTGGAACGAACTGGATTCGAACCCGGCACATCCGGCTCCTTGGTCCGCGTCGTTAACCACTCATCCACCGTAGTTAAAATAATGACGCAGACACATGTTTAGCGCACCGATATTTCCGTCTATAAGTTAGACCTTATACATGGTTAAAGAGTCTTTATTGAAAATTACTCAGCAATATATACAGATACGTTTAAGAAGACCCAGCGAGAGGGGGGTAGCGCGATTTTAAATTCTGAGAAATGAGGATTGCCAGAATCGCATATCAAAGAAGTTGGATGGGTGAGCAGGTGGGTCACTTGATTTTGACAAATGATGTAATTAGATACAGGAAAGAAGGAATTGAGGATGAGGATGGTGGAAGCGGTATTGAGTAATAGTATCATTGAACGAACGGGGAAGGGAAAGCGCAAGGGCAGATATCTATATAATGTTTGTGAAATAAGACTGTATTGAATAAGTCGCCTGACCTTGGTGTTCTCTGCGTGTTTAATTACGGCAGCTTTGTTTATTGTAAACAGTATTATAGGATAGAATGTATGTAAAGAGTTAATTCAAAATATTACCCAACTAAATAGTCGTGTTCTGTCCGTAGTGTTTCTAATTGTAGAATTTCTTATCAGCAACCACCCATTTCTTTACGCATGAAAATTCCATTCGCTTTTAACGGAAAACGAAATCAAAATATAATTTGAATCCCACCTTCAAGATTGTCTTTTTCCATTTAACTCGCACAACAAACCACTTTAGTCTACGTAATACATATGTTGCCTCAAAGCCCTGAGTCTAACCTCACTTACGATCAAAAGCATTCTTAAATAAAAAAAAAGAACGACCGCACCACATCTATACACGCCGGCAATCACATAGTAAGAGTTATCGTCCGCTTTCAATTTGATAGAAATTAGCGAGATCTCACAAATAATGGGTTAACGTTGGTACATTGTACATTATACACTTATACATTTAGATATTGTCTTCTTTATTTACGTCAGTTATTTATTTACATCGTCCCACTTACCAGCTCTCTCTTTTTTATTTTCTTTATTTACACAATTTATTTTCTCATTTATGTCAATGTCTTTCTAACTCTCTCTCTCTCTCTCTCTCTCTCTCTCTCTCTCTCTCTGTTACACTGCTACTACAATTCTATCATCTATCCCCCTTCTCCCACCGATTCTCGCCTCATTCGACCTTCGTCTCACCAAAAGGATCAGAATAATGGCAGAGTTTTAAAATTATAATAGACTTTGAAGGATCTGAGCGTGTGTCTAGTAGACAACTCATGACAATTTGTAACAAAAGAACGATTATTTCACATGATTTGAAATATCGAAACTTCATTATGCAACCCCAAACAAACTTTCCTCATAAAAAATTCTACCAACTGATGTTTTAAACTATCGTTTGGAGAGATATATTATAATGTCTCTGTCTTGTCAACTCTCAACAAAATGTAAGTATCGTGTAAATAATTGAACGCTAAATCTATATTAATAAAATAGTACCACTACGACATTCCTTTGGAAGAAGCTAAGATCGTCAATGAATACAGCGAAACATGAACAGATGAAGAACAAAACCCAAGAGTACAAAGAAAACACTAAAACAAGCGAAGTACAAAGATGAAACTGAGATTCAAATGAAGGTCAGTTTGTATAGCAATCGTCTTCTGTCATATTCATCCTATGATGCAATATTATCTGAAATGTGCTTCTTTAACAGAAGGACAATTTAAATAAATAAATATATATATATATATATATATATATATATATATATATATATATATATATATATAGTGAATGCTTTTATTCAAACATGTACAAGGTCTGCTACACTGGCATGTCGATGTTATTGATCTACAGCTATCAAGAGCTGAGGTCACATCAGGCAGAAAGTTTTTTTATGATCCAACCCGGTCGCGGTATTCAGCGACCGGGCTGGATCATAAAAAAACTGTAGATCAATAACATCGACATGCCAGTGTAGCAGACCTTGTACATGTTTGAATAAAAGCATTCACAATAAAGCTCTATATTTTTATTGAGCACTCTTTTATAAGCCCGGTTTGATTCCCTTTGGATTTCTACTCTGTGGATTTTTACCCTACCTGGATTACTATATATATATATATATATATATATATATATATATATGTATATATATATATATATATATATATATATATATATATATATTAGTATTTCATGTATCACATGATATTTTATAAGGAGATATAATTGTTTATGTATCAATGTTCAGTATTTACTTAAAAAGTGCTCGATACGTAAGTAGAGCTAGGTAGTAAGCTGTAAAATATATTTATGGCGATTAAGCTACACAGAGGCTCCCGCCTTTCATCTCCGGGGGTAAATCTTCAGGCTAAACTCCATTTTAACCTGAAGATTTCCCCCGGGGATGAAACGCGGGAGCCTCTGTGTAGCTTAATTGCCATACATATATTTTCATAGCTTACTATATATATATATATATATATATATATATATATATATATATATATATATATATATATATATATATATATATATATATATATTCATAAAACGTCAATAACAAATATCAATGCTGTGATTTATTCTGTTGTGTGGATGTCTCGTAAAGGTCACTCAGGGTCGTATCCTAATCATGTCACCAAGTGTTGTTCGATGCTAAGATAAGCATATTTGTTCCGACTGGTGTTTCACTGAATCGCTTTGCATCAACGCTGCGTTAAAAATGTCAACAGAACGTTAGTGATAACTTAACAAAGTCGGAGACTTGTGTACATAGTCAGTCTTGTCATGAATTCAACACAAAATATCGCCTTCACAACAAAAAATATTTCTTGAAACACAGCTGTATAAAAATTACAAAAGCAAAAGTGATGTTTCTCTTGTCGGGGAAAATACAAGTTGAAGGATATGACTGCGAAATATTATACTTGAAAAACTTCCAACTGGTTGAATTCGAGAAAATTACTTCGTTGGCATGGTTTTTTTATTTCTTAGCTCATTCGTCGACGTTTGTCTCACATTCCCTATTTCTCTCTAAACGATTTAAGAGTTTTAATGAGCATTCTCAATTTTTTTTTAACATAGTTCACCCCAAACAAAGCAGGCCGCAACTGTAGTCGTAATGTTCTACTGAGAAAAGAAATGGGGAGAATGAAAGGGGGGGGGGGTCAACCTAACTTGGGATCTGCGCAGCGAAATATCTGTTTATATTAGTTTTAAATTTCTGCATGTCTGGTCTGTCGGGGAAACAGGGGGCAGCGAGAGAGTTCCAGAGGCCAGCAGTACGAGGAAAGAAGCTATTTGAGTAGAAGGCTCTCCGACATCTGGGGACCTCCACAATGAATGAATGAGATTTAGTTGATAGTCGAGTTAGTCTAGGGAATTTACATCGAGGGGGCACCAGAGTAGCCAATTCATCGGAGCATAATCCATTTAAGTATTTGTAAAACAAGCACAAGGATGCCACATTGCGGCGATGGGACAGAGGCTGAAGCTTGGTTGACAGTGAGGGTCCAATTAGGTTGTCGATTCTTTTTTTACTAGTAGATGATGCACCAGCCCAGATGTGACAACAATACTCCATGCATGGGCGAATGGTGGCTTTGTAGAGATACAGGATAATGTCAGGTGTGAGGAGTTTACTAGCACGGTAGAGGGAGCCAACCTTCTTTGCGGCAGCCTTGGCAATGTCTTCAATGTATTTGTTCCAATTCATGTTACCTGTGAAGGTTAGGCCGAGGAGTTTGAATGATAAACTCTCAGGTAGGATGTTATTTGCCATGACAATCGGTGGTTGGAGAGGTTTCTTGTAGTTATTAAAGGAAAGGAGCTTTGTATTTGCGGTTTCTTGTATTTTATGATGGGTCAGTAAAGGAAAGCCTTCGTTTCCCATACACGCGTGGAACCGCTAGTCAAGCCACAATTTATAGGTGTTGTCCCTTACAGTAATACTTTTTTATTGTTAACAAGTTAGTTATAAAGTATAGGGAAAGTTCACTCTAGACTCGTTTTAAATCGTAAAACGATGTGGGCCACCGACACGATTATTTTGATCATTTAAATTATAATAAAAATTAATTATAAGAAAAATTTGATTTTGAAAAATTATTATTTTGATAATTCATCCTAGAGGTGTATATTATCAGATATGAGGTAGGTACACTAAGTTACGTTTTTGAATTTTGTTACGTGCGTTTAGTCAACGAATTGGTTTAGGACTGTTATGACCTTAAAGATTGTAAATCAAATTTGACGTTTGTGTTTGATAATTCAACGTAAGTTTCTCACAACATACCATTTTTTTTTTCTGTATGCAATTTACTAACAGGAAATATGACATTTTAGTCTCATAAAAAATACTAATACCTGAAAACGCCAGTTTATAATTACAAATGTGAAAATGATATTTGTCTAAACTTATTACTTAAATGTGTTTTGAGGCATATTTATTTGAATATGTTGTTGCTTAATAAATTCAACTCAGTAGAGAAATTAGTATTACACCAATAAAATACCTCATCGTGACAGTATTAGAATCACAGAGTTTCCATTCATTTCAAATAATATGGGTGCACAAATGTGTTTATTGGAATAATAAATATATTGTAATACAACTTTGTAGCAATCGAGTATTGATTTACTCCTCTCCAAGATTTAGGCGCAAGGCCAGTTTTTATCTTACTCCCACAAGTAAGATGTGACCCAAGGTCGGGTCGGGAAAGTGGGGTTTAAAAATTGCCTGGGCAGCTCCGTCGGCATTCCCCGGTAGGGGCGCCTCAGGAAGTACACAATAAACTTACTCCTCCTCTAAAGAGGGAAGGCGAAGCCTGGGAGGGTGGGCCACCTAAACTGCACAGGACCGACCCTTAGACCGGCGTAAATCAAGCCCCGAAGGCCAAGACAATACCAGTCTATTGTGTGCAGTATCCATCGGAGGAGATACTACACTTTGATCTTAGCGAAAAGGCCAAGATCGAGTAGAAGGTTAATTTTGAGGTTAGCAATCCTGAAAATGCTAATTATGTCATTTGATAAAATATTCTGAATTAAGTTTTGATCGATTTCAAATATTTTTTTATATATTCCTCAGTTTCATTGAAATACAGAAGACATGAAATACATCGATGGTAGTATTCTCATTACGCACGTGTGATAAAACTCATTAAGAGAAGGGGAATAATATTTTCCAGTATCTTATATTAAACATTTTAAAATTAACAATGAAAGAATCACTCATTATTTAATTCAAAAGCAATACGAGTTGTCCGATTCAACATGTAAGGAATTTTAAATTGAATGAAATATGTAATTTTGCAATTGGAAATGCAATAATACCTTTTACATTAATATAAAACACATTTTAATATCCGTTGGTTTTTTTTTATTGAATGCAAGGATTTCTAGTACAGAAGTTCAACATTTTAATAGAATCTTATTTATAGGAAAATATTGCAGTGGCTCTCTCTCTCTCTTTTTATTTTTCTTATCTTCCCGTTTTTGATGGAGATGAGGCATCCTACCGGATGCCAGACATTCACCAACTATTTAAGACACTCCAGCCTAGAGATCTTTCTAAGATTCTAACCGTCCCTTTAAGTGCTATTGTTTGTATTTCTCTTGCACTCGGTTCACCGGGTATACTCGCCAGATAGCTTTTGAAATTATTTTTCATTAGTCCTGTTGCTCCTATAATTACTGATATGATTGAGACCTTCCTCAGATTCCAGTTTCTTTTCATGTCGTACACTAGACCTTGGTATTTCGTGATCTTTTCCCTTTCTGCTCTGTTCAATCCTACATCATTAGGGACACTGAATTCAACTAGGGTTGCTACGTTCTCCCTTTTGTCCCATATTACGATGTCCGGTTTAACAGCTCCGTTTTCTAGATATGCAGCTGTAGGGATTGCATAGTCATAGGGGATAGTGTATAAATTAGTTCCAACTGTTCTTTCTGTTATATGCTCCCAGCCCTTGGTGCTAGACTGGATATTAACCTTTTTATAAATAGTCGAGTGAAGATATTTACACACTCCGTTATGTCGCATTGTATAATAGCCATCCCCCAAAGAGAACCTTACAACTGGATGTCAGGTGACTCACACTCTCTACTTCTGTGTGGCAGAAACTGCACTTGTTATTGTTATTGTTGCTGAGAACACTCATCTTTTTAAAGACATTGGTCATAAAGCCTTGATCTTGAGCAGCCATTATCATTCTATCTCTGGTATATCCTTTCAAATGTTCTTTTGAAATGTGTCATAATTTAATTTAAATAGCATATTGATAAGCAGTATATCAATTAAATTAAAATAGTGTATTTGTGAAATGCAATGTTAGAAAGTACATGCAATGAATGTGTGATACAATTTTTGTCAGAGATCGTTTTGAAATAGTTTTGAGATAGTTGTGAAGTGCAATGTTTACAAATACCATTTTGTTTATTGGTTGCAAAGTCAGAGATAGTGTTTTCAATTGAATTCGAACGTGGTAGAAGCTCGGTAAGGAATTTAATGCTGCTATTTCTTATTCTATTCTAGTTGAGAAAATGTAGAATCATGCGTGAGTGTAACAGACGTCTGTGATATGCATGAAACACATATACACACGCATACACACACGCAAATATATAATATATCAGGAGAGTTTAAATTATCTACTAGACACTATCCTAGACTGTACTCGGTATATCTGAACAAGGGTCTGTCAGGACAATCTGACATTACAAAACTACCCTCTAAAAGTAAGCCTGACCAACTATTCAGAATAACATAGTATTTGAATCTCAGTATGGCTACACATTGGCTCATACGATAAATGGAGCACTTTCTCCTTATGATGTTATCTTAAGTAACAACACTTAACTGGATACTCCACCAGACAAGATTAATGTTTTTTCTGTAATTCGGTAAGAGCAAGAGACAAAAAGAAAAAAATATAACATAGTTAACTGGTTAATTAAAAAGAGGAAAATGAATGTTCTTAACTTCTTGACTAACTCAACGTTTGAGAAATAAAGGATGAAGTTTAATAGAATATTCGGATATCTATGCATCTCATATAGAGATCAAGTGTTAACGCCAGGAAAGAACCCCTTGATCTCTGAGCATTTTTCTGAAGGAAAAGGAAACAACAGTAAAATAATATTACAGACGTTCTCATCAATATAGGTTTCAAGCTGAACGGGGGCAGATCCAAGTGGAAAAATGTCTGTCGTCAACAACCATTAACTTCTAATGAAAGATGGGTATGTGTGGAGAGTTGTAAGGTATTCCCTATGACTTATATGTTAATGGGAAAATCTCAGTGCATAAGTACGTGGAACATTATGTATGTGAGAGTAGGAAGTAGGTATGCATGCGAATAATGTGGCAATTGGGAGGCATGGAGTGTGGGGTAGGCAAATGAGTTGATAGTAAGGACAGGAGGGAGTTAACGCGTATAATGTCAAGTAGGTATATTGGGTTAGTGTTAAGACGAGTATTAGACCTGGTCTGTTAAGATAGATTTTCATTCTCTGTAAAAATTATCATTTTGTCAATGGTAAATCGAATCTGAAAAAAACAAGTCGTTGCTTGATAATATTTTAAGGTTAAAATTACACGCCCCTTTTAAAGTCGTACTGCGATATATATATATATATATATATATATATATATATATATATACATATATATATATATATATATATATATATATATACATATATACTAATGATAATAGAATTACCGATAAGTGAAATATCGTAGAGTTATATATCTCGATAAAATAAAGCTAAACGCGTTGAGTAGAGCAATCAATTTTAAAGAAAGAAAGATGAAGATAAAAAATTGTACAAAATTACATAAAGTTACATAAATTAATAAAAATTGTATTACATCGAAAGTTCAGATGCAAGGAGCTACATTAATCCGTAAACCATGTTTTTTCAAAGCTAAAACTCTTCTCGTCAGAGGATAAAATCTGGTAATATGGTATTTATAACAATTAAATATTACCTAGTTCCATTTCACTTTGAAAAATTGAAGAATAAAAAATTAAAAAAAGGTTGCGGATAAAGAAATAAAAGGCCGGGAAAGAAAAAATTAGCAGTACTGCGAAGTGATTTTTGAAGACGAAAGGGACGTTATGGTGTAGATAGTTAATAGTAAAAGTAACAGTTTGTAGAATTGAAGAAATTTTTTTAACAAATAAAAGGTGGAGGGTTCAAAATATCTCACTTGGTCCGTATGGATTCGTACTCCGTTATAGTATATTTCCGTGGAGTTACAAGTAAAAATCCTGGATTGGTATTTAAAATATCCAATTCGGCAAATCCGACGTTACATATATATATATATATATATATATATATATATATATATATATATATATATCGAAGAAAATATAGTAACACGAAATTACATAATCATCGATGCAATAATTTATTTCAACCTTGTGGGATTGTCAAGCATACAAGTGATATGATTACATTTTTGAAAATCGATTTACAGAAATGTAATCATCTCACTTGGATGCTTGACACTACCACAAGATTGAAATAAATTATTGCATCGATGATTATGTCATTTCGAGTTACTATACTTTATTTTATTATTGCACTGCGTATTACATTTAGCTCTCATACCCGGGTTTGCTCCTGTAATTTATTTCATTATAAAACACACTATATATATATACATTTTTTTATATTTTTTTATATCTTATTTGTTTATTAATACAATTCGCTGTCTTACTTTTTCTTCGAAAGTCCTGCCATGTGGACTGAATTTTTATACGAAAATCTTGTGCCTTATTTCATAAAGATTTTCTACGAGATGATAGGAAAGGTGCTGACGAAAACTTTTTTTGGTATCATCAAAAATTCTAAAAAGTTGAGTAATAAAATTTTCCATGACTGGTAGTGAATAGTCATATTCCTATGCTGATGAATCCCGATTTAAAAAGGACGAAACGTATACGTACATAGATAATAAACAATAACAAATATTTATATATATATATATATATATATATATATATATATATATATATATATATATATATATATATATAGGCAGCATCTCCGTTGCAGGCAAGTATTGTTGAATATAAGAGAACAACCTCTGCCTGGATATCCTTTAGTAGATCATTTCAATCGTCCGAATCCGGATCTTAGTTTTAGAAGGTAATTGGCTGATGAACTTGCCATAGTTTTGATTGTGTCCCAAATACTTTCTAACCCAACCGGGGCTATCTTACAGGGAATAAGGATAATCAGGTACATACCATGTGTTAGTATTATAGATCATTTTAGGAGGGAATACTGTAATAAATACGAAACTCAGATTATGAGTATAGACATTTAAGTATATTATTACTGATATTAAAGTTCATTCTTTTTATTAGGGTTTTTTTTTGTTTTTATATTAGGGCTTCTAATGTATGGAGTATTTGTTTGTTTGTATTATATTTTGGTATTTTCTACTAGGAGTTTTCTGAATTCGATCAGGGGCAGGAATATATATATATATATATATATATATATATATATATATATATATATATATATATATGTGTATATATATATATGTATATATATATATATATATATATATATATATATATATGTATATATATATATATATATATATATATATATATATATATATATTCATATATAAAGCTCTATTTTGATATTGAGCACTTTTTATAAACCCGGTTAAAATTCTCTGGATTACCACCCTGTGGATATTTTTCACCTGGATTATTACCATTATTATATATATATATATATATATATATATATATATATATATATATATATATATATATATATATGGGAAATGAAAAAGGAAAAAAAACAAGAGATATTTTTTTTATATATTCATCAACGTTCTGTCTTTATTGTAAGACTTCCTCAGGTTATAATTTGAAGAAAAATAGCATGCAAGTAAATCGAAATTTTGTGTTGACATGATGGGTTGATAAGAAACAGAAGTAGTCGTGGCAACTGTGACGCTGGAGGAGAGTTCGGACTGATATTGAATATTGAATTATTAAGAATAATTTGACTGAAAAAATATATCACGTCTTCTTAGTCTGTTTTTTTATGTGTGTGCTCATACGATTGTTCATGAACTCCTAGACCCTAAGCCGCTTATATATTATGTGACTACATTGATAAGCTACTTGGACTAATATATTTTATTTCGATCAAAAAGATACAACTATATCGTGTCCTTTTCGCTCGCGCTGATGTTCCATAAAAAGAGAATACGATACTTAACATTGTTTTACTATGTTTACTATATATACTATATTTGACATTATTTTACTATGTTTACTATATATCCTATATTTGACATTATTTTACTATGTTTACTATATATCCTATATTTGACACTATTTTACTATGTTTACTATATATACTATATTTGACATTATTTTACTATGTTTACTATATATACTATATTTGACATTATTCAACTATGTTTACTATATATACTATATTTGACAGTATTTTACTATGTTTACTATATATACTATATTTGACATTATTTTACTATGTTTACTATATATACTATATTTGACATTATTTATCTATGTTTGCGTTATATACTATATTTGACATTATTTTACTATGTTTACTATATATATTATATTTGACATTATTTTACTATGTTTACTATATATACTATATTTGACATTATTTTACTATTTTTACTAAATATACTATATTTGACATTATTTTACTGTTTACTATATACACTATATTTGACATTATTTTACTATGTTTACTATATATACTATATTTGACATTATTTTACTATATTTACTATATATACTATATTTGACATTATTTTACTATGTTTACTATATATACTATATTTGACATTATGTTACTATATTTACTATATATACTATATTTGACATTATTCAACTATGTTTACTATATATACTATATTTGACATTATTTTACTATGTTTACTATATATACTATATTTGACATTATTTTACTATGTTTTCTATATATACTATATTTGATATTATTCATCTATGTTTACTTTATATACTATATTTGACATTATGTTACTATGTTTACTATATATACTATATTTGACATTATTTTACTATGTTTAGTATATATATTTTATTTGACATTATTTTACTATGTTTACTAAATATACTATATTTGACATTATTTTACTGTTTACTATATATACTATATTTGACATTATTTTACTATGTTTACTATATATACTATATTTGACATTATGTTACTATGTTTACTATATATACCATATTTGACATTATTTTACTATATTTACTATATATACTATATTTGACATTATTTTACTATGTTTACTATATATACTATATTTGACATTATGTTACTATATTTACTATATATACTATATTTGACATTATTCTACTATGTTTACTATATATACTATATTTGACATTATTTTACTATGTTTACTATATATACTATATTTTACATTATTTTACTATGTTTACTATATATACTATATTTGACATTATTCAACTATGTTTACTTTATATACTATATTTGACATTATTTTGCTATGTTTACTATATATACTATATTTGACATTATTTTACTATGTTTACTATATATACTTTATTTGACATTATTTTACTATGTTTACTATATATACTTTATTTGACATTATTTTACTATGTTTACTATATATACTTTATTTGACATTATTTTACTATGTTTACTAAATATACTATATTTGACATTATTTTACTGTTTACTATATATACTATATTTGACATTATTTTACTATGTTTTCTATATATACTATATTTTACATTATATTACTATGTTTACTATGTATACTATATTTTACATTATTTTACTGTTTACTATACATACTATATTTGACATTATTTTACTATGTTTACTATATATACTATATTGGACATTATTTTACTATGTTTACTATATATACTATATTTGACATTATTTTACTATGTTTACTATATATACTATATTAGACACTATGTAACTATGTTTACTATATATACTATATTTGACATTAGTTTACTTAAACATACTATATATGACATTATTTTACCTAGATTTATAATCTGAAACTATAATGAATAAATAGATAAAAACAGAAACGTTAATAAGAAGCTGAGTTCACAGAGACCATTATGGATTACTGGGAAATGGCGGTTCGTCTCAGCAAACCTATAACCCCTGAATACTAAAATATTATACAATGAACAAAATAAGAAAAGTGATGATGTGGTAAATGCTGACCCTAAAACACATTCAATTCCCAGCTACGCAAGACTTTCTTATATATATGTACAGATGAATTTCTTTTGGACGATATATGGAATGTTGTTCCGTGAACAAGTAAGGTTTAATATGATGTAACATTAAGAATCTTAGTTGTACACTATTAAGCCTCAACATACTCCTCTGTGTTAATTAAAGGAAATGTATATATATATATATATACACACACATATATATATATATCTATATATATATACACACATATATATATATATATACACACATATATATATATATATATACACACATATATATATATAAATATATATATATATATATATATATATATACAAATATATATATATATAAGTATAAATTTTTATTTATACAAACATTATTGGTTACATGTATATATATATACATATGTATACATATTTATACATATATATACACATATATATACATATATATATACATGTATACATATGTATACATATATATATACATATATATATATATATGTATACATATATATACATATACATATACATATACATATATATACATATGTATAAATATATACATATATACATATATATATATATATGTATATATATATATATATATGTATATATTAATATTTGTTTGTGTTCATTTATGCTCAAATACTCAGAATAATCATATGTATACATATATATACACATATATATATATACATATATATACATGTATACATATGTATACATATATATATATACATATATATGTATACATATATATACATATACATATATATACATATGTATAAATATATACATATATACATATATATATATGTATATATATATGTATATATTAATATTTGTTTGTGTTCATTTATGCTCAAATAATCAGAATAATAAGGGAACTTCGCTGCTATTTCGATATGAATTGTCATGGGGAGATAAGATAATTCATCAGAAGTTATATTATGTGTTGATTTAGATAAACGAAGTTATTCTTTACGAAGTGAGAAAGAAAACTGTTTTACAAATAAGTGTAATGAATTGAATCCACAAAAGAACTTTTGCTGTCAAGATTATCGAGGAAGATGAGGCCATAGGAAAAGGATTAGTTGTTTTCCTTCGCGCATTCATAAAGTACATACAGTACAACGAAAAGAACATATATATATATATATATATATATATGTATATATACATATATGTATATATATATATAATTTTTAGAGTCAAATTATCAATGTTTAAGTTACATAGTAATGAATTTATAATTCAAGAGTATTTATTAAAAAAAACTAGAAAAAGAGTTCCCAACGACCATACTGTTTTACCGCGTACGTAGGTCACTTTAATTGCTGTGTCCAAGATTTTACAGACAAATCGTATATATATATATATATATATATATATATATATTATATATATATATATATATATATATATATATATATATATATATATATATATATATATATATATATATATTGGTTTGATGTTTCACTGAGAATATTCTGTAAAGTCCGGGACAATGCCAATAAAAACAAGCTTGTTGAGCCCCAATTATAGGATACAGAGCATTTATATGTATATTTGGATAGTTTACCAATATATCGTACCCAGAGTAGCAAAACACGTGTAGGGAACAATAACTTTACAAAATAAAAAAAAATAAAAAATAAAAGAGTTTTTCGTTTTCTAGAATCCTCTCTAGAAACAATATATTGGTAAACTCTCCAAATATACATATATATATATATATATACATATATATATATATATATATATATATATATATATATATATATATATAGATAGATAGATAGAGAGGGATAGAGAGAGAGAGAGAGAGAGAGAGGGGGGTAGTGCGGTTTCAATGAGAGAAGGGTGTATATTAAAAAAGTGAGTCTACCAACTATTATAAATTAAAAACAAAACTTTTCCTAAATTGTTTATTATGTGATAACAGTCAGAAACACAAACCTATGCATAAAATAAATATAGATTTGACCTAGAGAAATAAAAAAAATATTATAAGACACACACACGCGCTAATCTAATAAAAAGAGAGCCTAGATGCTCGAAACGCGTTATAATATTATAAAAATATAAACAATTTTTGAAAAAAATATTTTTCAATTTGTAAATGGTCGTAGCCTAACTTCTTTAAATATCTATTAATAATGAAGTTATGTATATGTCTGTCTGTCTGTCTGTCTGAAGCCGAAACTCCATCAGAGTAGTATGACTATTTACTACGTCAGCCAGCTTCATTATATACTACTACAAAAACCGCCGTAAATACTATGCGCATTTGTCAATTTACATAATTAATTGGTTTTGAACTTCTAATAAATTAGTATTCGCAAATATACACTCATGATTTATTTCTTCCGATGTCCACATGTATTTACGCTATTTTGTTCGCTAATAATCTTACTTATAAATTATAATTATTTCATTTTCTCATTTATATATATATATATATATATATATATATATATGCAATGAGTTACGTAGTTAATATATCTATGACCCAACTGATTAAACAGCGTGCATTTATCCATTGAAACGATTTCCATCCCTCTGAATGGGCGCGTTATTTCAAATGTAAACAAAACGCTGACATTAACCGTGTTACTTTAACTCTGATTCATTTCATTAAAACGTTCTGAGTTTGTTTATTTTCTTAATCTTATTAGCCATTATGTTTTAAAACACAAATTTATTGAATCAAATTGTTTAATTAAAATAATAATTTATTTCAAAATTACTATTTAAAAAAAACACACAAACACATTCTAACTGACATTTCAGGTGGCCACGCAGTGATGAAAAAAGATGGCGAGAAAACAGCAGGTAAGGCATGTCACACACACACACATAATAGAATGAACGGTTTGAGTTGTCGCTGAACACATGCACACACACATTACGCGTAAGAGACTTCATGGGAGCACATGCATAATTATGTGATCGTGCACACATCATAAGGAAGACACCCA
>OY744528.1:9724079-9734079 GCA_963556195.1 Sepiola atlantica | reverse complement strand
TACACGTAATAAAGAAAGAAAGCGACAAATGAATATTATATATGCCTTACTATGTATATAGATATAGATAAATTATTGCCACCGGAAGATGGGTTGTCGTATTGCAACAGTTCACTGTGGGTAGACATTGGAAGTATATTTCCGCCGAGTCGAAACCCGAACGCCAGTTCACATCAAATTGTTATCAGAAATCAGAGGACTTATTCAAGTCGTTAGTGTTAATTAGGGTTAGGGTTTGGGTATGACTTAGGGTTGGGGTAGGGTTGTGGTTAGGGTTCGGGTTAGGGTTAAAGTTAGGGTTAGAGTAAGGTTTACGGTTAGGGTTAGTTTTAGGGTTAGGGCTAATGTTAAGGTTAGAGTTAGGTTTAGGGTTAGGTTTAGAGTAAGGTTTAGGGTTAGGGTTAGGGTAAAGGTTAATGTAAAGGTTAGGGTTAGGGTTAGGGTTAGGGTTAGAGTTAGGGTAAGGGTTAAGGTTAGGGTTAGAGTTAGGGTTAAGATTAGGGTTAAGGTAAGGGTTAGGGTTAGAGTTAGGGTTAGGGTTAGAGTTAAGGTTAGGGTTAGTGTTAAAATCTCCATTGACACTAAAAAAATCATGCAGCATATGCATTTTATTTGATTTATAGGGTGTGTTGTCCACTTATGTTTCATGAATAAACAAATGTGATTCAAATTTCGGCGCATGGTGAGGGCAGGCGACATCCGAATGTCGTAGTATATAAACTATGCTCTGCATCAAAATAAATAATCTAAAAAAACACAGACAGCTTTATAAAAAGTTACTCACTTTCTAACTCGCTTTACGCATGCCTTAACCGCAAGACTACACCGGAAGTCACACATTAATTCATGGATTTATTCATTTATTTATTTGTTTTTTTTTTCGTTGATTAATTGAACGCACATATCGATTCCGATCTATATTATAGATCAATGTCTATTTGTTTGTATATATATATATATATATATATATATATATATATATATATATATATATATATATATATATATTGGGTATTTAGATCTGTATGGCTAGGTTTCCTTCCTCTTATCTATTGGCCTTTCTGGTACCTAAGGTACTAAAGCTTTTTTTTTTTTTTAATGCAACTTTAATTCCTATATAATTTTATTTCTAGCTACCATATCGCAGAATGGTTTTTGGGTGTAGTGTTTAGATAGTATTATTATTATTATTATTATTATTATTATTATTATTATTATTATTATTATTACTAGTATTACTATTGTTATAAAGAATTTTATTTGATATGCAAATTACCATATCGCACGGTAGTCTAAAGGGTAGTATATTATTATTATTATTTTGATTATTATTATTATTTATTTATGTATACATAAGTAACATTTTAAGCTGAATTATTTCGACACTTGATTGGGGAAATGGTATTTTGATCTGTACCATTGGAGAGTCATACATATAACTGTCCTGTTTTTAAATCTCCGAAACAGTTACATGGTAAACAGCTGATGATTCCCGTGTTAATATTAGATGCTTACGTTGAGGTCTCCTGTTTTTGTTTCAGTGTTAGATACTTAATCCCCCATTTTTATTTTATTTACTTACTATTATATATATTTTATTTATTTATGAATTTTCCAACGAATGTTAAGTCTGCACTATTTTGGATTTAGTTAGTTTCTGTAGGAATTTAAACTGCATTTTCCTTTTTTTTGTCTTTTTGTTTAAAATAACTCAAAGCTTCTTTAGACTATATATATATATATATATATATATATATATATATATATATATATATATATATTACTCTATGTAAATGTTTCTGATGATTTTGTAATGTTGCAGAGACGATATTGACATAAAAAGGTTGTTTGGCACAAGACAAATGAAACGGACCGTAAACAATATATCTCACAGAAATGTTATGTTTTTCGAAATGTGAAAAAATAAAAATAAAAATAATAAAATAAGAACATGGTTATTGGAATATAATATTAACCTGAATCAAGATATATTTTTTCCAAACACGAACATACCTTTAAATGCAAAACATTTTTTATATAAAATAGACGTTCTTATATAAAATAGACATTCTTATATAAAATAGACATTTTTATATGAAATAGACATTTTTGTAGATATGAAAATTACTTTTGTAATGTATAGAGAAAGATGGTCTTCAAATATTGTCTATATTAAGTAAAGGTGCCTTTAAAATGATTGATCCTATGTTACATTACCTCTGGTAACGTAATACTACTACTACTACTACTACTACTAATAATAATAATAATAATAATACTGATACTATAACTGCTACTTATGCTAATGTTTATACTACTATTAATTATAATAATAGTAATGACCAATGTAAATGAAATCATTTACATTGGTTATTACTATTATTATTAAAGTTTGGGGTCTTCGTTTGTGATCAAATCAGCTGAATACAAGTACTTGAGCAAAGAAAAGAGACGTAAGATCGATTTTATTTTACGGCTTCGTATACTCTTATTCATTTGAATGAGGGTTAGGGTTAGGGTTAGGGTAAGAGTTAGGGTTAGGTTAGGCCGCTAAGGAAACCATTAGTAATAACTTGTGCATTTTTTAAATTTATATATTTCATTTATATATTCTTTGCAGATTCATAGCGATATAGTGTCAGAGGATTTTTAATCATTGAAAGAATAAAGAATGAAAAATGAGAGAAACATGGTCTATGTTGATGGAGACGACGTGCTAAGGACTGGAACTTTGCTACGCTGTATACTTATCTCAGGTGACACCGTGTTCAATGCAATAATTTTGTTTAATCACGTAGTAGATGTTTCTCCAACAACACCATTTTTGACTGCATACGTGTTTTATAATTCTAAAGAAATAAGTATAACAATAATATTCTTTAAATGATAATAAAAAAATGTTAGGCATAAATGTTATTCGGAATTAGTTCAAAACAAATGACTTTTTCGTGAGAACTTATGTTTTAATGTTTTCTGTCAATAAAACCAATGTACATTCATCGTAGTTACTTACTCGATCAAGCAAGTGTAAAGTAGCTCTTTTAATACTGATCACGGGAACTATATGCTCACTGATGTAAATTCGTGCGCTGTTTACTTTTCTCAAACGACACCGATTTTAATACTGATGTCTGTGGCTCAAATATGAACGTTTCGAGTGCTAAAACGAATCTGACACGCTTATTCTGGATAACAAAGCACGCCGATCAGGCGTGGTTGATATACATAAATACTCTCGTTCCGGCGTGAACTTGTCTTCGTCACATCTAAAATATAATGCTCAAGTAAAGACAGGATCTTTTATGGCGACGATAATGTAAGCCATACAATTTCCACTACTTGATCTAAGTCCGGGTCTATCATGGCCGACACACTCACAGAAGTTCAAGATCCACTTACTAAAATAAAAGCAGCCTCCGATCACGGGACTGGGTCAAAAGTTAATAGATCACAGTTTCAAGTTAATCGTGTTAAATGATAGTCATTACTGTTAAGACGGACAATGTCTACTTGTACCTGGTACGGTATTCAACCTGGGATGTTTGAACCGGTTTTATAGGAGTATCAAATTCACAAGCAGTCCTACATCGCATGTATATCCCGATTAGGAGAGATGACGACAGTAAGTTCTTGCAGAGAGGTGTCGATGTCCTCCTACATACAGCGTATAGTATTCCCAAATGGGCACCCATCTGGTACTGACCAGACTCAACGTAGCTTAACTTCGGTGATTTTACAGGAAGCGATGTGTGAACGTGATTATGATGGATGAATTACAATGTGTGCAACGTGATAAGTTCTACCTGGTCGTAAGTTTAATATCGGATATGTTTACCTTATAGAATCTAAAAAGAAATCTCCGGAAATGGGACTTAGACTTTGTCCGGTAGCAACGGTTGAGTCTTGGTTTTCTCAGAGGTACATAAAAGTAATACATGCGCCAAACAGGAATCGAACTTGCACACCGATCCCCACCAGTAAGCGTAATTAACCACTACATCTCTATCACTTCAACATGGACCTCATACAAAGGGACAAGAAGCTAAACACAACAGGTCTACTTTTGATAACGTAATTCCAATTGGCTTGGCATTTTGGCTAAGATCAAAGTGTAGTATCTGTTCTGATAGATACTACACCCCATAAACTGGTATTGGCTTGGCCTTCGGGGCTTGATTTACGCCGGTCTATTGGGGGTTGCCGGTCCTGTGCAGTTCTAGGAGGTGCACCCTCCCAGGCTATGCCTGCCCTCTTTGGGGAGGAGTACGTTTATTGCTTACTGTCTAAGGCGCCTCTACCGGGGAATGCCGACGGGGCTGTCCAAGCAATGTTTAAATAGCCAGAGTGCTCACCTCTCGAGCGCTGGCTTATCTAATCCAACTTTCCCGACCTTGTGTCACATCTTACCTTGTGGGAGGTAGATAAATAAATCCAATTGGCTTGGCTTTTTGGCTAAGATCAAAGTGTAGTATCTGTTCCGATAGATACTACACCCCATAAACTGGTATTGTCTTGGCCTTCAGGGCTTGATTTACGCCGGTCTATGGGTCGGTCCTGTGCAGTTCTAGGAGGTCCACCCTCCCAGGCTTTGCCTCCCCTCTTTGGGGAGGAGTAAGTTTATTGCTTACTGCCTGAGGCGCCCCTACCGGTGAATGCCAACGGGGCTGCCTAGGCAATTTTTAATGGCCAGAGTGCTCACTTTCTCGGGCGCTGGCTTTTCAAACCCGACTTTCCCGACCTTGGGTCACATCTTACCTGTGGGACTAAGATAAAACTGGCCTTGGGCCTAACCTCCTGGAGAGGAGGTGAATAAATACTCTTGATAACGTCATATGTACATACACACTTGAATCTCCCTCTAACTGTATCGCTTAACATCTGTATTGTTGTTTGTATAACAATATATTAATCTTTATTAAGTCGATGTTTCTGATCTTACCGTCCCTAATTTCGGTATTAATATAATATGTATCGTCGTAATTCAATATCTTGTAATGTTTTCGACTAATTGAGTAATTCAATATAGCTGTATGATGAATAGCCAGGCTTTATACCCCGTACCCTGCGATGGAATAGATGTATCTCAACCAATCACAGTCTGATGATGAAACTACACGAAGATTAATGCGAAAGCATCATGCTAATCGGAAAGTCCCATCTTTATTACACTCGATTGTTGAATAATTGATTGTACAAATGATGTTATAACCGTTTTATGTGAATCATTTCAATAATATCCGTGTTAATGATTATGGTTGTTATGGTCTTCCGTAAATCTTGCCGGTAATTAATGATTCGCTTTGATCGAAACTAAACAGGATAATTAAATCGATGTTAACATTCGGATTGTATCATATTTGATTATACGTTTGTCAAAAGTCTTTTCAGCGGTCCATATATTGGACATATAAATGTTGACCACTTTCCTTAGCCTTACCAACGGAGATTTGCTATCGGTCTGAACCCGAAACTATACTATTTCTACTATTAATTAAACTATTGTACTATATTTTAATGTGCATTTCAGTTTACTATACTGTTTCAGTATAAATCATAATCTTCCAATGCTCAATTCAGATGAGGGAGTAGAGTATATGTTCTGTTGCCATGATACCATCCTCTCAGGTATTATCTCCTAATTTGTTATGGTTGGGTAGTGTGGTATATGTGTTTTTTACGATATATTACCCCCTAATATTTAGAGGAGTTGAAGTGTAGTATCTTTTCTGTGCTTATAATATCATCCTCCCATGGATGTCCTTTTTCTTTTTTTGGTAGTAACATACTAGCAATTATAATAGTCGTATATATAATAATAATCGTAGTTATAATATTAATAATAATTATTAGTAGTAGTATTATTATTATAAGGAAAATGCAGAAACCAACGTCGATAAACACATAACACCGACCAATAACAGATAATGTGAGATATTAATAAAACAACACAAATAGAAATATCATTGCACGAATCCAAGACTAAAGATAATTAAAATAAAAAACGAACTAGGATGGCAAATACTTCGGCTGGTACCATACAAAATGGTATGGGAATATAGACAGACCTAGTAGAAAAAGCACTATCAAGACCTCCGCTGAAAGGAGGCGAAGATTCCTGGGATTTAGCGTAGACTTGGTGTTACTCAAATTCCAGAGAAAGTCAACGGTTGTCATTGGGGACAAATCAATGGTAAACGGCTGCTCTGATGATGTACACTATTTTTTAATTGTTATTCTAAAAGGCGAGAAGTGTCACTCAGATCCTAAGAAACCCAACTTGTTATTACCAGTGAGCAAAACACTCACTGCGTAATAACTAATAACTGTAATGCCTATCATTAAAAGAGCACCGGGAACAGTACCAAGAACATAGACGGAATAAATTGAATTCAAACGGAGAATTGACACTATACGAACGATCGAATTGATCTCCCATGCTTTATATTTTCTATGAGGGGTTAGTTGATCGGTAATAGCAGGAGGCGCCCCTACAAGGGAATGTCGACATGTCTGCTCAGGCATTTCCTGGTGACCAGGGTTCGCTAATCCTAATGCATTTGGTTTTCAACTTTACACCTTAACTGATCTCATGGAGACGTAAATAAAATAAACCGGAGAAATATCCAGAAAAACCCTCGAGCGTAGAACCCAACTCACAGGCCATGTAACACTAACAAAACTGCTGAGATAGAATAGCTCAGCATAAACACAACTAGAATTATAGAAAACATACGACGAACCCTAGGGAGTTGAAACTGTCAGTGGAGATATATAATAATAATATTTCTGCACTCAAAAATGTTCCTTATAATAATAATAATAATAATAATAATAATAATAATAATAATAATAATAATAATAATAATAATAATAATTATTATTATTATTATTAATGTTATTATTATTATTATTATTATTATTATTATTATTATTATTAATAAGAATATTATTACTACGATTATTATTATATATAAGACTATTATAATTGCTAGTACTCACTACCCCAAAAAGAAGTAGGACATCCATAAGAGGATGATATTATAAGCACAGAAAAGATACTACACTACCCCTCCCTTAAATATGAGGAGGGCATGTCTCATAAAAAACAGATATACAACACTACCCAATTATAAAAAATTAGGAGATAATACCTAGGAGGATGGTATCATGGCAGCAGAACATATACACTAATCCCTCATCTGAATTGAGCATTGGAAGATTATGATTTATACTGAAACAGTATAGTAAACTGAAATGCACATTAACATATAGTACAATAGTTTAATTAATAGTAGTAGAGACTTATACTTATCTCGGAGCCTGTTACTTAATCCCGACATAAATAAGGAGGTAAGTAGCAGGACGCGATTCTTAAAAGGGTATCTATTGATTTACTCCTCTCCAGGAGTTAGGCACAGGGCCAGTGTTTATCTTACTCCCACAAGTAAGATGTGACCCAAGGTCGGATCGGGAATGTAGGGTTTAAAAATGGCCTGGGCAGCCCCGTCGGCATTCACCGGTAGAGGTGCCTCGGGCAGTAAGCAATAAACTTACTTCTGCCCAAAGAGGGGAGGCAAAGCCTGGGAAGGTGGACCTCCTAGAACTACACAGGACAGACCCATAGACCGGCGTAAATCAAGCCCCGAAGGTTAAGACAATACCGGTCTATGGGGTGCAGTATCCATCGGAACAGATACTACACTTTGATCTCGCCCAAAACGCTGAGGTGAGTTCAGGGTATGTAGCGACACTCATATTCTTATACGGGTCTATGTAACGCCGACTAGTGTCGCCGCTGTTTGTATACGGAAAGGAAATACGTAAAATTAGCTTTTCAATGTACAAAAAAAGATGTGCTTCTTTTTCCATAGTTCCCAATGTCACGTCCTTTTTTTCCTGTTAAAATAGATTCAGCTAGTATCATTGTTCGCGTGAAATACGTTTTGCAAAAGTAATTAGATTATTGGTATTTAGTCAAGGTTTCTGAGTTCATTTTTGTCTAGTATATGAAGGGTACTGAACAAATGTTTAATACTTTTGCCAGGATTAGTTTTTTTCGGTTCTTCTCAAGTATCCGCTTTTAATCATCTTCATTTTTATTGATTTGATGGCGTACCCGTCCTGAATACCGGTTTAGTGTTCTCCCATAATCTTATATCAGATAATATTATCATTTTACCTGTTTTGAGTTCATACATTTTCTCATTATGTATTCTATTCATTTATTCTTGCTATTTTATTTAAATTCAGATTATTAGTGTTTTTAGTTAATCCTTTGCCAGTAATTTTAAATTACATACACACACATAATTATAGGAGCAACAGGACTAATGAAAAGGAATATCGAAAGCTATCTGGTGAGTATACCCGGTGAACCGAATCCAAAAGAAACACAAACAATTGCACTTAAAGGCACGGTTAGAATCATAAAAGGATCTCTAGGCTGGAGTGTCGGAAATAGCCGATGAATGTCTCCAGCAAAAACGGAAAGATAAGAAGAAAAAAAAGAGAACATATATATATATATATATATATATATATATATATATATAGAGAGAGAGATAGCGCCCTAGGGTGGCTTCGGTCTCTCTGTACAGGGTGTTGTCAGAGACCCTGACATGAGGATACTTCCAATTTGAAGTACTCCCTGACCAAATATTCAAAATATGGTGTGCTGTCTCTTCAAGCCATCCAGCCCGTCCCCCGAATTGCGGACACGGGTACCCTCTCTATTAATATAGGGCAGCTTCGAATAATAAATAATTAGTAATTGACAATGAGGAAATGATAAAAAAATATGAATAAAAACAAAAATACATACTGGCAGGCCGGCACCCAGGATAAAAATGAACGTCAATCCGTTCATACACCAGGCTTGAAGAGGTAAGCAATTGTGTGGGCTTTCCTGTCTCTGGAAATAGTGCTCCAGCCATGACAGAGACCAACCAGGGTCAGCCATCAGGCCTTGAGACAAAAGGTCCTGGCTTCCTATCTCCATCATATGAAGCAACAAAAAAAGGGGGATAAGAGGCTTAAAAGCCCAACCATGGACTGTTGCACAAAAGAAGGTGCTATTGTTTTGCTACCACTACTCAAAGGTTGAAAAGTGGAGCAAAAAATTTAATAAAATTCTGCCCGAAAAGATCAATGAATCTATTCTCGCTGAAGAAAAATATATATACAGAATATCTTCACCCCTAAACAAATTCTACGAAAAACTAACCAACATCAAACAAACCCAAGTAAGTAACAAATTCCCTAATACAATTGTCGACCAACAAATTAAACTATATCTAAACTCCCTACACCAAAAGAATCAAACAAAAATCACAATAAAAATGACACCCTTTTCTTATGCTATAAAAACAAAATGGATTCTAACTACAAACTCGACGAAAAAGCTATAACTAACATAATAAACTGATACACTAAACCCACCGACCAACAGCATAATAAAACTCAATATATACCACACAAAATTGGAAACCTCTTATTTAATAATAAAAAATAATAACACTACAAACTCCCCCCAAAACCAAACAAACAGACACACACCCACACGACTACAACCCCCTTGCAACGCCTTATGCACCACCTAAATGATTAATAAATAAAACATCTTTCTTTTAATTCATAAATAAATAAATAATAAATAAATAATTAAAGATATATAGATATATATATATATATATATATATATATATATATATATATATATATGTATATATGTAAATGAATAAGTATATGGATTAATAAATAAAAATTTCGAGAGACTGAAAGCGCTTGAGGAATGACCCATGACACAACGCTCGGTGCTACATCATTCCAATTCTTCTTTCGTGTTAATCAGATGATTCTGGTGTTGGCATTCGTTTCGCCGATGTTTTTTAGTTATAATTTTTCTGGAAAGACATCAGGTACTTACGGGAAGGACTACGAGAAGGTTGCTAACATCCCTAAGTTAAAGTTATTCTGTGGGACCGACTGGATTCGAACTTAG
>OY744528.1:9696579-9721579 GCA_963556195.1 Sepiola atlantica | reverse complement strand
AAAATATATATAGCAATTAAGCTACACAGAGGCTCCCGCGTTTCATCCCCGGGGGAATCTTTAGGCTAAATCACCCCGGGGATGAAACGCGGGAGCCTCTGTGTAGCTTAATTGCCATATATAGTTTCATTGCTTACTACCTAGCTTTACTTACGTATCGAGCACTGTTGAAGTAAATACTGAAAACTGATACATACAAAGTATATCTCCTTATAATGTTTTATGTAGATACATTAAGTACTAATATATATATATATATATATATATATATAAAAATAAGTAGAATTCCTGTCACATGACGGATCTAAACCATTAATATAGGCTTTGTTTTAAATTAAAAGATTTGTTTTCTTTCTGTAGGGGATATAGTACGGTTTCAGTAGCAGCCCCTAAATGATTAAGTTTTAAAAAAAGATTATATGCCAACACTACTAACCCTGCTTCCTCGAATACGTATTCCATAATTTATTATGATAAGTTCAATAGTTTAGAATTTCAACAAGCAGGTACATATTATGTGCGCTCACGACAGCGCGCCGCTCTTGTAAAAAGGTATTACCTAATATAACTTAACACTTGATGTTGAGCCATTGCTTCTCTATTAACTTTTGTTGTCTGACATAGATTATAGGTTCTTCATGGCGGACGCGTGTTTGTATTGCCGCACAATCATCAGCACGTTACTCACCGTGTCGCCGAGAATATATATTCCAAAATTTATAATGGCCTGTTGATTATATTTTTACATGTATATATATATATATATATATATATATATATATATATATATATAGAGAGAGAGAGAGAGAGAGAGAGAGAGAGAGAGAGAAGAGGGTAGTGCAGTATTAGTGCAGTTCCAACGAGAGAAAAGTATATATGTAAAGGAGTAAAGCTACCAACATTTGTAAAACGGTTTTTTCAACATTTATTTATTATTTTGTTATTTTATCATTTTATAATTTTATATAACGCGTTTCAAGCGGTGGTCCGCTTTCATCCGATATGTAAATCCATTTGAAGAAATGTCTTTCGATTTGAAAGAGTGTTGTTTCATTTGAGGAAATGTGTTCTTGTTTGGCATTTTTGCGCATGTGTGGGGTTGCGGAGGTGTGTGTACGTGTTTTGATAATTGTATATCTCTTATTTTTTTTATTTTTCCTTTTTTCCTGGTTCTCTTGGTCAAAGTATATATATATATATATATATATATATATATATATATATATATATATATATATATGTATATATATATATATTACAATTATGTTTTATATATATGCACCACCTAAATGTATACATTTACAAAAAAATAATGCGTGTGACCTTTAATATATATTCCAAATATATATTCATTAGTTTAAGATATTAGCTGGTACACACACACACACACACACACACATATATATATCTCTTTTTTAAAATTGATATCGCATCTTTAATGCTTCAAAAGGTATTTATTTTACCTATTCCTTATTAAATTTAACAATAGATGCTTCTTAATAAAAAAAATATGAAGCTTAAAACACTTTATACCGATCACGTGCGCATTCACGATCTCATATTTGAAAGTGGGAAACAACAACAAACCCCTTTGGCCCAGCTGCAACAACAGAAGCCGGTAAGAAAAAAAAATACAAATCCGATGACATCAGGATATATGACACACCGATGAGGCCAAGTTTTGGGCGAAATATCTGCATCACTTTAAACTAACAAAAAAAAATGGAAGTTTATAATAAAAAAAGAAGAAAAAAAAATCGGTTTCGATTTATTTCTTTATTTTTAAATTGATATCGCATCTTTAATGCTTCAAAAGGTATTTATTTTACCTATTCCTTATTATATATATATATATATATATATATATATATATATATATATATATATATATATATTTTGTATACTTGGTCTTTGGTTGTCCGAGGAGGTGCACCCTCCCAGGACTTGCCTCCTAACTTTGGGATCGAGTAAGTGTATTGTTTACTGCCTGAGGCGCTCTGACCGAGGAATGCTGTAATTCTGGTTGTGTTTATAATTTTTTTTTATAAAATTCTCTGAATTATTATAATTGTTAAGCTATTACTTTGTCTCTGGGTAGCGTTTCATTTCTTTCGTTTCAATGATTTTACATTTACTTCCGACACGTATTTTACATTTACTTCGGCCTATCGTAATTTATATAAGAAATACAATAGTTCACCTCCATTATTTGTCGTCTAATACGGATCATATTGGCGAACCATTCGTTTTTTTAGGAAGGTCCAATATGAGAAAGAGGTTGATTGTTTTTTTTCCAGGGAAATTTTCAGCAATGTATATGGATTGCCGAAAAAGAAACGAGTGCGTGCGCATCTAAATCTATATGCGATGTTACACAGTCGGGCTTGCTTTTCAATCTCGGCTTGCTTTGTTGCATACACGTAAAACCTTTTCGGAAGAAAAAAAAACTCATGATAAAATACGACAGACAATTTGTTGCAAATCCAATACGGATACTAGACAATGTTAAATATTCACCATAGTTTTCTTGTCGGATTTTAAAAGTCAGACTTAAATAGCAATTATTATAGCAAGCCATCTTTACAACCATCAGTGACCCTTGCAGAGATAGGTAAGTATATAGTATGCGCACCAGGGCGGCGATAGGTACGAATATAGTATGCGCTCCGGGCCGGCGATATATAGTGTGTGCACTGGGATGACAATAGGTACGTATATAGTAGTGCATAAGGGTGGCGATAGGTGTGTATTTAGCATTCACACCGGGGTGGAGATATGTACGTATTTAGCATTCGCACCGGAGCGGCGATATGTAAATATTTAGTATTCGCACCGGGGCAGTGATAGATACATATGTAGTATGCACACCGGGTCGGCAATAGGTACATATATAGCATGTACACATGGGCGGCAATAAGTACGTATATAGCATGCGCACCAGGGCGGTGATAGGTATGTATTTAGCATGCGCTTCGGGGCGGCGATCGGTACGTATATAGCACGCACACCGGGTCGGCAATATGTACATATATAGCACGTGCACCAGGTTGGCGAAAGGTACGTATTTAGCATTCGCACTGGGTCAGCGATAGGTATGTATTTAAAATTCACACAGGGTCAGCGACAGGTACGTATATAGCATTCGCACCGGGGCGGTGATAGGTACGTATCTAGCATTCGCATCGGGGTGGGGATAAATACGTATTTAGCATTCGCACTGGGGCGGTGAAATGTACATATTTAGTATTTGTATTGGGTCAGCGATAGGTACTTATGCAGTATGCACACCGTGGCGGCAATAGGTACGTATTCAGCATTCGCACCGGGGCGGCGATAGGTACTTATATAGTATCTGCTCCCAGGGCGGCGATAGGTACGTATATAGTATCTTCACCCAGGCGGCGATAGGTACTTATATAGTATATGCACCGGGGTTGCGATAGGTATGTATATATTATGTGTACTGGGGCGGCGATAGGTACGTACATAGTATACGCACCGGGGTGGTGATAGATACGTATATATTATGAACACCAAGGCGGAGATAAGTACCTATATAGAAGGCGCAGACAGAGGTGGTACTTTTTATAGAAATATGTCATACTATTGCCCTGGGAAACGTAGGATGAAATGGTGGGGAAGAACAATTGTTCGCAAAGGGCAAAATTAGAAAGTAGCGGTGAAATCGGGCAACCAGGGAAGAGAAAAGTAGAAAGATAAAGAGACGGCTATAGAGAGAGGGAGAGAAATAGAAGTTTGATTATAAAGATGTTACACACGCGATTTTTCTTCAATTAAATATTTTTATGACCCCGAGCAACGTTGGGTAGCCTCGCTTGTATATATATATATATATATATATATATATATATATATATATATATATATATATATATATATATATATATGTATATATATAGTAGTATGTCCCGGGTAGGATGTAAGCTGGAAAGAACCAAAATAATAAATCGAAATCG
This sequence comes from Sepiola atlantica, assembly GCA_963556195.1. Classification (NCBI taxonomy): domain Eukaryota; kingdom Metazoa; phylum Mollusca; class Cephalopoda; order Sepiida; family Sepiolidae; genus Sepiola; species Sepiola atlantica. The sequence goes on along the minus strand of OY744528.1, from coordinate 9,717,602 downwards.
AACTGGGACTTACTATTTATTTTTTCTTCAAATCTTACATATCAGCAAGTGTGGTGTTAGTTGTGTGTGTGTTGTCATGATGATTAGTAAAACTCATTTATTTAATATTTCGAGGAAAAAAACTTCCCTTTGTCAAAAATAATATAAACCAATATATGACATCGATGTAGTTGTTTGTTTTTCACAGTGCGAATGAGGCCATTCAAGGTATTACGTTCTTTTTTTGGAGGTGATTTTTCCCTTTATGGGGAGATTACCGCCGTTCCTCTATGCCACAATTGATGAAGCATTCCGAGTTGTGTGATTCATGTCATTTTTTATGTTGTTTGTTTCACCGGTTTCGAACGTCGTTTGCCTAATCCACCATAAAAATAGCGACTTTTTGACGCACATCCTTGTGGGTAGTTAACAGCATAAGCTATGTATAAAAAGGAAGAAGAGGTAGATGCGAGTTATCAATTCTAGAAACAGCTTTATATTGTGAAAGTTAGTATAGTGCACAAACAATCAGTCAAAATCATAGGCCAAAGCGCAGTATGGTTCTGTACTATCGTATGAGGCGATCTATTTTGCCATTTTCTCATCATTCCAGACAGGGAATTTATTCTTTACCTGTCGCCTGAAGCTCATCTACATGCGAATGGCAAAGGGTTCGACCAAAAAAAACAAAGTTTTCACACATCTAGAGTTTCTCGTTTTTGAGAGCAGGATTCTACTATATAAATTGACGTAGTGAATAACTTGATTTTAGAGGGAGGTAAATATAGTGACTAGTTAAACGTATGACGTATATAGTTTCGAAAGTAAGACCATGTATTCTCTGTAGTACCGATGATATATTTAAAATATAAATCAGAAAAATGTAGAAGGATGTTGATCGTCGGAGATAAGAGTTCGTAGACAATAGACTAGACAGAATTGAGATGGGAGCATTAAAACGATGCGGTTACAATAAATAATAAAAACTTGTTTTGATATACGGTCGAATATTTAACAGGACGACATGTGTAAATCATTCGGAAATGACAGAACTGACGACTTGTGGATCGCAGCCAATTTGATCTCAAAGTAGAAGTTTCATATTTCTACCTAGTGCTGTGGTTTTATGACGATAACTGATCAAGTTATTTTCCTGTTGATGGATGAGTAAGGAGATTTTGTTCTCTCTCTCTCTCGCTCTCTCTTTCTTTCTCTCTTTCTCTCTTTCTCTCTTTCTCTCTTTCTCTCTATCTCAGTATATATATATAGTAAGCTATGAAAGAATATTTTTATGGCAAATAAGCTACACAGAGGCTCCCGCGTTTAATCCCCAGACGGAATCTTCATGCTAAAACGCTGATGGAACGCGGGAGCCTCTATGTAGCTGAATTGCCATAAATTTATTTTCATAGCTTACTACCTTGCTCTACTTGCGTATCGAGCACAGTTGAAGTAAATACTGAAAATAGATATATAAAAAATGATATCTCCTTATAAAATTTTACGTGGATACATGAAATAGTAATATATATATATATATATATATATATATATATATATATATATAAATGTATGTATAATAAAAAATGGAAATAATACTCCAACGTAATGGTAAATGAAAAAGGAAAAACCAAAATATTATTTATGTATTCATCAGTGTTTCCTCTTAATTTATTTACTTCATATGCGTACTGTGTCTATAAAAAATCCTTGTTCTATTTCATAGACGCAGAACACATATAAGATTCTAACGGCTATCTTTCGTTCCAAAACGAACATACCAAACTTTTTTCAAATATTTGTGTTTGTATGTTATTTTTTCGAATCAATCATCCCGATGAAATCTTGAAATAAAGACGAAACGTTGATGAATACATCAATAATATTTTTGGTTTTGCATTTTCATATATATATATATATATATATATATATATATATATATATATATATATATATTTATATAAATTACCATTTGGGAATACCAGGTGCTGTATGTGCCCTCTGCTTATCTTGGCATTGTTTTCAGTCGTCTTGAATTTCTTGTCTTTGGAATCAAGCAGTTCCGACTCAGGAGAGCTGTTTTGTAATTGCGCAACCCTTGCTTCACAATTACACGCGCGGGCAGCCCCATTGCGGGGCACTCATGCGTCGAAATCGACGGGAGAGTCCATCATATATATATATATATATATATATATATATATATATATTTATATATATAGGAAGGTATTAAGCTACACAGAGACCTCCTCGTTTCATCTTCAGGCTTACTACCTAGCTCTACTTACGTATCGTGCACTGTTGAAGTAAATACTGAAAATTGATACATGAAAACTTATATCTCCTCATCTAATTTCATGAGAATACATGAAATAGTCATATATATATATATATATATATATATATATATATATATATATATATATATATATATTCTAACGAAAAAAGAAACATCAGTCCACAACGTTAGAGGCACCGAATCGAGTAAAATGATAAAATACAGTTTTATTTTAGTTATCGAAAAGTAATACAAACATTGTTAACAGTTAAACCATGTAAAATGTGAAAGAACACTCTCCTTTATATAACACAAACACAACAACATCATTCAAGTGTAAATTTACACAGTTGTAAACATATACATACACACACACGAAAAGATACCAATACTTGCATCTTCTGGTGTATCTTCTCCAAGTAATGGTGCCTCCAGTAACAGCACTTAGCTGGATACTCCACGAAATCCGCTAAGACTAATAGACCAAACGAAAGATATGCTATAACATAACGAAAATGTCGATTGTGGAGAAAAAAATGTTATGTTCTTAACCAACTCAACATTTGACATTTAAAGGAATATCTATGTAGCTCATATATATATCAAGTGTTAGCCCCAGAAAGGGGCCGCTTGATTTTTGAGAACTTCGACTGAAGTAAGGGGAAACAAAACAAGATGAATTCGTTGTTGTGCATTTGCTTTTTATTATCCTGTCTACATGTTTCTTGGCTAAGATCTAAGTGTAGTATCTGTTCCGATGGATACTGCACCCCATTGACTGGTATTGTCTTGGCCTTCGGGTCTTGATTTACGCCGGTCTATGGGTCTGTCCTGTGCAGCTCTAGGAGGTCTACTCTCCAAGGCTTCGCCTCCCCTCTTTGGGGAGGAGTAAGTTTATTGCTTACTGCCTGAGGCGCCCCTACCGGGGAATGCCGACGGCGCTGCCAAGGCAATTTTTAAACCCCACTTTCCCGACCCGACCTTGGGTCACATCTTACTTGTGTTAGTAAGATAAAAAAAATGACCTTGTGCCTAACTCCTGGAGAGGAGTAAATCAATACATGTCTCTATCTTCTGCAATGCAATTGCAAACATTACGAATACCAAATGAAAAGACAATTTTTCTATAGTAAAATTTTACGAATAATCTGTGATTGGTATTAATTTTGTATTAAGTGTTTTACATTGATATTGTTGAGTCTGCGTTCGCACAGGACATCCATAAACAGTAAAGATCACCTTTTACTTAACTATATCATATAATATGGCATTTATACATTGGAAGTGTCTATACTACATATTAATGACTAGAATAATGATAGAAATATTGGGTCTAGCTTTCGTACCAGTAGTAGTAAAGATTTTTAAGTCTTCTTCTTCTTTTTCTTTTTCTTCTTCTTTTTCTTTTTCTTTTTCTTTTTCTTCTTCTTCTTTTTTTTTCTTCTTTCTTCTTCTTCTTCTTCTTCTTCTCTTTCTTATTTGCGTGTCGTTGTGGAAAGTGATATACAGCAACCTCTCGCTTTTTAACGCAGATTTTTGTTTGCATTATTGTTGTACTCTACAAGAACTTTTCAAGTTCCACTGGTTGGGTAGTAGAGAGTGGGCAAGGCAGTGCTAATGCGTATAGTCCTCCACACCACATTGGCAGAGTGGTGGATCAGTTTTGTTGACCGATATTTCCATATCAACTTTGATCGCCCCTATCCCAGGTGTTTAGGCGGCTGAGTGGTTTCCACTAAACACAAGCGCGCTTCTGAATCAGGAAGAAGGGTCTCCGTAGTAACATTCAATTTTAGTACTTTCACGAATAACCTATAAGAATATTATATATATATATATATACAGAAAGAGAGAGAGAGAGAGAGAGAGAGAGAGAGAGAAATGTGATACTTAGAAGGCAATACAATCCAGAGGGGTGACGGATACACACAAGCTGGAGCAAATAATACATATAATGGTAGAACAAGTTAAATAGTTTCACTTTTAATACAATTTATACATACACACATATATATATATATATATATATATAGATATAGAATAACATATGTAGAATCAAATATGAAACTAAAAGTAAACTTTTAGTAGATAGAACCTATAGTGAAATGGTTTAAGCTCAATATACGAGATAGAGCAATTATAAATATAGATGAAATAAGAGTGATACACATGTACGAATGTCCAGATTTATTTCAACTTCGATTGTTCAATGCAAGGTATATTCTGTAATAACATTATGTTTATTATTCTTTCTTTAAGCCAAGGCTTTTCAAAGATCGGAATCTTATCATCAGAGGGATTACATAGATAGATAAATTGGCAGTGGAAAAGCTAAAATTCAACATTTGAAAAATATTAAGTAATGGAGAGTGAAAAAAAGGTCGTGTAAAGAAGATATGTCCGTTGATAAGGGGTCCAATGAAAGGAGATTTGGATGAGGAATGGTTTTCGTGAAGGCAGCATGGAAAAGCGTTAAAACATTAAGTATTTCCAATAGTGAGATGTTGAGTTCAAATCGTAGGTGGAGCGCACTTAATCGGAATTAATTATAAGAAATCGGGCCATTTTACAAAAACTTCATGTGCCGGAGTAGGAATTACAATTGAAATGTTTTCCGTAGACGTTGGCAGTGAAATATATAAGCAAATCTAAGAAAAGACGAAATCTTTTAGTTAAAAGCGAGGCCAAATTAGGAAAGGGGTTGGAAGGAATAAAATAAAGCATAAAAGGAAGTAGTTTAATGAGCTATGGCTGATGCTATGTATATATATATATATATATATATATATATATATATATAATTTTTTTCACAAACACACATATATCTGTCTAAGTACACAATGTTGCAATGTTATGTAATACCTTTATCAAGATGGTCTGGTGGAAACTTCGTATGATATAATATTTCAGGAACTCTTCACTTCTTCAGAACCGGGCTCAACTCAAGTTCAAGCGTGCATATATACGCTTGAACTTGAGTTGATCACCTATTGCCTTCTAAATATCACATTTCTATATATATTTTGAATTTTTTAAAATAATTTATATTATAAAAGAGGAAGAAAGAAACACGAGAACCGGAACAAAGATGAATCACTTCGTAACTTTTTCTTCTTTCACTATGAGGATTTTTTCTCCATTTCCAAACGAGTATTGAGGAAAAAAACTCGTTTCGAAAAGAAAAAAATCCTCATTGTGATAGAAGAAGAAGATACGAAGTGATTCATCTTTTTCCCCTTCTCGTGTTTCTTTCTTCCTCGTTTATAATATAAATCATAAGAAAATACTCATTATAGATAATAAAGGCAGTATGTCTAACATTATTTCACTGTGTATTTATAAATATCAGCGTGGCTTATTCTCGCAAGATTTTAAACCAGGATCAAATTAACTGAAGTCCGGTTCCCTCACCAGTTAACCGCAAACTATTGCGCACGACAGAGGAAGATATATCGCACATAAATGTTATAATTTGTTGTTTATGTTTTTTGTGATATAGACAAATGAACGTATTCAAATATATATATATATATATATATATATATATATATATATATATATATATATATATATGTGTGTGTGTGTGTGTGTGTGTGTGTGTGTGAAAAATGGCAAACGGAAAGCAGGTTAAAGTGCAGGAGAAAAACAAAAACAAGAGGTTTGACCAATTTCGTTCGTTTTAGTGAACATCTTCAGAAAACGTGAAGATTTAGAAATAATTTTATATTGTAAGGCACACACATGGGAGAAGGAAAAGATTATCCGATTGGACCATATGAGAAGACTTTTAGTGACATTGAAATATGACAAGTGGGTGACACATTCTTCTTTATTTCTTATTCTACTTTTTATATTTTTATTCATTTTTGTTTTCTTTTTCACTTCACACCTACTGAGCTAGTATAGGAAAGGCAGTAGGTGGAGGGGTAAAGGCGATAAGAGCGAAGAAGACAGAGGAACTAGCTAGGATAAACACCCATAGGAGTTGGCATGAAATTGAAACACCGAACGCGAGCACCCAAAAATTAATCGGAATATATCAGAAATAGGTATGCTAATTTGTCTCATATTAAGTTTTATAAAGTAATAAAACTCTTAAATGGACAGTCCAGAAAAATCTATTTTACAGTAAAATTAATGTAAATAATATCTTATTATAAGAAAATGGTTTTTTTTAAAGTGTAAGATCATATGAAATACATGTAAGAAAAATCCTTAAATAGGGTTAAGTTTGAGAGAGATGTATTAAAAAGATCTGATTAGCTATGAGACTTGCTATTACCTCAAAAAATGTTCTCTTATCGCCTTTACCACTCAGCCTACTGCCTCCCCTATACTAGCTCAGTAGGTGTGAAAGCGAAAAGGAAAACGAAAATAAATAAAAATATAAAAAGTAGAATATAAATATATTCTAGACGATTGACTGCCGAAGGAAGACACCAAGTAAGTGCCGATTTTTATTCTTTTCTATATGTATCATATTCATGATTAACAATCGCGTCTCCAAAAAGAAGATACTGGCTACATAACATACATTTACATGTGAAAGCGGTTAGTAAAGAAATATAGAATGATATGCTATTGGAACATAGCAATTTGGTGCCGCTACTTTACATATATACAGCTCTTTAATCTGTTCTCAGAATCAAAATCTAGTATCTTTTACTATATGCAAGTACAATGATTGGTTTGTAAATAATATGAATAATTGTTCGGTACCTTAAAATGCGGACTTATTTGATATGTAAGTAACATTGATAAACACATACCATATGTATATTTGGGTAAAGTTAAATATCCAACAGTTATAGTATTTTCAGGTTTATATAACGTAAATGTTATCAAAATAAATTATTTTTGTAGTCCGTAATCGTCGTCTGGTTTCAAAGTTGTAGTATATCAAAAAGTTTAATATTAGAACAGATTAATTTTTAAACGCAGATATTCATTCTTTCAGACAAATTCAATTTAGCAACTTTTAAAGAATTCAGTGCATAAATAGAAGTGTTCTCTTGATTATGTTTGCTTCCCGTATTAATTGGAAATTTGAAATTAATTCGTTAAAAATTGACCAGACGAATGGGTTGCTGTAATACAAATCAATTAATCTTTATTAGCAATCAATTTTAGTTTTATTTGTTCCTTGAGTTTTTAGTGAAACTTTTATGTGGGGAACAATACCCACTCCACTACAGACACCGTAATCAAAACCCGAAATCATAATCCAGACAGTTCGACCAAACATAATTTGGCTAAATCAATGTTAATGCAGATTAAAGAGAAAAAATCAAGAGATAATTGAACAAGACTAATGTAACAATTAGATTAAACATTTTTCATGACATAAAAAGTATATGCAAATATACGTATATATATATATATATATATATATCGAGAGAGAGAGAAAGAGAGATATGCAGGCATCAATCGACACACACACATTTATATATATATATATATATATATATATATATATACATATACATATATATATATATAATTATTTTTATTTACACAGAGATGTACAAAATATGTGACACTGGCATGTCGATGTTATCGATCAACAGCTGAGATATCATCAGACAGAGTTAAAATCCAAATATGATCTAATTTTAAGATCGGATTTTAATTCTGCCTCATGATGTCTCAGTTTATAACAGCTATTGATCGATAACATCGACATGCCAGTGTCGCAGATGGTGTACATGTCTGTGTAAATAAAGATAATTATATATAAACCTCTATGTTTGTAAAATGTGAACAATAAATGTTTGTAAAATGTGAACAACGAAGAATGTAATACTGTTTCATATATATTCCCCAAATTTCAGTTTCTTCGTAGTATTTTAAAGGGCACATGTAGAAGCAAAACCTCTGATTATGCAATTTAAATATTTCAAATTCCGTTGAATTTCATCCATAGTAATGTAACTCTAATTAAGCATGTTTTTTTCTAGAATTTCCATGTTTTTTTTAAAGATCCCTTACCTTTAAGTCTAAACTTCGTGTCATTTTCTAGAATGAAAATCCTGTTAAGTAACTTCATGAAAGTAAGAATAAGACTTTCATTAACAATTTTTGTGGCATTATATATTGTAAAATATATTGTATATATATATATATATGAACAGTGAAATTATGTTGGACACTGCCATTATTATCTATAATGAGGATATTTTGCCTCTATATTTATATTAACTTACAAAAGATGCTTTATAAAATGAACTTTCATAATTTATAACTCTCAGCGACCATGCGCAATCAAGTTCTATTCTATTTAAAACAGACATTTTCAACAATAGTCCACAACACCGGACGTGACACTTCACCAACACCAGGAAGTAAATTATGGAAAAAAAAAAGGTTATACCTTTATTTGTCTTGGCTATGAGGAAGCTTGTTTTTGTCAAGCGAAATATTAGCTAAAAAAAAAATCAAGATGAAGAAAAAAAAAACGGAAGGTGTTTTAAAATATTTTATTAAATGTTTCGAAATATTTTTCTTTTTCTTTTGATTTATTTACTCGCATCTAATACATGGTTTTTGAAGGCTTTTTTGCCTCTATATTTATATATATATATATATATATATATATATATATATATATATATATATATATATATATATGATAACATGTACATAACAATAAACTCTTATACATAAGCATGAACACATACATATTTATATACATATAGATTAATATATACGCATATACACATATATAGTAATCCAGATACGGGATGTTTTCTTGTTTTACAGCTATTTCATATGGCTATAAGATCCAGCCATTAAACCTTGGATTAACCATGACTATTTTCCCGGCTGTGGGTCGAGAGAAGTGAAATCTTTATGTCTATTTAAACACTATTAGCATCAAATAGTGCTTCAATTTTGCTATGAATGTTTTGCACATGGTAGCTAGCTATTTCACTTACAACACTGCTAAACCCAGTTACGGGAAAAGTCATGTACACTGATCGACACGCAGATTGATTCGCTGTATGACAGCTTTACAGTGCGGTGGAAAGGAAAGTGCCTCATCCGGCACAAACACACGACTATTATCTTCGACAGTCTATGCTTCTAACTGTTAAGCTATCGACTACAGGCCAAGAGTAGTTAAAACTTAATGTTTTTTATAAACACTATAAGCGCCGAAGAGTGTTCAATTCGTTTGAAAGAACAGAGTTGCCTCATCACTATTGGTATCATTTGATTTCAATTATTACAATGTTCACCCAAGGAGAGGTGAGAAGCATATATGTATTACACCAAATCAGTGTTATACTGGTGGTAGTTAGCAAGTGCTTCGTTATATTGAAATATATTCAGCATGCTTACACTACCACCTTCTATGGCAGAGGGTCGTAACTCAGACGCTTAACATTTAGATAGGGTAATAAGCTTATAGACTGTGTGTATGTTTTGTTTGTTCACATGAGACAGAAAAGGAAAACACGTACAATGAATGTGATTTTGTTTTAAAGTCTTCCTTGTTTATTAATGCTAGTAACACAGTAAAAAGATTGGCATTGTCAGTTCATGGATGTCTTTGTATGGTGACTGCGTTCGGATCTCTGAGTGCATAATGGCAGGTATGGTTTTATTGTCAATTAATGGTTGCTTATTGATCGACTGCTAATGGAATATCTTCATGTATGTGGATATGAGTGCGTGTGAGATAGCAAGCAAACTGTTATGACCTACTGATGCACTGTAATTCTAAATTTGTCTTTCTTTCTATCATTCTCTGTCTTTTTACTTCTAGCCCTCTGTCTGTCTGTCTATTTAACTATGTCGATTAATATTGATCACGTTACAATTAACTTTAATCAACATTTTCCGCCGTCTGATGATTTTAATAGGGGTATTTTATGGTCAGAATTTTATTTAAACAATCTAGTATACACATGTCTATCACATTCTAATATGGCTTTAGACTGACGTCGCCTAAATTCTTAACACAATTGCGTGTTAATAATTTTATAACAATAGCGCTTTTTCTTTTAGTTTTGCATTTTTCGATGAGTAGACCTTGGCCTAAATTATTCTCGATATAGAATACATTTAAATTATCAATATTAAATTAGAAAGGAGGGAGATTAGAAAACACAAACCTGCTTCCAAAATCAATTGCAAAGGCAGGCATATATATTTCTTTCATTTGTAGCCACCGACCACTGTCTGAAAACTAGAAGCCAGACGCACTCTCCGTTTTTTAATAACAAAACAAAATACCAGAATGTATTTCAACCTGACATGTATATATATATATATATATATATATATATATATATATATATATATATATATATATATATATATATATATCGTCAACTTCTTCATCAATTTTGATTAATATTCAAGTTTTAAATGAATATTTAAAAATAGTCACACTTTATACAGGGTGAGCCAAAATAAGGGTCCTATCTTTAAATTTGAATAACTTGAATTTGAATAACTTCCACAAAATAAAAGTTAAACTCACCAAACTTTATGTGTGTGTAGACTGACCCTTCCGAGATTTTTTGAAATAAACAAAACAAATTTTAGCCGAAAAACACTTCTTAAAACTTACAAAAACTAAAGTATTGTTTTTTACACTGTTTTGAGTTTTTTAAGCAAAAATAATGTTTTCTAAATGAGGGTACGTTCCTTAGGGCTAATACGGCTCATGCTTGCTTCGGAAGGGGTCCGTTACTTATTCTAAAAAATAAAATAAAAAAATCAATAAATAAAAAAGTTATGAATTTTTAAAAATACGACCCTTATTTTTGCCCACCCTGTATGTGCGCGTGTAATTTTATAGGTGGGTAAGTTAGCTAGTTTTTATTATCGAGGTATATTTGAGTTTCGATGAACGATTCTTTGCTCAAGTAAAATTATCGTTTAGAAAAATGAGATAACTTAAAGGATTATGCCCCAGAGAATCGGAAGCGAAGATAGAAAAATGGTAACTGAAGTCATATGGTGGGAAAAAACAGTTTACATATACTTCGAATGTATTTAGTAAATCGTAGCATCCTTGTCCTGCTATTTCTCCTCAGGTCAACATTTAGGACCTCAGGTTTGAATTGCAGCTATCGAATTATTACAAAATAATGGAATGGATTGTTTTTTTTTTAATTTCATTCAGCGGGAACGTTTTTGCCTAAAGGAATTTGATTTCACCTCATCAGGCAGTCTGCGTCACCCACGATCAACGACCATCATCCCGACTTAAATAATTTAAGGCTTCGGGCTCAGTGTTTTGTTGTAAAAATACCTGACATAAATGTTACGATTTTATTAATAAAAAAAAAGTGTAATCTTACATTTCCAAACCCATATACGCTTATATATGGATAATGTTTGAATTACCTATTTGAGAGTTTTAATATCCTACTAGAGAATTCTAATTATCTACTAAGGGTATAAGTAATTCAAACTCTAGTAGTTAAGTAAATGTAGAAAATGACTTAGCAAGAAGATAGTGACTGCTATATTTACATTAGTAGAGTGCTCTTTGGAATGAAGAATTATATAGCTATAGATTGAATTCATTTCTTCTTAGCAACTCCAACTGATATCTGTGAATAAAAAAATAATGTTGTTAAAATATAGCATAAAATGTATATTATACATGTTTACACAATCAATTACAATAATTTACTTGTGTAATATGTTTCGATTGCTGTCATAAAATAGTTTGATACGATATTTGATCTATCCCAATAGATTTGATTGTTTTTCTATTCCAAAATATGAACATGCATATCTCTTCTGTAAATGTGTATACACAATTCATTTCTTTTTATCGACATCCCTCCAGACAAGTTATGTGTCTTCATTCTCTTTGTACAAGAGTTTGTCAGGACAACCTGACATGAGGGCACTTACTCCTACAACTAAACCCTGACCAAATATTCAAAATAACATAGTACTTGAAGTCCGAATAAGAGCCCCTCGACACAGCTATACAATAGCTCATACGAAGAAGGACACACCTTCAAGTGACGTTACCTCATGTAACAACACTTAGCTGGATACTCCACCAGACTAGATGAAGTCTTGTCCTTGAATTGGGTATAACCAAGAAACAAAAAGAAATGCGATGCTTGCAACATCTTGAAAACTAAGAAATTGCTGGTGATAAAACAGCACTTAGCCGGATAGTCCACTAGACTAGATGATTTTTGTCTTTGAATTCGGTAAGACCAAAGGGCCATAGGAAATGTTATGCTCGAAACATCTATGACACAATACTACAGCTGGTCATAAAATATGATGGAGTCAATAAATTCAGACAACGTAGTGATATACAAGTTATATCCTTGCATACACAACCTACATTACAAGATGCCAATGAGCACAAATTCAGGTAACTATTTAAAAATATAGCCTCATGGCATTGCCAAACAACATTATGTTCCGAGTCCTATATGCTCTGCTCTAGAGGCACGCCCTATATTGCTTTGATATTGTGTGTTAATGGAATTTAAGCAGGGGCAGTGTGCCCACGATCCTCTAGAGGTTGCTATTGATATACACAAAGCCATAATCTCGACCATCTCGTTTCTCATTATATTCTGTTGGCGCATAGTCTCTTTTCCAACTTCTCTTTATTGTGTAACTGACTCTTTGAAACCAGCAGACATTCGTGTGTTTTGATACTATTCCATTTTGAATGTGAGTCTGAAACGCACACAGCATTTTGAATAATCCCAAACCTGTACACGAACATTTGAAACTATTTTCAACAATAGCATTGCGGAGTTGATGTTAATTGTTGCACTCTCAATATATATATATATATATATATATATATATGTAAATGATAATTTATTTCGTTTTGACTACAAAATTTATTTCGTTTCACAAGAGCAGTTGGAGAGACCCCCGATCATCAGACCTCGAAATAAAATTATGCCTGTTAAGATAGGATCATAATCACACAAGGTTTTTTGAAGGTGACAGAAATTTAAATGACAACTTCCTCAGAAACCAAATGTAGAAACAATCCAGTGTTTATTTCACTAGTGTATATGTGTGTATATATATATATATATATATATATATATATATATATATATATCTATATATATATATATATATACGTATGTATAAGTAGATAAATAAATAAATGTAGAAAAATAAATAAATAATAATAATAAAACATAACCCTTAAGACTATAATGTGATATGGTTATTTGCATATCAAATAATAATAGTTATAATAACGATAATAATAATAATAATAATAATGATAAAAATAATACTATTAAAACACTACACCTATAGAAAAATGCTCTCTCTCTCTCTCTCTCTCTCTCTCTATATATATATATATATATATATATATATATATATATATATATATATATACTTGTAATAAAGAGTGTTTATAAAGTATAAATACGGACACGGTGTCTCTAGAATATCAAGCTTATTAAAGCTGTGATTGAAACATGTTTTGAATGTGTAGCCGAATTATATTCGCATTAAATAATATTTTTATTACAACTAAATAGCTCTATTTATTTTTTTAGCATTATTTCATAAACACAGTAAATATTCGTTAGATATTTTACCTTGATTATTATATTCATATATATATATATATATATATATATATATATATATATATATATATATAAATTACATGAACAATATTATAACCTTATGTCAATCAACCAACGTGTCTATGCTTTCGCATCTTATTTCTGATAAGATGCGATAGCATCAAAACGTTATATAAATATATATATATATATATATTGGGTGTGTATTTAGGCAGTGAAACAAGTGGTAACATTTTTAAATACTTAACGTAGTGCGAATGTGTTCAGTGATGCCATCCAGTGTTCTGAATTTAAATCGTCAGCGAGTTCCTGGAACAATGTGAAAAACATAATATGCGCGTTTCTCCGCCGTCTTTTTAAAATTCTTTTTCATCTCCAGCTTTTTGTACATTTGTTTTCAAAAGCTGATTGTTATTCAACGAAAGAACCGAAAACGTTCGTAAAACCTGTGAAACGTATTGGAACCTTTAATAATTTCTTCGATTTTAATACAAATAAGACAATTTGTAAAATTGAAAAAATAAAAAAGGTATAAGTAAACATACGATTTTTTAATTTTTTTATTTTTATTTTTATTTTTATTTTTTTATTTTTTTATCAATTTTATTATATATTATTTCATTATATTTTTTATATTTATTTAGTTATTTTATTTTTATTTTTATTTTATTTTTATTTTATTTATTTTTTTATTTTATATTTTTAACAATGTTTGCATATATATATATATATATATATATATATATATATATATACATTCATTATATATACACACACACATATATATATATATTCATTATATATATACATATTATATATATATATATATATAATATTCATTATATATATATATACATATATGTATAATATTCATTATATATATATACATATATATAGATATAATAATAATTATATATATACATATATACATATATAATATTCATTATATATATATATATATATATATATATATATATATATATATATATACATATATATGTATATATACAGGGTGATTCATAAGTCACTTAGTGATTTATTTTGTAAATTCGAAAGTTAAAAAATACGGTAATACAAAACAGAAAGTTTATTCAACAAGTTCATTAATGGGAGCTTAAGATTACAGCAAATTCTCAAAATTTCCACCTTCGTTCCGCATGCATAGCTCTATTTCTTTTTGCAAGGAATGTACGAATCTTTGTAGCATATTTGATTGATTATGGTGTTGTGCGAAGGAGGCTTTCTGTTCACATCACGTTTCCATTGCCTAACAAATAGCAGTAATTAGAGAGTAAGATAACAATTATCCAAAGTTCATAGTATGTTTATGCTTCATATGGTAATCATTTTAAATAGCTAAGTGAAGTGAGTTAAGAATCACCCTGTATATTATGTATACATACACACACACACACACACACACACACACACACATATATATATATATATATATATATATATATATATATATATATGGTATTCTGTAAATTATCGTGTTCGATTGAATGATGATGCCATGTTCTACTTGAAGTGGGTAAAATTGTGCATAGTTTAACATGATCCATTGCCAGTTTTTAATAAGAAACCATATCACCCATTTTATTAAAGTTTAAAAACTTGAGATTTCATTTTAGCAAAGATACTCCGCCAAATTTTAGAAGAACCCTTCAGTACCCACCCGCGAAGGTAAGCAAGAATACAACATCAAGTGTTAGTCCCGGGAAAGGGCCCTTTGATCCTCGAGAACTAAGTGAATTACAATATAAAAAACAACAGAAAACAAACATATAGACATAGACACTTCTAACACTTATTACTTCTCCCGCACTGCGAACATTTTACAAACACTAGAACGTTTAACTTTTTTAATTGAACACTTGCCACACTCAAAATAGTTTCCGCACAACTGCAGATTTATATATGTATATAAATGAGATTTGTTCATTAAGTATATTTTCCTATCTTTATTCACAAAACACTTTTGGTCAATTTAGCACTTTATAAACGGTAATTCTTTTATCCATTCTAATATATTCATAACATGCATTTTGCCCATTTTTCTCATTCGCCACTTGTAAACAATTTTAATGACCATTTTACAAACACTAGAACGTTTAACTTTTCTAATTGAACAATTGCCACACTCAAAATAGTTTCCGCACAACTGCAGATTTATATATGTATATAAATCGGATTTGTTCGTAAAGCATGTTTTCCTATCTTTTATTCACAAAACACTTTTGGTCAATTTAGCACTTTATAAACGGTGATTCTTTTATCCATTCTCATATATTCATAACATGCATTTTGCCCATTTTTCTCATTCGCCAGCTTGAATCTTACTACATATCAAAGACGTATATATGCTATCCAAGCCAGGATCTACGCTACAATGCTCATAAAACATAATCGTGTAGTTATGCTATGGATTTTCCAAACATCCTAGTTCTTAAGATGACACATTTTCTCATGAATTACTGTGGTATCACCCTATTTTATAAGCCAGTGATACACAATATAAGCCGACAGATGGCTAGTATTTGACAGTTCCAAATTCGCAGGTAACTTCTAATCAAGACACTACATCATCTTACGAATACAATTTTGGAAAATTGAAGGGATTCCTAATCAGATTAAAAACGCAATACACCATATTTTAGTATCACACTATTTTGAAGCATTTCTGTATTATTGAAGGAGGGAGTGATGGAAGGGTTTTTTAAATAGATGTAAACGACAAGACGGTATGATAACGTATTTCAAATTCAGTTAGTAAACGATGCATCGTATTAAACAGCATGAAGCGTTGATGATGATATTGTTCTGGTGATTGCGCTGTTTGGGTTTAAATGTAATTTTATTCAATTTCCGCTTTGCTGTGATTTGGGATTAAAAAAAAAAACAAAGCAAAACTGCGCAATTAAATAACAAAGTGTTGGCGACAGCACAGATGATGTGAAATGATCTCAGCTTGTCGAAAATCTATGCATACATTGTCAACCGAAGATTTTGCGGTTGTTATCTTCTGTTATGATTCTTCTACAGTGTTCATTTTTATCTCGTTTCATTATTGTTTTTATTTCTGATTTTCATTGATATGCAATATGTTATAATAATACATATGTAATTATTTTCATTTATACAGACCTCTACAAAACGCCGCTACACTGGCATGTCGATGTTATCGATCAATAGGCATTTGGCATTTTCTTTTTCTTTTAATCCTTTCTTAATATGAAGATCTGAGTGAAAAATCCGACTTTTTCCTGCCTTAGCTTCTAATAACTATAGATCAATACCATCAAAATGACAGTGTAGCGGCTTTTTGTAAATGGCTTCATAATATATATATATATATATATATATTATATATATATTATATATATGTATGTATATATTATATATATAATATATATATAATATACATATATGTGTAATATATATATATATATATATATATATTATATTATATATATATAATATTAATATATATATATGATATATATATATATAATATTAATATATATATATATATATATATATATATAATATATATATATATATATATAAGTTAAACAAAACAGTGTGGGTCTGACCAATATATTTGATGTTTTATATATTTTAAATATATCTTTTACATATTTTTTAATATATTTTCAAAGCTAAATTTGTATTACCTGCACTAATGGTATTCCGAGTAGAAGATTTGCTTTAAAAACTCATGAGTTAAGGACGATATATTACTCCTTATTTTTGAACTTTAATAACATCTCATTAATTTCTCATTTTATTATGTCATTCAATCCATTAATATATATATATATATATATATATATATATATATATATATATATATATATATATATTATATATATATATATATAAGTGTAGGTTTGTAATCCGAAGCTGGAGCAATGTGATATAGGTACCGGAAGGTGGAGAAGGTGAACAAAAACAAACGAGAAGAGAAACATATATATATATATATATATATATATATATATATATATAGAGAGAGAGAGAGAGAGAGAGAGAGAGAGAGATTTATGCAAACATTGTTAAAAATAAAATAATTCGTTTGTTTAATTATACCTATTTTATGTTTTCAATTTTTCCGATTGTTTTATTCATATTAAAATAGACTAAAAAATATATAATCCAGAGTTTTCACAAGTTGCACGAACGTTTGCGATTTTTCGTCGAATTATCCTCTGATGTCGAAAGCAAATGAACAAAAAAACTAGAGAAAGAAGAGAATTTTAAAAAGACGGTGGAGAAACGCACATAAAACGTTTTCCACATTGCTCCAGGAAGTCGTTGGCGATTTTAAATTCAGCAACTCTAGATGGCATCACAAGACAAAATCGCATTACGTTAAGCATTTTAAATTGATTTAACAAGCACTACCCTATCCCGCCGTCTCACCATGCATCTTGTACACTCTAGCCCAATTTATTAACATCTACACAAACATAAATACCTTTCCTCTGATTTAAGACAAATTCTAGTTAATAACACTAATATTATACATTCGGAAACCAATTAAAAAAAAATACTCGAAGCTATCTACATTAAAACACAACAACCTAAAATTAACAACATAAGATATGAAACCAGTGGTAACATATTACAGACTACATTAAAGCTCAAATAGATAAAAACCCATTAAAAAATGAAACTGCAAGACACTTCATGAAGTGTCCCTGGTCCTCCTACCTACAAAAAGTGAATGCATGAGCGTCAGCTGATGCTACCGCTGAGGTATCCGAATGTCCTCTACCTCTTTGCTCATTTGCATTAAATCAAATATATCCAAAATTGTGCACCCTTACGCAGAGCAGCTGTGTCCCAGTATTCATAAATATCCGTTAATTTGTTTAAGAATGGATCCTTGACATACAAGTATATAATCGTATACTAATATCTTTGTGAGGTTCTTAACCCGTCGAGCTATCTTTCTGGTTTCAGGTGGCAATCCGTATAGTACTTCTCCGATTGTTCTTAATTCGGCCATTTTTTCGAGCGCTTTCGACTTTCGTAGTCGTCTTCAGGATTAGGGTTTAAAATAAGAAGACTTGAGTTAATGTTTTATAGGTATCGTTAAGGACAAATGAAAGAGAGAAGAGGGTGTGTGATTGAGTTCATTTTATTCTATCGTTTGTGTGTTTGGTTTTATTGTGTATTTATTTATTTTATTAATTCTTATTTTTGCTATTATTTATTTATTATAATTAACTCCTATTACTATTATCATCATTATTTATTTATTTATTTATTTATTTATTTTTTTTATCAATTAATTTTCATTCATTATGGAATACTTTTAACATGTTAGTACCTGTGTTGAAAGCTATTCTGTTAATATTAGGCTGTTTAGTTTTAATGAATATTGCTTCTAGTATTTTAAGCCTGGATATGCAGTTATTTTTGTGTATTATTTTGGTGTTAGATGTTAATATTTTCCGTATATCGGCCGACTGTAGTCTTTTGTTATGTGTAGTAATGTGACGTTAGATGGCGCTGGTATCGGATAATGTATATATATATATATATATATATATATGTATATATGTGTGTGTGTGTGTGTGTATGTGTGTGTATATGTATAGTGTATGTGGCAGAGCTTTTTTGAAGTGGAATCTACTTTGTACATATGATTTCCTCCATCATTGTTTTCTTTCTGGTCACTATCCATTACTTTACAATCTATGCATCTCTTGCTAACAGCATTTCCGCTTTTCTGTCCACGTAGGATTTTTTTTAATTTTTTTATTTAGAACCAAAAAGCAAAGAGCTCAAAGATTACGAGATAAGTAAGAACTGACCGCGGAATCCAGTCACGAGTTAAAAAAGAAAAAGAAGAAGAAGAAAAAGAAGAAGAAGAAGAAGAAGGAGAAGAAGAAGAAGAAGAAGAACAAGAACAACAACAAGAAGAAGATGACAAATCAAGTAGTTGAACTCTGTTTGGAAAAGAACCAAGCATTACTTTTTTCTCACAAAAACAAGACAGACATCATCAGTTGAACTTTGTTGGAAACACATTTATTGTTCTCGACCAAGCGAAGTCAAGGTTGGACATTTTTGGCAGACTCCTCTCCAGTATTTGGAGCTGAACAATACAGACGCAGTCGTCCCAAGTTTTTCGTCTGTATTGATGCCACAAGCGACAGGAAGTAGAATTTGGCAACATCCATGGTAGACGCAATGAAAGGATGTGGAAAATTATTTTATTGCAGTCGGGTTCCTTCCGTGGTTCGATGACATAGTTATGTTAATCATTTGACAATATCACAGTATTTGACCAATTCTTTTTGTCGTTTATACTCAAAATCTCATCTCGCTGATATCATCCGCTATCTGATGTACATTTGCTAGAATCAAACGGGGTGGGGATGAGAATAGGTTAATGGATACCGTCGCGGACTACGGAACCAATTATGGGGATATCAAATCCCTTCAGATCATTACTAATACTCGTCGAAAAGGTATACATTCACTACACCCTACAAGCAAATTATGAAACAAATAGCATAAAATTAATCACGGACAATATATATTGCGTGTTAGCAGCAAATAAGAAGTGAAATAGACAACAAAATCATCATCATCAGTAGCATGAGCAGAATGAGTAGCATCATCATCATCATCATCACCATCACCATCACCACCACCAACAACAACACTATGACATAACACCCACTTTTCACCTCAGTAGCGATGTACTTTTATATTTTTGCTGACCGATCTTTGCATAAACACTTATACACTTATGCTGACGTCGAACTCAGTCGTTTAACTTAAGTCATAACCTCCACTTTGAAGAGGAGATTTCCTTTCTACAATCTATATCCGTAGAGTAGATGTTCACCTACGTAATCCACGCAACACGTTATAAGATTCTTGATATATACATATTGGAATAGCAGCAAATTTCATCTTGATATTAATAAAAACATGAAGTATAAATGTCAGAAATCTCAAGATATCATCCTCACAAATAAAAGAAGTTATTAAGAAAACTCAAGTTGTTAGCGTTTACTTCCGAGTAAAATGAGTTCATATGCTTTTGGGAAATGACAAATGGGCCTTGGTTAATTTCACGAACCTGAGCCTTTTTTTCTGCCAGGGGAAATAGAGCAGTTAGATTTATTTCCGTTTCACAATAAGTCGCACTGTTTTGAAGTTTTGACTGATATTCTTATTAA
>OY744528.1:9649079-9684079 GCA_963556195.1 Sepiola atlantica | reverse complement strand
ATATATACCGTATTTCAAAGTATTGTGTCACATTACACATTTAAATAACAGTAATCCGTTTTTATGGTAATATAAGCGTGATAATTGAAGAAAACGTTCGCATTGATAGATTTTGATATAACTTTTATATAGAGACTAGCAGAGCTACCCGGTATTGCCCAGGTGAGAGTGTTGGATAGCATCATATGCAACACCATGGTAGGGAGAGTTTAATTTAACAGCAACCTTGATTCTATCTGCAAGAGCTATTCAAATATATGTTTATACTGTTTAACTAACGCTGATAAATAGAGTAATCCATTGTGTAACATGTTTGAAAATTGTCATTAGCTTCTTTAAGGGGCAACCAGAGACGCAAAAATACTTCCATTATGTTCACATGCAAAATGTGCATGTGCATACAATTATATTGAAAGTACACTTCCTAGAATGTCTTCGTTTTTAGGGATATACATGCACAGACAGGGAGGTGTTCTCCTTGATTATATATATATATATATATATATATATATATATATATATATATATATATATATATATATATATATATATATATATATATATATATATATATATATATTCTCTGTTTACAATTGGCCCAGCGATTAGCGACGTCGGACTAGAGTTGAAAAATACTTGAGGTCCGGGGTTTCGAATCGCATGACCAATAGTGAATAGTCATATCTCTATGCTGATGAGTCCCGATTGAAAAAGGACGAAACGTATACGTACATAGATAATAAACAATAACAAATATTATATATATATATATATATATATATATATATATATATATATATATATATATATCATTTCAATCAAAGGGAAAACAGTGGAGAGGTATGCCCCTGAAGACTATCTTAATATTATCAAAATCTGCTGTAATTTTGGGAGTAGACATAAATTTTAGTCATTTACCTATGGTTTAAATTTCATTTGAATCTAAGGAAAAACAGTTTTACAGTGTGTGTAAGAGCCGGGTTCCCCCAGCGTGGAAGTGATATATTTCTTATATAGCCTATGACCTTCACTGAGAGGTTAGAAATCAAAATGCTAATATTCAAGCAATTATGTCCAGCGGTTTCGGTGAATATAAGACGGAAAAATCATGCGGACACATAAAGAGACAGAGTTACTATTTTATAGATATAGAAGGTATATTTTAAAATCATTACTGAAAATTCAATCTCATTCTGTAGTCTGTGAAAGTCGTTGGAGGCAAGTCGTTTGGACAAAATATAAGCTATGCACATTAGATTGTTTAGGTTTGTATTGTATTGTGCGTTTATTTGATATTTTCTTGTTTTTTCTTAACGTTTTTTTTTATTTTATCAAAATCAATTTTCATATATATACATATACGCATAGTACGATAGGTGTGTACATTGATTTATGTATTCATAAAAGCATAGTTACGCTGTAACAAAGACTACATGCAATAAGACTGTGATATTTTTATAAATATTTATACATGACAAAATGCACTGTATATATATATATATATATATATATATATATATATATATATATATATATGGGGGGGAGCAGTTCTCTCCTATACATATTTATATTCCTTTATGAATCGCTGCATGCTACTCTGAATCTACTTATCTTAGTGTTTGCGCAAGGCAATCGAAGATTGAAGTTCAAGTGCAGATGTGAATTTGGCCGACATATTTGCATTTACAGCGACCGAAGCAACGGTTCAGTTCAACATCAAATTAGGGTGAAAATAAACCTCGGGTAGCGGGAAAGATTATAGTGGCAAGATAAAAAAACAAGAAGAAAAACGATTGAAAAAATATATAGATTTTCAAAGGAACCTGTCAGCCGAACACATCAAAGCGAGCCACTGGAGGTAGTTATAAAATGCAGGATAGACGAAACGCAAAGAAACTTAAAAAGAAAAATATCGAAAAACGAAAAGATGCGAACGGACGAAATGAAGTGCAGACGAAATGGGGTGCAGACAGCCTGAAGAATATATTTATCTTGAATGTGTGTAAAGAAAAAATTGTTTACAACCATTCGTGGACGGTAGAACTTTTCGAAAGAGGGAGATGAAACAACAGGTAAATATAGAAGGAGAGATGGGAAACTGGGGTACAGAATCAGAAAGAGAAGGAAACAGAAAGAGTAAGGGAAATGGGAAGAAAAGAAAGGACGAAAGACAAGGGAAAGTGAGGCAATTAAAGGAAAACAACGGAAATTAAATAAAAATGAAATAGATATGGGAGAAAGGAAAGAAAAAAGAAAATATAAAGACAGACAAAAGGAATAAGGAAAAGAAAGAGAGAAAAAAAGAAAACAAAGTGATCTAAAATAAAAATAAAGAAAATGACGATAAGAAAGAATAATTATCAAGTAATATATATATATATATATATATATATATATATATATATATATATATATATATATATATATGGGAAAATGATAAAGGAAAACCAAAAAGGGATGTTTTTATGTGTACATCAACGTTTCGTCTTTATTTATAAGACTTCATCAGAATGATAATATAAAGAAAAATGTCATGCAAGTACGTGCACATATAGGGTTGACATTATGGGAAGAAGGGAGGAAAATAGTAGCCACTACTGGAGAAAACAGTATGGCTGACGTCCGGACTTATTGAAGTCAGTAGTGAGGAATGAAAGTAAATGTTTGTGAAACTGAGGGGAGAATAGTGGTAAGGTGGGGGTGAGCATGGATACTGTAGCTGGTTGTAAGAGAATGGATGGGTGGGATGAGCGAGAGGGGGAATGGGGGAGAGAGTGCGGTGTCTACGTGTTTTGGGCTTATTTAGGTGCGCTATGGTGGGGGCGGGGTAACCATTAGTTTGGAGGGTTTGGTGGAAGTTTTTTGTGTGTAATATTTTGTCAGCAGCAGAAGAGCATTTATTTTGTATTCGGGTGATTTCATTATGGGCATAATTTAATTTAGCTTTTGTGGGTAGGGCAGACTTAAAATGTATGAAATATATATGTTTTTTATATATATATGTACTAATATTGTTATACAGATTTCCACCTAAAGAATCCATAAAATAAATTCGCATAACAGAGTTATTTCCCTTTATCTTATAGTAAATATATCAAGTTAATTCGATAAACTAATTTGACGAAACTCACAATTAATAACACTTTTTAAATAGATGATAATCAATAAATTTAATAAATCTAGAATATTTAAAATGAGAGATTAATTACTTTACTTTATATTAAAATTCTTAAAATACGACAGAAAGATCAAAAATAAAAATATATAGATAAAACACACTGAAAATAAAAGTAAATAATCAAATATTAACTTAATAAAAAAAATTAAAAATTAAAATAAAATATTAAAATTAAAAAAAAAAATTATTAAAAAAAAAAAAAAAAATATATATTATTAAAACAGTTTATCGAGCACCATCCACTTTACCAACCTTACACAAATATGTTGAACACCAAATCATATATGTAACATAACCTTAAAAAAACAATTTAATTTACATTCCCTGCGAGACTGTTTTCGCTGCGGTTCTACATCTGGCAACCATTTTGTTTTGTAAGATTCTCTGTACAGTCGGATAAATTTTTCTCCTGGTTTAATTAATTTTGACAAAGGGAAGTCACTTTTCCCGAAATATTAAATAATGATTTTTTAATCACCCGGACATCACACAAACAGCTAAAAACATTCTTGATGTTATGTAAGATTTTAGAAAAATAAATAGTAAGTCATATTTCGTATTCGATTTATTGTTTTTGTTCCTTACAACTTGCATCTTACCTGGAATTTCCATTGCCCACAGCCTTTCAAAAACATACTACTAATATATATATATATATATATATATATATATATATATATATATATATATATATATGTGTGAAATACAGTTAACCACAGAGACGTGTTTCGCCTTCTGTACGACTCATAAGTGTAAGCAGACCCAAGTACATTCGAAACCGATGCCGCACTGACTGCAGTTCGGTTGTCTACCTCTGAGAACGTACTCACTAGGAGTAATGTTTGAAATAATATAGTTAGCATTCCTTTATTTAGGTTTTAATTTTACTTACTTACCATACTCATAAGTGAAAAGTATTACCTTTAATTTTATTAAAGGTTATGCCGCCGATAAAAGAGTATATATATATATATATATATATATATATATATATATATATATATATATATATATATATATATATATATATATATATATATAGTACGGGCTTCACTCTCTCTCTCTCTATCTATCTATCTTTCCCTCTCTCTCTCTCATATATATACTAGCTACCTTTGCTAGTTCACTATCGCTTCGCAGAATTCACTACTCGAAATACTTCAAAACAAAGTGTTAAATTTTAAACATTTCATTCATAAGTTTGTTGTAAACACGTATATTAACATTTTGGTAATTTCAACCTTTTTAATGAAATCGTCAAAACATGCACAGAAGGAGAAAATCAATTCGGTCTGTGTGTGCATGTGTGTGTGTGTATGTGTGTGTGTTTTCTTTATTGTTATTTATTAAAAACAATTAATAGAATGTGACGTTGATTGCTAACGAGAAGAAAGTAGTCAGACACGCTAACGGGAGAAAGGGAGAGGTCGTCAATCTGTCAACGTGTTAGCCCTTTCATAACTATTACTCATGCCCATGTATATTTCCGTGGCCGTCGTAAACCCGCGATCTTTCTCTCTGGTTTAAATTATTTCCCCTAGCAAATATTTTAAGAAATATTTGATAGTTTATCTTTTTTGTATTAAATTATTTTTAATTATTACTGTGAATATGGACAAAAATACTCCATATATATGGAATAAACAGAACGATAAAATTATGAATGAATGACACAAAACATTAATTAATAATGAAGTGTTTAAAAAATCGTATTGTAATTTAGGCATGGCAAGAGTTCTTTGTGTCTTTCGTCTCTACGATATATATACAATATTTTAAAATGTTATGTTGTATTATTGATTTAAATAACACCCACACGCATTTATTCATATATATATATATATATATATATATATATATATATATATATATATATATGGTCGCACTGATGAGCTTTGAAACAGCGAAACTGTCTGTATGTGGATGACTATATAAAGCTCCCTCCCGGAGTAAAGCTTAATTTGTAAGGATATCGTCAACTGCCATTAGCTTTAAGGCATAGCTCATTAGGTAAAACTAATTCGAGCCACGGCAATTGCAATGTTTACATTGAGATATATCTTACATTCAGTCAGTGTCGCATGATAACGTAGGGGTTAGAAGTTTCACTAACTGGTCTAGCCGCACTTATGAGCTGCGAAACAGTCTGTATGTGGATCACTATATAATGTTTTGTAGAGGTATGTATAAATAAAAATAATTATATATGTATTATTATACACATACAAACTGTTTCGCTGTATCACAACTCATCAGTGCGGATAGACCAGTTAGTGCCTCAAGCCGGGATTGACACTCAACCGTCGAGCTGATAGTCGGCGCTGCTAACCCCTGCGCTATCATACGACACTGGCTGAATGTAATAAATCTCTCAATGTAAACATTGCAAGTGTTGGGAGATCGAATTAGTCTTACCTCATGAGCTGTGTCTTAAAGCTAATGGCAGTTGGAGATATCCTTACAAATAAGCTTTACCCAGGGAGGGAGGTTTATATAGTCACCCACATACAGACTATTTCGCTGTATCACAGCTCATCAGTGCGGCTATATATATATATATATATATATATATATATATATATATATATATATATATATATATATATATGTGATTTTATGAAGGCTTACCAAAGCATTCCTTTCAGGACACCAATGATCACCATTAAAGATATTTTTTCTTACAAATACTATTTATTCAAATTAAATGTTTTTTCCTACACGTGTTTCACTACCAAGCAGTTACTTGCTTGGCAGATCATCAGGGAAATTAAATGTCTGGAATACTGGTTTCAACTGCCGACAATACACAATGTGGCGTTGCAATAGTTGAGGTCACTTAAGAAGAGAAGAGGAAAAAAATAAAAATAAAAGTCAAAATTAAAAAGCAAGGAAGAACAACGATAAAAAAAAGAAAGTCCTAGAAAAGTCTTAGAAAAGTAGCTCGTGCATTATTTCTTCCACCAAGCCAACAAGCAAATAATCGGTCCCAAATACATTCAATAAAACCATAAAACCGGAACAATGTGCGATAATACACTTTCACGTCGGCCGGTACAATGATGAATAAATCCCCCCCCCACAAAAAAACAAAAGGACTAAATCATTCAAGTGACCGCTCACAAGTGACCATTCCAATCCAATTTGTGTTGACTTTTCTTTGTGAGAAGTTGGATTTAGAATTCCCATACTATCATTGGATTGGAATGGTAACTTGTGAGCGGTATCTTGAATGATTTAGTCCTTTTGTTTTTTTTGTGGGGGGGGGGATTTATTCATCATTGTACCGGCCGACGTGAAAGTGTATTATCGCACATTGTTCCGGTTTTATGGTTTTATTGAATGTATTTGGGACCGATTATTTGCTTGTTGGCTTGGTGGAAGAAATAATGCACGAGCTACTTTTCTAAGACTTTTCTAGGACTTCTTTTTTTTTATCGTTGTTCTTCCTTGCTTTTTAATTTTGACTTTTATTTTTATTTTTTTCCTCTTCTCTTCTTAAGTGACCTCAACTATTGCAACGCCACATTGTGTATTGTCGGCAGTTGAAACCAGTATTCCAGACATTTAATTTCCCTGATGATCTGCCAAGCAAGTAACTGCTTGGTAGTGAAACACGTGTAGGAAAAAACATTTAATTTGAATAAATAGTATTTGTAAGAAAAAATATCTTTAATGGTGATCATTGGTGTCCTGAAAGGAATGCTTTGGTAAGCCTTCATAAAATCACATATAAATGCTCTGTACTCCGTAATCGAGTATCATCGAGCTTGTTTTTTATTGGAACAACCCCGGTCTTCACTGAATGATCTATTTTATAAGTGAAAAATCTAAATCTATATATATATATATATATATATATATATATATATATATTCCGACGCGGCGTAGTTTGGGGGTATGTACTTTTTTACATTTTTGTTCCGCATTTGAGCTTGAAAATCTTTGTTTTTTATCCTTGCACGAAAATATTTTTGTTTTTAAGTCGATCGAAACCATTCCCACAATTAGGTTTCTGGATATTATTTGTAAGACTGAACATTATAAATAGTATTAGATTAGTAGCCAGAGTAAACATAGTACCTAGCTGCCGTAGCGCACTAACGATGGGAATGGGATTTTAATGTCTATTTCAATAATTACTCAATGTAAATTCCTTACAAAGAAACAGAATGTCCATTTCTGATAAGTAACTTCAACAGAAACAGGACCAAGATCACATCAAGTTTGTCAGCTGAGAAATAGAAACACGTTGCTTTCATACTCAAACGAAAGCCTGTCAGAAGTAACGTATGATCAAGAGAAATAGGTCATTGATCTTTTTGGGGGAAGTGAGCAAATCACGGGCAGGGTCATCCAAAGAGGCTCACAGGTGTCTCCTGATAAGAGAGTAAACCGCACCTATCAAATACTGGCAGTCAGGACGGACGTACAATCACTCCTGTTTTATTTGTTTGTTTTTTTGTTTGTTTTTTTTGTTTTTTTTACTTCAGATAATGCCCGGCGACGTCCTATCTGTTGTATTATACTTTTTCAATACACTTGTTTATCTAAATCAGGGGCAGTCAACCTTTCCAGAGTGAGGGTCAGATGAGACTTTTGAGATCGCGGGCCGGAGTGAAAAACGAAATCTCAGAATTACTATATTTTGTTTACATGAATAAATTGTACAAAAATTGCATTGAACACTCTACAAATCTGATATTTTTTTCTCAGGAGACTTCTGTATGTGATGTTATAAAAGGCACCGACGAAGATCCATTTTGGAATCATAAAAAATAATGACGGGGAAGTAGTAAGTTGATCCAGCATTCGTTTTGACACACCTCACATAGGTTCTGTGTTTCATGCCCTTTCCTCGTCTCACGTTTCCTCTTTGCCCTTCTCTTTCTCTTTTTCTATTTTTTATCTCTTAAAAGTTAAAGAAAAATGAAATATACATGCATCATCGCTCGCTGATATTCATACATTTTTAACCCACTGTAAATCTTAATTGAAATCTACTTTCATGTCTATGTCAAAAAATGATCTGAGTTTTACTGGGAGTTCCGCGGGCCGGATTGCAATAATAAAGCATAGCAGGTTGGCGGGCCGGACGCTAAGCTTTTGCGGGCCCGATATGTCCCGCGGGCCGGAAGTTGCCCGCCCCTGCTATAAAGAGTTCGTGTTTTCTTGTTTCGGCCCTTTTACAGGTCGACAATAATGATTTGTGTTAGTTGAGGATAACATAAAATAGGGTCCAGTCAGTATCAGCTAGTTTATTCTAATGTCAGGACGACCTCATGTCTGCCAGAAACGGACGTGGCGTCACATGTCTAAAACAGGGGGTTCAAAGAAGAGTGGACAGTCGGGTGGAAGTCTCGGAGCAAGCCGCACGGGTACGAAATGGGTGTGTGTTCTTATTAAACATTATGCCTACAATCCTTATTCAGATTTTGATTTAAATCTATTAAATGATTTTAATTTGAGAAAAATTCTTAAGTTTAACAGCTTAAGCTTAAAGGTACATAGAATGAAATTGAAATTCGTGTAATCTTACTTAATCGATAGATAAGAATTACAAATTGATTTTAAGTGTATATAAATTTACTATTATTGTACATCATACAATAATACAACGAACGTTAACGATTGTGTTATTTTGAGTCTCGGTTTCGTATAAAAAAACCCGAGACTTTTAAAATATAACTGACAGTTTTTTTAACCGTTTGATTCAAGCCAAGAAGTTATAGAAATGTTGTATTTTCGTACATTTAAAATGTTTATACTTTATAAACATTTATATATTTATATGGTCTTAGGTTAGTATATCTGTTTGTTTTTATTTGTGTGTACAGCATTTGTTGTTCTTTCAGGTTACCCGGTAAGATCCAACAAGAATGACAAAGAAAAGAACGTATATGAAAAAACTTTGGTTTTCTTTATTAGCCATCACCGGATGGTTTACGCCGGCTACGCACACACATATAAAAATCTGTTGACATACTTTTGTCTTATGAAAGTCTATTTCATGCCGAGGTCACAGACTTGGTTTCCGCTAGAAACTCGTTCGTATATACATCCGATTGGAAAGCAATTTGCTCTGCATTGTCTATCCGAGCGTGAACTGAAGCAATTGTTCCACAAGCACTTCCAATTGTCTGTTTGATGAAATACAAGTAAGGGGATTCCTTCACTGTACCAACTTGCTTATCAGTCGCAAATTTAGTCAGCGGACACGAAAGCCTAACAACAAAATGAGCTTGGGTATCATAGCCAATAAAGCTTCATCGATGCCATAAACATCGGTAAACTCCCATTCTTTCCGTACTTCGATACTCCGATCACCAAACGTTTCGGCTCTTCGCGTTTTTGAAACCTCCGTCTTTCAAGTCTCTTTGCACTCCTTTTTAAAACTTATCAAGTCGATCTTTTTCTTTCTCGACGTCCCACCTACAATGGACTCGTCCACGATTCATTTTTATCACTCTTTATTATCTTACACTTTCACTCCTAACTAAATTTACAGATCAGTGTGTTTTTTTTTAATACAGCTGCTAAATGCAAGCGGTTGTAATGTGGACAATATTTATGGTTAATTTAGTTTTAGAAAAAAAATCAGATACCCATGAGATGGGGCATTTCAACAATATATATTAGACATCAATTAATAAATATTTCCCCTAATCTAAGTTAATCATGATTATTTTAAAATGTGTTTAGAGCAGACACCAATTAAGTAAAGTTACTCAAATTTAAATTTCTTCTCAAGACCCATTAAGCTTTACCTTAAAATGTGAGACATTTTGATAAATTAAAAGCGTTTATTGAGTTTTGATTAAAATTGAAATAAGGATCTTAGATAAAAGAGTTCTTAATGATTGTAATCATCGTAATGGGGCATGAAAGTGATGGCAAACTGTTGTGTTGCGAGGGTTTATTTGACTCCTTCATGAGACATGTACTCTTTCAGCAGATTTTTACGATGATATACATAACAACGTAAATAAAATTATCTATGACAAAAAATATTATATTATTAGTGTGCCCGTGCGCCGTCAATGTCTAGAAAAATACGAAAACAAACATTTTTTGATCCGATCTCTGAACACTATATTAATGTTTTTATTTGATTTTGTTCTTTCTATACGTAGTTGTTATAAACAGAATTATCACAGAAAAATTATACTTTTTCCCTAATTCATTGTATTAATGTTTACTTATAAAGAAGTAAATCATTGTATTGTTGTTTACGTATAAAGAAGTAAATCATTGTTTTTGTTTACTTATAAAGATGTAAACCATTGTATTATTGTTTACTTATGAAGAATTACATCATTGTATTATTGTGTACTAATAAAGAAGTAAATCATTTCATAATTGTTTACGTATAAAGAAGTAAATCATTATGTGTTTTACGTATAAAGAAGTAAATCATTGTATTATGGATTACTTATAAAGAATTAAATCTTTGTAGTATTGTTTACTTATAAAGAATTAAATCATTGTATTATTGTTTACTTATAAAGAAGTAAATCATTGTATTATTCTTTACTTATAAAAAAGTAAATCATTGTATTGCTGTTTACGTGAAAATAAGTAAATCATTGTATTATGGATTACTTATAAAGAAGTAAATTATTAGTTTATTGTTTACTTATAAAAAAGTAACTCATTGTATTATTGTTTACTTATGAAGAATTAAATCATTGTATTATGGATTACTTATAAAGAATTGAATATTTGTAGTATTGTTTACTTATAAAGAATTAAATCATTGTATTATTGTTTACTTATAAAGAAGTGAATCATTGTATTGTTGTTTACGTATAAAGAAGTAAATTATTGTGTTATGGATTACTTATAAAGAAGTAAATCATTGTATTATGGATTACTTATAAAGAAGTAAATCTTTGTAGTATTGTTTACTTATAAAGAATTAAATCATTGTATTATTGTTTACGTATAAAGAAGTAAATCATTGTATTATGGATTACTTATAAATAATTAAATCTTTGTAGTATTGTTTACTTATAAAGAAGTAAATCATTGTATTATAGATTACTTATAAAGAAGTAAATCTTTGTAGTATTGTTTACTTATAAAGAATTAAATCATTGTATTATTGTTTACGTATAAAGAAGTAAATCATTGTATTATGGATTACTTATAAATAATTAAATCTTTGTAGTATTGTTTACTTATAAAGAAGTAAATCATTGTATTATGGATTACTTATAAAGAGGTAAATCTTTGTAGTATTGTTTACTTATAAAGAATTAAATCATTGTATTATTGTTTACGTATAAAGAAGTAAATCATTGTATTATGGATTACTTATAAATAATTAAATCTTTGTAGTATTGTTTACGTATAAAGAAGTAAATCATTGTATTATAGATTACTTATAAAGAAGTAAATCATTGTATTATGGATTACTTATAAAGAAGTAAATCATTGTATTATAGATTACTTATAAAGAAGTAAATCATTGTATTATGGATTACTTATAAAGAAGTAAATCATTGTATTATAGATTACTTATAAAGAAGTAAATCATTGTATTATAGATTACTTATAAAGAAGTAAATCATTGTATTATGGATTACTTATAAAGAAGTAAATCATTGTATAATTGTTTACTTATAAAAAAGTAAATCATTGTATTATTGTTAACTTATGAAGAATTAAATAATTGTATTATGGATTACTTATAAAGAATTAAATCTTTGTAGTATTGTTTACTTATAAAGAATTAAATCATGGTATTATTGTTTACTTATAAAGAAGTGAATCATTGTAGTATTGTTTACTTATAAAGAAGTAAATTCTTGTTTTATTGTTTACTTATAAAGAAGTA
This sequence comes from Sepiola atlantica, assembly GCA_963556195.1. Taxonomy (NCBI): domain Eukaryota; kingdom Metazoa; phylum Mollusca; class Cephalopoda; order Sepiida; family Sepiolidae; genus Sepiola; species Sepiola atlantica. Next base: position 9,672,065 of record OY744528.1, on the reverse strand, counting down.
AATCATTGTTTATTGTTTACTTATAAAGAAGTAAATCATTGTTTATTGTTTACTTATAAAGAAGTGAATCATTGTAGTATTGTTTACTTATAAAGAAATAAATCATTGTATTATTGTTTACTTATAAAGAAGTAAATCATTGTTTTATTGTTTACTTATAAAGAAGTAAATCATTGTTTTATTGTTTACTTATTAAGAATTTCCTCAAAAGTCATGATCATTCACTGATTACTGACAATACGCAGTAGTGCTACCCTGGAGTCTGAGTGGCAAGAAGTGTTTGCAATATTTGCAGCATTTTTCGCATCTTTCGATAACCGTGTAAAATCATGTAATATTAATTGTTGACAAATGTTCTATACATTTATCTCATGTTTCTATAGCATATGAAACACACGTTGACTTACGATTCGTCGTCATACTACGTAAAGTAATCTGTCCGACTTATCATTAAATATGCATGGCATATCGGATTTCACAGACACCAGAATGCGGGAAAATAATCTGCTTTTGTACGGACGTGTAGTGCACATAAACACGACACCATTGCAAAGATGAGATTCAGAATAGAATTTCCCTGGCTACAGGCCAAGATGACACCATAAACAAAGGAGGTTAGTTACCATGCAATAAGGCATCAAGACGATTGTTCTTTATAATGACCAAACTGTATGGAGGGATGACGAAATCCAATGCGGCTCCCGCTCCAGCGGGTTAAACACTTTAAAATCACGGTAAACATGTATGAATTATTTTTATAGAGTGTCTATTTATCTCTGCTATGCATGTATATATATATATATATATATATATATATATATATATATATATATATATATATATTTATGTTATAATGGAATAATTCATGGAGGAAATCCGGGTATGAGAGCTCAATGTGGTAAACAGAGCAAGAATAACATAAAATATAATAACACGAAATTATATAATCGTCGATGCAATAATTTATTTCAACCTTGTGGTTTTTTCAAGCATCACTCAGACAATTACATTTTTGAGACTGAAAGAAAATTGAATTACGACAATTTAACCACAACCAGAGAGAGTGGTGGTAGAAACCAATTTGATACATCTTTTTAGAGAGAGGGGGAGTTAAATATAAGTTTTAAGTTTCCCCTCTCTCTAAAAAGATGTATCAAATTGGTTGCTACCACCACTCTCTTTGGTTGTGTTTAAATTGTCGTAATTCAATTTTCTTTTAGTCTCAAAAATGTAATTGTCTGAGTGATGCTTGAGAAAAACCGCAAGGTTGAAATAATTTATTGAATCGACGATTATGTAATTTCGTGTTATTATATTTTATGTTATATATATATATATATATATATATATATATATATATATATATATATATAGAGAGAGAGAGAGAGAGAGAGAGAGAGATATATATATATATATATATATATATACGCGTCTCTGTTGTTTTAAGCTTATATCCACGTAAATCATCGGTATATAAATTTTCGGGCCATGTGAAAAGGTATAATACATTTCGGAAGACCTAACGGTCCATATCTGTATCTCACTTTTCTATACCGTAGGAAACACGCGTCAAGTTAAGATTCGTTGTCACGCCGGATGAAGAAATATATCCCACCTATCAAATATGCACAGCATATTGGATTTCGCGGGACCGAGTGGGGAAGCTGAAATGCAATAAACCTTCCATATTTTGGTTAGTTTTTTTTTTGTTGCAAGAACCTCAGTGTCAAATATGAAATATGATAGTTAGCCCGAGGGTATTATTGACATTCCTGCGAAATACAGTTCATACATGTTAAACTGACACAACTGACACTTTTTATGGCTTTTATTTCTTTTTCAGCGTTCGTAATTATTCACTCGATTAAGCTTTCCAGCGATCCTGGACATTTTAGGATAATGTTAGCTTTCGTTTGTTTTATTTTCGCCTCTTTTCTAATTATGTTTATAAATTGGACTTCATATATATGTATATATATATATATATATATATATATATATATATATATATATATATATATATATATATATATATATAGTCTCGGAAGTTTTTCAACCATTAAAACTATATGAAAAAAATTATACATACATATATATATATATATATATATATATATATATATACATATATAGTAGGATCAAATATAAACCAAAAGTAAAACTTTTAGTAGATGGAACATATTGTGAAGAGGTTTAGCTCAATATAAAAGATAGAGCAATAATAGAGATAGAAGAAAAAAGAGTGATAAATATGCGACGAATGTCCAGATTTATTTCAAATTTAAATTGGCTTAAGGAAAGAATAATAAACACTAGTTTATTACTGAATACACCTTGCATTGAACAATTGAAATTTGAAATAACTGGACATTCGTCGCATATTTATCACTCTTTTTCTCTATCTCTATACACACACACACACATATATATATATATATATATATATATATATATATATATATATATATATATATACACGCTATATAAAGCTCCCTTGTTTGTTCTTATTTGTAAAGATATCGCCAACTGCCATAAGCTTCAAGGCATTGCTAATATTGTAAAACTAATTTGAGTTCCCGGCACTTGACAATGTTTACATTGAGATATCACTAACATTCGGTCGGTGTCTATGATAGGCGCCGACTGTCAGCTCGACGGTTGAGTTTCAATCTCGGCTTGAGGCACTAGTTTAAAAAAAGTAATAACCTTAAGTCCCAAGTCGTTCAGTGGAAAATCACTCATGTAAGTCAATTTTACTTTTACAGTTATTATATTAGTTTGCTTCTAACATTATTTAAGGGATCATCAGTTGTTTACCATGAAAAACAGTCATGAGCAGAACGACATAGCTATACTCTGGTATCAATTTTGGTAGATTCTCTACACGGAAGTAGTTTCCCTTTTGGTGTTTATTATTTTTGACAAATGGAAGTTTCTTTTTTCCTGAAATATTAAATAAATGTTTTTTTAATAATCACTCGGACAACACACAAACAGCTAACACCACACTTGCTGTTATGTAAGATTTTAAGAAAAAATAAATAGTAAGTCCCATTTCGATTTCAATTTTTTTATTTTTGTTGCTTCTAACTTACATCCTACCCGGGATTTGCATTGCACTCAGCCTTTTTAAAAACATACTACTAATATATATATATATATATATATATATATATATATATATATATATACTATAGACATCAATATCGAAGATTCGATCTCTGTCTAAGTTAGCCATGCTGATGACGACTGTGAGCCAGAAACACGTGTCCATGGATTACTTTTATGTACGTATAAAATAAATGAAAAATATATATTAACGGAGAAAATACGTCCTATGAAGTTAAGGGCGACTAATAATGCAATTTTCTGCATCTTAATCACTTAGGGAAGTGAGACAATCGAAATAATAGCAAGCAAAATAACAACGAAGGCTACAATCACCAATAAAAATAATTACATAAAAATACATTAAATATTTAGGTGATAAAAATCGTACATATTTCTAGACGGAGCGTCTTGGTCCAGTGGTAGAACGCTAGACTATAGACATCAATATCGAAGGTTCGATCTCTGTCTCTCAGATGGTCACAAGCCGCGAACCCGATTAACAGAGTCAAGTAAGACTATATACGGTTTCGCTTTATCCTCGGGGCTATCGGACATTGTCACGTTACACCAGAGAAAATAAGTTTGATGTATGCCTAAATACAGCGGGATGTACATATCAGACTATCTATAGTGTTCTACGAACATAATCAGAACCTTGCTCATAGCTAAGTGACAGTCTGTTTTTTTAATATCTCCGAAGAGTGCATGACTGTATTCTTTTAAAGGGGCTTTATGACAATATTTTAAAGAAATATTAAATTATTCATACCTATGTACGCCGGCGTTTCGAGCGTACGATCTCATCAGTAGGTGGATACTCGAGGGATTTGTGGAAGAGTGAGTGTATAGATGAGTAAATACAACTCAAGGGGATACAAATGTTTAACAGAACCGGTATTTTATTTTTTCGATTAATTTGGAGCTCTGAGTATTATGTTTACACCTATCCATATTTATGAGATTTTTTCCAATCATATCAGAAAGCTTACTTGAGATTTTTATTAAACAGTTAGTGTGTGTATATAAGTCAGCATGCATGTGTGCGTACATATATATTGGCGTATGTGCGGATATTTCTGTAACACATATGTATATGTGAACATGTATATGTGGTGGAGTATGGTGAAATGTACGTTATAAGCAGATCGGACTGATTGGATGGGTAACGGAACAAACCCTTATTCATCAGTTATTGTTATTGTATTTAGAACTGTACAGTACGTTAACTCAATCTCAAAGTAGGCTGATACGTGCTGTTAAATTTCACTAAGAAAGCGAAAAATTCCATCGGAAGCTTAATGTTTAAAATTATAACTACAGCGCAGGATATGAAGTCGTAGTAGGAAGTGTATAGCGGAAAGCGGGATAGACTCAGCCTGTTTCACTGTACGACATCAAAGCGATCAGATGTCTTTCTATGTGACGGGGTCAGTACATTGAAGTTTATTTACATGTGCATTTCCGTAAATTTCTTTCTTCTTTTTCTTCTTTCGTTAGCTTCAGCATAACGTTGTCAGATCACCGGCTTGGTAGAGAAAAGCCATGCTAACAGTCGCAGACAACCAAGTTCCTGAGTCTGATCCTTTCATGGTTGCGGCGTAACGGCCGACACCGGTCCTGAGGCGGTTGAGCACTGCCGGCGAGAGAGGTCCATGCTGTGTAGTTTTCTTGCCGGCAGTGGACAATGTATATTGCTGATAAATGCAAAGAAAATCTCAGAAAATAATAATAAACTTATTTGTGTTCGTATGCCATCTTCCCTTTATAACAGCCTCCATGAAAAAAAGAAAAAGACCGAGGGCATAGTTATTCAATGAGTCGACTACAACGTGTCAATAAAAGAAACAAGCAGCCATCTATGTCTATGACAACATAACGGTCGATTGTTCACAATGGCGTTCGCAGAACACCCCACGCCATGTAAATTGTTTTATAATTTGATATTCAAGTAGAAACGTGAAAATGATGTATTGGCATATATATATATATATATATAATACAATTGAAATATAAGCCAAATTAGCAATACAAGATTAATTTTTTTTTCTTACATTAATCCTATCGATTACGGAATAAAATTCCTTCTTGAAATAAGTTTCTTTATTCTTGTTTTTTGATGAAAAAAAAAAAAAAAAAAGGACTCAATACTGGTCACCCATGAAGAAGGAATTTTATTCCGTAATCGATAGGATTAATGTAAGAAAAAAAAATTAATTAATCTTGTATTGCTAATTTGGCTTATATTTCAATTTTATTAACTTTCCATGCAATACTTTAAAACTTGAACGATAAACACACACACACACATATATATATATATATATATATATATATATATATATATATATATATATATAATGAAAAAAAAAGAAAAACCCAAAGCTATGTGATGCATGTATTCATCAACGTTTTGTTTTTATTGAAAGACTTCTTCGGGATAAAGAAACCAATATAGAAAAACTATACAGAATATTAATTCTGATATGTCAGAAAGTGTTTAGACTTCGGCATGGCTGTTGACATGAACAAACAGAGATGATATATATATAGTGACTTTAATAACAAGCAGTACACATAGCTACATGCACGATCCGAACACGTTCGTAGATCACTCTAGCTGCTTGGTAAATTTAGACGCCAACTCACCATTTACGTTTAAATTACTCTCTAATTACTAACTAATTGTCTTGACTACGAATCAGTGGCGATTTGTGATCAGGGTTCGCGCCCGCCGACCGTTGAGAATAAGCTTCCTGCACTGAAGATTGCGTTAGCATGAAACATCGATGTCTGTAGGTATTAAAATAATTAATATTTATATATATATATATATATATATATATATATATTTTATTTATCTTCCTCCCATAAGATAACATGTGACACAAGATCGTGAAAGTGGAATTTGAAAAGCCAGCGCCCGAGAAGGTGAGAACTCTGGCCTACAAAAAATGCTTGGGCAGCCCCATCGGCATTCTCCGGTATGGCGCCTCAGGCAGTAAGCAATAAACTTACGCCTCCCCAAAGAGGGGAGGCAAAGCTTGGGAGGGTGGACCTTTTAGAACTGCACAGGACAAACCCACAGACCGGCGGAATCAAGGGCCGAAGGCCAAGACGATACCGGTCTAAAGGGTATAGTATCCATCGGAACAGATACTGCACTTTGATCTTGTCCAATTACGTTCTCGTAATGGGGTTGTATTTCAGCTGACTACAACAGCATCGTTTTTAAGTATAATGTTCACAAGTTTATGTTGAGTCATACTCTTTAATAAAACAGTTTTACTAGTTCCAACCAATCCAAGTTACACATCAATGCTACAAGTGATTCCTTCTTTTATATTTCACTATTTATTTTCTTAAATTCTCAGTCTCTCGTTCTTTTTTTCTTATTATCTCCCAATCATTATTAATTTTACTTATGCTATAACTTGGTAAGTAGGTATAAATAAAAAAAATAACCCAGAGTGTAAAGGTCTTAAAATAGTACGGTTCATTCCAACGTATATATCTTGTACAAACAATAGTAACTACAGGTAATCCAATAGGATTTTTAAAAATCAATCGAATCCCCCATACTACTGTTCGTAGTCGTATTTATTGTCCAGACTAGTTCAATTATTTAGTGACTGAAGGGAGTCCGTTATCCCATCACAACAGTATCTATCTATCTAGCTGATATAACTTGGTAAGTAGTTATAAATAGCAAAATGGCTCAGAGTGTAATGGTCTTAAAATAGTCGGTTTATTCCAACGTACGTATCTTGTACAAACAATAGTAACTACAAGTAATCCAATAAAATTTAACTGAATACGATAGAATCCCCGCGTCTACTGTTCGTAGTAATATTTATTATCCAGACTAGTTCACTTATTTAGTGACTGAGGGGAGTCTGGTATCCAATCACAAAACTTTATATCATTCAGAATAAAATAGAACTTTCTCTCTTTTCAGTTTTCATCTTTCTATCTACATATATAGTCATCTTTTTTTTTCAAATTTTCTTTTAATGCTTCAAATATTTTTTTTTTACTTCATATTCATTTATTTCTTTCGGCTTTACTTTAATCTCTTCACTTTTTATCTTTCTATCTACATATATAATCATCTATTTTTTTTCAAATTTTCTTTTAATGCTTAAAAAAATTGTTTTTTTACTTCCTGTTTTCTTTCTTCTTTACTCATATGTTGCTCTTTGTTCTTGTTTTTCTTTAGTTTCTTTCGTTCCGTTCAACTCATATTTTTCATTCATATACAATTGCAATTTCTTCCGTGTGTTTTTGGTACCTTACTATAACATACGTTGCATTATTCAATTTACTTTCAAATTGTTCGCGTGTTCTTTGTTTTAGGGCATTCGAATCAGAATTTAAAAACTGGACCGAAAGACATTTGCAACAGAACTGACATAAGCGACAAAATGGAAATGGGAAATAAAAAAAGCAAGCGGCAAATTGAAAAAAAAAAAACGCTCTATTTTTTGCAAAATTGATTGCTAAAAAATTAATATGAACAAAGATACACACACAGAAAAACCCATATATATATATATGTGTGTGTGTGTATACACATTTAAATATATATGTGTGTGTGTGTGTGTGTGTGTGTGTGTGTGTGTGTGTGTGTGTGTGTGTGTGTACACATGTAAATATATAAAGAGATTGCTCATAAATTGAGCAAGCTGGGGGGAAAAACGTATACTCTTCAACACACACCGACAAACACACAAATATATATAGATAGATAGATAGATAGAGACAGAAGGAGAAAGATTGTCTCATACATTTAGCAAGCTTGCTCCATATATATATATATATTCCAGTTGCTATGGATTTTTCATCTGTTATTTTCGTACGATTTAAATGTGAATAACATTGTTTTTTTTGCCACGATTTATTTTGAAAAATACATAATCTTGTTCTGCAGTTTATAAACAGGTTCGTTGCAGATGTGATACACACTGCAGTTAGACATATGTTCGTTGAATATTTTATCAAATTGGCATCTTTTTGGAATATGTCATGTTTGAAATAAAAAGAATTAATGGTTAATTTTTATAGCACTCCATTATACCACTCCATTATTCTACTCTATTATGCTACTCTACCATACTACTTCATTATACTACTCCATTATACTACTCCAGTATACCACTCCATTATACTACTCTATTATACTACTTGATTATACAACTCCATCATACCACTTCATTGTACTACTCTATTATACTACTCCATTATACCACTCCATTATACTAATCTATTATACCACTCCATTATACCACTCCATTATACCACTCCATTATACCACTCCATTATACCACTGCATTACACCACTCCAGTACACCACTCCATTATACTACTACATTATACTACTCCATTATACTACTGCATTATACTACTGCATTATACCACTCCATTATACTACTCCATTATATTACTCCATTATACCACACCATTATACTAATCTATTATACCACTCCATTATACCACTCCATTATACCACTCCATTATACCACTGCATTACACCACTCCAGTACACCACTCCATTATACTACTACATTATACTACTCCATTATACTACTCCATTATACAACTACATCATACTACTCCATTATACCACTCCATTGCATCACTTCATTATACTACTCCATTATACTATTCCATTATACTATTCCATTGAACCATTCAACTTCCAAAATCGAGAAACAGTCGGTAAAGAATAGATGGGCCAACATACTTGAAAATGAACAAATGAAATGAATCAAATAAAAAAGATAGTTAAAATAAAAAATAAGGAAATAAAGAAGACAGACAGAAGAGAGGAGAAGCAACATAACAATAAATAAATAAATGAATAAATAAGAAATGAAGGATTTGAGAAGAAAAAAACAAAGAAAAATGATAAAACGAAGGAAGAATAGTTACTTATTTATATTATGTTACAATTCCTGTTTGTTTTGTTTTTTTTATAGTTTTTTTGTTCAAGAACTCTTTGTATGGTTTTGGAGATCGATTATTGTAAATATAAATTCTGAAACTACATTACCCAGATAAGTATATTTCAATCTGATCAAACATACAACATTGTCGCGGGGTCTGTGTTCGCGCTTAAACTTCATAAACATGCCACATCTGACTTCATTTATTTTTATTTTTATCATAAAAATTATATCATTTAAAAAGTTAGGCGATAACTGTAAATGGGTTTGTGGTCAATCCGTGAAGACAAATGTAAAAAAAATCTGGTGGCAAACCACAGTGGTTAATCTTTCTGAACGTCCAATTGGTAAGCAACAGTTCAAGAACAATTCTTTTTACTTCAGTCTCCTCCTTCAACCTCACTCTGCTCTCCTTACCGCTCTTCCCCAGCTCAATGAAAAGAGTACGGATTTTGTACTACTTTTTGCCCCACCTATGCAAATTGACTGTCAACCAGAGCCATCTAGCTTTCAAATTCTCCAAACAGCCAATTTGCAAAGGGGGACAACTCAAACCACAGGGTTCTTCAGGGATTGGAGCAAAAGTACTCCGGGTTGACTTTTAGAGAAATGTTTGGTGTATCTTCAATTTGTTGAAGACTATAAATTTACCGATATTTATTTAAATAAATCTTGCTAGAATTACATTCTGTTCACCCCGACAAATACACAGTACATCCCAGGGCCACATCCCTCAAATTATACATTATAGATTTTAAATAATAAGAATAAGAGAGGTATCATAGTGTTATTTTATTTACCTCCTATACAGAAAGTTAGACACAAGGTTAAGTGTGGGTTTGATGAAAGTGTTTCCGTGGAACAAACTGGACTCGAACTTGGCACACCGAAGTTTCCAGTCAGTGGAGTTAGCCACTTAACCACCGCCACAAACCAGGTAGCGTAGTGTTATGAGCTAAGCATAAACATATAAGGGGTTCGTCATTTAATCCTGATAAACGCCGGGGTTTTCTCCTAGTAACAGAGATAAGAAAAAATAAAAATTAGATTAAACGCTCAGGGTTAGGGTTAAGGTTAAGGTTAGGGTTAGGGTTATACGAAGATGGAGGGGAAATATGAGGAGGGCTATTGTAAAAAGCGACAGGATTAAAAAGGACAAAATATCAATGATGCAAAGAGTGAGGAATGGCAACAGAAGAGGAAAAGAGTAAAAATATAAAAGGAGTGAGGGGGTTAGGAGAATAGATTGATGGAAAGTGAAATGAAAAGTAAAAAGAGATATCAAGATATGTATATATATATATATATATATATATATATATATGTGTGTGTGTGTGTGTTTATATTAGAAGCTTAAGGTCTCCTGTTTTTGTTTCACTCTTAGATAATTAATCCCCCCCCTTTTTTTTTCTTACTTTTTTTCATTTATTAATTTTCCAACGAATGTTAAGTCTGCAATATCTTGGATTTAGTTAGTTTGTCTGGGAATTTAAACTGCATTTTACATTTTTTAATTTTTTTTTTTTTTTAATTTTTTTTTTATATATATTTTTTATGACTCAAAGCTTCTTTAGACTATATATATATATATATATATATATATATATATATATATATATATATATATATATATATAGAGAGAGAGAGAGAGAGAGAGTGAGAGAGAGAGAGAGGGGGAGAGAGAGAAAAAGTGAGCGGGTGTGTCAGCGAGAAAATTGGAACATATAAAAAGAAACAAAATCTGGAGATAAATTAGACTGATTGATTTTGATGGGGTGCTAAAGAGGGAGTGAAAAAAAGAAAGATTTAGCGATAGGAAAATATACAGAGCGAGCTAACAAGACACACAGACAGACATACAGAGTGAATAAGAGAGAGATACATAAATATATTTTAAGAAAATAAATTGATGGAGGTTTTAATATTCAATATGGGATCCAATTATGAGTTCTGCTCGTTTTGGGGTAAGGACAATCTGCAAAAAGAAAGATGGCTGAACGAAATAATACAAATAAAAATAGTTCCTCCCTTATTGTAGCTTTTATTTAAGAAAATGTCACGGTGCCCCTCTAAATAAATTACAATTTCCCTGACATTTTTCCACATTTCATCATTTCCCCATGTAGACGACTGTTCGCAATTTTTTAATGTGTTTTTCTCATTCAATATTTTATTTAATATGTTGTCGTATTTAATTGCGAATCTCATCGTATTCTTATGTAAAGCTAAATGCACAAGTTATACATATATATATATATATATATATATATATATATATATATATATATGTATATATATGCATCGTTCCTTTCATTAAAAAAGTTGAACGCTCTATGACGTCAAGCCGCCGTATAAAGTGTTAACATTATCACCGTGTATTCAGCGTTCATCATTGGCCGAGTGGTTAAGGCGTCAGATTTATGTTGCAAAAAACTCGTTATCCGGAGTTTCGAATCGCATGACCGGTAGTGAATAGTCATATCTCTATGCTGATGAGTCCCGATGATTAAGGACGAAACGTATACATACATAGACAATAAACAATAACAAATATTTATTACATATATATGTATGTATATATATATACAAATAAATATTTATGAAATAATTATTATATGAATATATATATATATATATATATATATATATATATATATATATATATAATCACAATTCAATAAATAAATATTTTTTATATCCATGGACGTATATCTGTTTCTTGTTTTTTTCCACACACGTCAGTATGGAATTACGTAAACGTACCACCGGTCGGAAGATTCGAACCACGAATCAAAGTATCATAAACGCCCGGCTTTTTACCATCAGACCGTCGTAACGACCACACTTTAAAATGCGAGAGAAATACACTTTAGATTATAAATGTAAACACAAGTAATGAGATTCTAATATGACGATTAAATGAAAACGATCCTAACTTTGAATATTCAATGTAATTTCTCTCAAACGGCTCAACTTATAGGGGCTTAATAATTATTATTTGATAAATAAATATTTTTAATATCCATTGACATATTTATGTTTCGTGTTTCACTGCACTTGCCAGTATGGAATTCCATACGTAACCGTAATAAAATCATTTAGATGAAATTGAGTGGAACAAAAAATACCTTTAAGAACATAATCGGATAAAAAACATGTTTAAACCGAAACAGAAATATGTATGAACTATGTATTAATAACAAACTGACAATATCTATATATATTATATAAATATCATAATTCAATATATGTAATATATTATAGAATACTATATCACATATATTTTGTTTACTCCAGCAGTTCTCAATATATGATGAGAACTTAGTAGTAGTATTAAAATAAACTTATTGCAATTAATATATACTAAATAATGTGTGTTTAATTCAGAGGGAAATCATAAACCTTCATGGATGAATTGGAAATCTTAGTTCTCAACTGAATCAGATACCCTGATTCGGCAAATGGAATAGAATTCACACAAGATCATCCATACATAAGTTGGATGTCATATTCAACACACCATTTTCGCATATATATATATATATATATATATATATATATATATATATATATATATAGTCTCGGAATTTTCTAAACCATAAAAAAAAACCAAAAAACAAAACCTTATGTCCCTGGTCGTTCAGTGGAAAATCACTCATGTAAATCAGTTTAGTTTTTACAGTTATTATATTAGTTTGCTTCTAACATTATTTAAGGGATCATGAGTTGTTTACCATGAAAAACTGTTTCGGGAATTTAAAAACAAGACAGTATTTAATTTCATGGCTTCCCAGTAAGGTTGATCAGACCCCACTTCCCTTAAAAGGCAAAAACATAAACGTTCCGTATACTAAATCTAAGTTTTGTTCCGTATAAATATTTTGCTATCTTATATTAGTTATCAAAAAAGAATAAAAAATGCAATAAAATAAATAAATAAATAAATAAATAAAAAATAAAAATTCCTCCTTACCAGTGTTGTTCGTTTGTCTGATAAAATATATCCGTTACTTACAAAAATGTTGCTGCTTTGTAAAGTGTTTATATAATTACTAAGATTCCACTCACAGCGTATATAAGCTTAACTGCCGATTTTTTCTCTTTATTCTTCTTTTTTAACTCACAGCGTTTCTAATTGGCGTTCATAAGCTAACCGTCAATTCTTTATCTCTTTCTTCATATATATATATATATATATATATATATATATATATATGCACACATATATATATGCATATATATGTATATATATGAATATATATACATACATATATATTCATATACACATATATACATATATATATATATATATATATATATATATATGTATACATATATGTATATTTATAAATATACATATACATATATATATATGTATATAAACATATATCTATTTGATAAAGAAAGAGAATAGTGTTCCGACGTAATGGAAATTGAAAAAATAATTTATGTATTAATCAACGTTTCGTCTTTATTTTAAGACTTCCTAAGGATGATTGTCTAGAAAATAATAACACGTATTGTTTCAAACATGTTGTACTTGTGTATTATTTTCTTAAAACAATCATCATAAAGAAGTTTGTAAATAAAGACGAAACGTTAATGAATACATAAATAATAGTTGTTAGTTTACCTTTTATCAATTTCCATACATACATATGTACATACAAACATATATATATATATATAAATACAAATATATATGCATACATATATACATATATATGTATATACATACATATATACATACACACGAATATATACACATACACATACATATGCATATATATATATATATACATACATATGCATACATATATATACATATATATACATATATATATATACATATATATACATACGTATATATACATACATAAATACATATACATATAGATGTATATACATACATATATAGATACACACATATATATATACATACAAATATATATGCATACATATATATATATACATACATATATACATACATACGTATATATATACATGCATAAATATATATATATATATATATATACATATATATATGTAAGAATATGTACATACACACTGCCATATATATATATATATATATATATATATATATATATATATATATATATATATATATATATATATATATATATATATGTGTACTAGTTGAATGCGCTTCCACGGACGTAACATAACATAATGTTTTTATTTGTAAGTTATAGCTTTTTTAGGGGTATGGTACGTTTACTGTTTCACGCATTTTGTTGTAAAGTTTATTTTTAAAAAATACACGCTACTTAACTCGCCTTATTGTGTCCTTTTGTCCTCACATTTTATGAACGATCTTTTCGACAAAGGGGCAATAATTGCTGTTTTATGGGTCAGAATATATCCATATAACACGTATCGTTGGTTACTTTTTCACTTGGTAGAAGTTTTGTTAGCTTTTTACATCAACTGGTTTCATATTTTGTCTGGAGCGATTTTCATTAGAAAAAAAAACCTTATATGAATATCGATTCTTTTGATTCCTTTAGCCAGGGCTAATGACGTGTTACCTTTAGTAACTAATGCTCATAATTTTAGTGTTTATTGAACCTTCGGAAGACTGCTAATTATATTTGCGTTTAAAACCAAACTCTTATTTGCTCTTCAATTTAAAAATAGTCTGGGAATTGTTTTGATAGAGATAGTCTTTGAGATCCCCCCACAGATAAAAATTAGAGACTCGGGGGAGGTAGAGATCCAATAAATGGGAAGCTCATTCAAGATCACACCTTTTACTAACGAGACGATCACTAAAGTGTTCTCCATATCATTGAATTGTGATCAAACAAAAACTGTTGAACATTCATGACTTAAACTTGGTAGACAAGTAAGCCATAGACTATAGTTTATTTCTTCCAAATAATGTTTCGATTTCAGGCATTTTTACAGTTTACGGACCGTGATATTTTTTAGATAGGATTTTCAAGTTAAATTCAATTATTCACGGTATCTTTAGATTATTAAATTGTTAGGTGAAAGTATAGAATAGTTAACAAAGCCCCCCCCCCCATATTAAGAATCGGTTTCTAAATAATGAAGTTATTATTTCAGCACGGTCCCTAAACTGCAGAAGTACTGATTGTAGAAGGAATTGTGAATTTTATCAATGATTCCATGGGTGGAATATTTGCAGGGTAACGTTCTCCATTCCAGCCATTACTTAACCTAAATATGCAGTTCGAAATTACGTCCAAATTCCAGAGTGTTATGTGAATAGTTTCTCCAAAATTAAAAGATTCACATGAAAAAAAGAATCGAGGTTAGGGTCAGGGTTATAGATAGGGTTTGTCGAAAATGTGTGAATATACGAATCATTATGTGAATGTTCCGACTAATATAATAATAAAAAGTATCGATCTTCAACTGAATAATAACATTATTACATAATATATTGCTATCTCTGAATTCGATGATTTTATTTATTATTGTTTTCGTTATCAATTGTCTATCGTATTTAGTGCGTCATGTTATAGTGCTTAGACTAATAAAACGAAATGCTCTTGATTTTAAAATACAAATGTGCTTACGTACAGCATGCAGTTCCTTATGATAATGATTATATATATTTTAATTACAAATGTAGTTTTATATAAACTTAACAAATGATATTTAATTATATATGTACAATATATATATATATATATATATATATATATATATAAATATAAATGATAATTTATTTCATTATGGACACTTTCTTGGCCTTTTGGCTAAGATCAAAGTATAGTATCTGTTCCGATGGATACTGCACCCCATAGACTGGTATTGTCTTGGCCTTCGGGGCTTGATTTACGCCGGTCTATGGGTCTGTCCTGTGCAGTTCTAGGAGGTCCATCCTCCCCAGCTTCGCCTCCCCTCTTTGGGGAGGAGTAAGTTTATTGCTTACTGCCTGAGGCACCCCTACCGGGGAATGCCGACGGGGCTGCCCAGGCAATTTTTAAACCCCACTTTCCCGACCCGACCTTGGGTCACATCTTACTTGTGGGAGTAAGATAAAAACTGGCCTTGTGTCTAACTCCTGGAGAGGAGTAAATTAATATAAAATTGATTTTGTTTCACGAGAGCGGTTTGTGTGGCTCCCGTCTTCAGGTCTTAAAATACAATTATTATTTTAAGACCTGAAGTACGGGAGCCACACAAACCGCTCTCGTGAAACAAAATCAATTTTGTAGTCAAAATGAAATAAATTATCATTTATATTTATATTTCTGCTCTATATTTTTATTGAGCACTCTCATGAACCCGGATCAACTCCCCTGGATTTATACCCTGTAGATCTATACCATACTCGGATTATATATATATATATATATATATATATATATATATATATATATATATAAGGCTAATACAACAAAATATATAAAAGGCAACTAACATCTTATATTAGTGAACATCCGGATAAAAATGAAGCTCAATATACTGGATAGAGCATTAATAGCATTAGGTAAAATGAAAGAATAACATGAGGTGCGAATCAAATTCTTCTTTTTAATCTAATGCTATATATATATATATATATATATATATATATATATATATATATATATATATATATATATATGTTGGAGGTGAAAGATGAGGAAAAAAATTGTAAATATACAATATTTATTAGAACATTAGAAGTTCAGAGCAAGGAGCTTCATATCCTTAATCCATGGATTTTCAAAGATAAATTCTTCTCATCAGAGGATAGGGAAAAGCCGACAAGTTAATTGTAAATATTATCGGCAACATTTAACTTTGAAAATTTTACATGAAATAAAACAAATAAAAACAAAATAAGGGCCAAAAGGTAAAGAGTCTTATGTTGAGATGGGAGCGTAAAGTGAAGGTGGAGGATATCCAACAAAACGTCAAAACAGAAATAAAAACAGCTGTTATTTTGGAAATGAATGTTTGAAAAAGAACAATACTTAAATTGTTTAGGAATCCAAATGTTTTTGTAAGATGCTGGTGGTCCGACGGCAATTGGTAACGTCCATTTTATCCTGTCTGTGTATTAGTTTGGTGCTGGAATTATCCGTTTCGCAGGGTTCAAATTGATTTTTGTCTGTTAGAGATCGCTTAAGCTTCTGCTCTGAACTTTTGATGTTCTTATAAATATTGTATCTTTACAATTTTTTATTCTCATCTTTCATATATATATATATATATATATATATATATATATATATATATATATATATATATATATATATATATATATATATATTTTAATTTTTTTTTTTTTAATGTTTTTTTAATTTATTTATTTATTTATTTATTTATTTATTTATTTGTCCTGTTAGTTTCAGATTTAAGATTTTAGATTTTTTAGATTTTTGCTTTTTGTTTTTTGTTTTTGTTTTTGTTTTTATATTTTTTATATTTTTAATTTTTAATTTTTTAACGGCCCCAATTTTTGAAAGGTTAAATTTCTTTTCTTCTTCTTCTCTTTCTTCATCCCTCCATTTCATTCTCTCCAAATATGATCTGAGGTGGTTAAGATCGAATTCTAACACTTCCTGATGAGATCTCGGTTTATACTAACTGTTGATCGATAACATCGACATGCCAATGTCGAAGATTTTGTACATGTCTGGGTAAATAAAATTATCATATATATATATATATATATATATATATATATATATGAAAGATTAGAATAAAAAATAGAATTGATTGCTCTATTCAATATATTGAGTTCATGTTATCACGATAGATTATTATTATTAAACGATAATTCAATTATCGTTATTTAATTCTACATTTAAATATATGTATATATATACATATATATGTGTGTGTGTGTGTGTACTCTAAGTACAACTAATCAATATGTATGTACTATATTACCTGATACGCAAATTAAAACCAAAACAAGACTATAGGAGGGCGCGTTTATTTTTTAAATCAAGATATTGGCATCGATTCCAAGGGCGGTGAACACAATTATATTTATGCACTGCAGTGTCATAAAATAATGATCACTCGCTGTTAAAAATGGCATAGCGAGAAACAATGTTCCAAATATAAAGACTTCGTTGGCGACGAGCAATGCCGTAATTACACGGGTCGAATAAGCTTCCTACGTTGGAAATAAACAGACGAATGTCTCCGGCGGAAGATGCGTCATTTTTTTTTCTATTTGTCTTTGGTACTTTGCGTAACTTCTGAAATATATAAAAGACTAATATCAAGTAATATGGTCTGGACATTTTTATTTTCCGCGTACACACACACACATACACACACATATATACACACGCACACACATATATATATATATATATATAGAGAGAGAGAGAGAGAGAGAGAGAGAAGAAAAAAGAGTGATAAATATGCGACGATTGTCCAAATTTATTTCAAATTTCAATTGTTCAATGCAAGGTGTATTCAGTAATAAACTAGTGTTTATTATTCTTTCCTTAAGCCAAGGCTTTTCAAAGATCGAGATCTCATCATCAGAAGAGAAATACAGATAAATAAGTTGGCTTTCGAAAAATCAAAGTTCAAATATTTGAAAAATATATGAAAAATATTATTAAAAAAACGCAGTGAAAGAAAAGTTCCGTAAAAAGGTATGTGGTTTATCCGCGTGGTAAATTTCCGTTGAAAAGATGTCCGATGAATTGGCCAGCTTTTCTCTTTTCAATTCCTTTTAAGTGCGTTTGGATTTACTTATATTTGAACATTTTCTCCTCACTGCTCCTACACAAAGGTTTTTTTTTCACTTTCTACAATTCATTCAATTATTAGCTCTGGAACCGAAACGCGGCAGTTCGAGATTTGTTTTGTAACCTAAAAAGTAATTATCAGATGCTTCGCTGGAAAATTCGACAAGTTTATGAGAAAATCGGCCAAACAACTCTCACTTTAGAACAATCTGCAATCTGAACTTCTAGATACTCAGATTCACAAACGCAATAATACATGCACAAACACTAATATATATATATATATATATATATATATATATATATATATATATATATATATATATATATATATATATACAAGTATCATTAAAAATAACGGACATCTTGTGTCTGGTTATTTTTTCCAAGATCCTTTCCGTTTTTCTGATTAGGTTCTTAGTTTCAGACGGAAACTGGCTGATAAAATTGCCATAGCTTCCCAAAGCGCTTTCGGACCCTTCCAGGTCAATCGTCAGGGTCCGAAAGCGCTTTGGGAAGCTATGGCAATTTTATCAGCCAGTTTCCGTCTGAAACTAAGAACCTAATCAGAAAAAGTGAAAGGATCTTGAAAAAATAACCAGACACAAGATGTCCGTTATTTTTAATGATACTTGTATAAAAGAAAAGATGCTGCCAAGATACACACACACACATATATATATATATATATATATATATATATATATATATATATATATATATATATATATATATATATAAACTATAAGAATACACTTTTAGACATTAGACCTATTGTGAATAAAGAAAAGCTCAATGTACAGGATAGAGCAAAAATAAGATAAGTCGATTAAAAATAATTAGATTCGCAGATGGATGCAAATCAAATCATTCGTAGTTCAAAACAAGGGAAAATAAAGAATAATAATAATTTATTATTCCTCTCTTTCGTTCCTTAAGCCGGCTTTTCAAAAGAATTCAAATTCTTATCATCAGAGGAAGTTGTTGATTGATAAATTGACATATAAAGATAGTCAATTTGAATGTAAAAAAATTTGGGGGGGAATTTTTAAAAACTTTTTTTTAAAACGTTTTAAAAAATTTCAAAATTGACTATCTTGCATCCATCTGCGAATCTAATTATTTTTAATCGACTTATCTTATTTTTGCTCTATCCTGTACATTGAGCTTTTCTTTATTCACAATAGGTCTAATGTCTAAAAGTGTATTCTTTTAGTTATATATCTTCATATATATATATATATATATATATATATATATATATATATATATATATATATATATATATTAGTGTTTGTGCATGTATTATTGCGTTTGTGAATCTGAGTATCTAGAAGTTCAGATTGCAGATTGTTCTAAAGTGAGAGGTGTTTGGCCGATTTTCTCATAAACTTGTCGAATTTTCCAGCGAAGCACCTGATAATTACTTTTTAGGTTACAAAACAAATCTCGAACTGCCGCGTTTCGGTTCCAGGGCTAATAATTCGGGAATGAAGGCAAATATAATTAAAGAAAATGGCCGCTCGTGATTTCGTTGAAAACTCTCTCAAATAACCGAGTCCGAAAAATACCAATCACACGCCTCTCTCGTTACCGGGAAATAATTTTTTTATTTTTAGTTTTCATTTTAGTTCTTTTCTGCGGAGTGAGAAATGAAGAGTGGAACGTTTTATGCTCTACCACTTTGAGGCATTGCATTGGACTTTCAAAAGCTCGATAGAAAGATCAATAGATAGATAGATGAAAAGATAGAGCTGGTCGTACGGCGACATTCTCATTTGTACACGTATGTCGCTGTCATAGTTCGGTTAATTTTTGTAAACAGAAGAGATAGGGGAGGGGAGGCTCGAGTAATTGACATTTAATTAATTAAGCTTTTCAAGTCAGCGTTCATAATATTATTATACCTGTTGAATTAGGAAACTATTATTACTTGATTAAATTTACATTAGATAACATTACATAACATTATTAGATTAAAGAAGAACTACATTTCAAGACGAGGCTGCGATTAGAAGTGAAAACGTGTCAAAAATCTTACTTAAATACATAGATTTCAACAGCCTTATATACCGTTAGTAAACGTTGTTTAGACACTAGACGGGCTTCCTAATTTACATAATACATTACTTTTAACCTTCAATCAAATTCATATTCACAAATATGCACTTATAACTGCTATTATCAAGTTTACATATGTATTTACAATATTTTCCGATAAGGTGATATTAAGAAAAATTATTCATACAATTAATTAAAGCCATTTTCTTCACAAACCATAATAAAAATAGAAATATTAAATAATAAACATAGTGAGCAATAGAACAAGAATAGTAAGACATACATATTTGGGTACTCTTATAGAAAACGCACCGCGTTTCCCTGGTTTCGCGTCGTCAACGTTCGGCCAAGTCTCGGAAGCGCCCGAGAGTTCACGAGTAAAACTTCCAAACGATAAATTGCAGACTTGCAGACGATAAATTAAAACGAGGAAAATAAAAGTAAAATACATATATAATAATAAAGAATAGACACACTATAGCTAAACAACTATTATTAATTGATTTTTCTCAAAAGAAACCATTTTTAATCGAATGTTTTTAAATAAAATGTTTTCTTGTGCATCGAAAAGTTTCAAAAGATTATTATTTCATATAACAAGCCTTGGCTTAAGGAAAGAATAATAAACACTTGTTTATTACAGAATACACCTTGCATTAAACAATCGAAATTTGAAATAAATTTGAACATTCGTACATGTTTATCACTCTTATTTCTTCTATCTTTATATATATATATATATATATATATATATATATATATATATATATATATATGTGTATATATATATATATATATATATATATATATATATATATATATATATTAGTATTTCATGTATCCACATAAAGATTTTATAAGGATATATAATTTTTATGTATCAATTTTCAGACCATTTACAAACCATACCTAAAAGATAACGCCAATCCAATATACGTACACCCACATTCTAATCACCCCCATCAATCATAAAACATATCCCGAATTCGATCGAACGTAGGCTATTCAACAATTCCGACAACGAAAGCGTTTTAAAAAAATCAAATCAACATTTACAATACAGCTCTAAAAAATAGTGGTCACCATGATACTGAAATTAAATATAAAAAAACAGGACACTAATAATTACAACAAAATTAAAAAGAAAAATAAAAGAAAAAGAAATATAATCTACTATACCCCTCCCTATAACCAGATGCTAAAAACTAAACTAGGCAAAAAATTCCTAAATCTGATTAAAAAACACTTCCTTGTAACCAATCCCCTGCATAAAATATTCAATAAAAATAACCTAAAACTATCCTACAGATGCTGCAAAAACCTAGAAATAATAATTAAAGCACACAATAAAAAAACACTAACAGAGAACAACAGAGAGGGAAAAAATAACCTACATAAAAAGGTGGAAAATATAACAAAAATAACACTACGAAATACACAAATATAAACAATACGAATAGAAAAATAACGAAACACTAATAATAACCACCCGAAAAGAAACGAAAAAGTTAGCAAGGAAGAGAAAAGATGTAACTGCATGAATCGTAAACTTTGTCCGCTACAAAATAACTCCCTAACGAAAAGTATTGTATACTAAGCAATGATATTTGTCATGGAAAGACCAAATAACAAGAAATACTACGTGGGTATGACCTCCCTAGATTTTAAGACAACATACTATGACCACAAAAGCACATTTAAAAACAGAGAATGTCCAACTAAAACAGCACTAGCAAAAAACTATTGGGAGTTCAAAGATAATGGACACTAAGCAATAATTGAATGGAAAATAGTAAGACAGGCCAGTACATGTAGAAATTTAGACGACCCGTGTAGATTATGTCTGAATGAAAAATTTGAAATATTAAATTTTAAAGATCCCCGTAATCTATTAAACTCTAGAAGTGAAATAGCAAACAGCTGCTTACACAAAAATACATTTACCTTAGGCTAACGATAAATAAATAAATAAAAAATAAAAAAACAAAACTTAACAATTTAAAAATTAAAACCCAAAATAGAAATACAAGAAACCACGTTTTAAAATAAATTCACCCATTATATGGACACAACAACGGAAACAGGATATAGGCAAATCCATTGACAACAAAACAATAGAGTATAGGGAGTGACACCAACAAAGCCTTTGTTCGCGGGAAGCCTAACGATTGGCT
>OY744528.1:9629079-9644079 GCA_963556195.1 Sepiola atlantica | reverse complement strand
GAAACAGATGAACAAAAATAAGTGAGAAGAGAAAATATGAATGGAATCTGTAATCAATTGATAAATATTTCACGGTTTAAATACCAAAACAGTCAATAGAAGAAGGTTTACAGTCAAGCAATTTAAAATGTCATATTATTTTAATATGTTTCTTTTGATAATGAGAGGTTCCACTCTCAAAAATTAAAGTTGAGTCCCTATTCCGGACCTTTTAAATTGCTTGATAGTGAACCTTTTTTCTATTTACTGTTTTGGCATTTAAACCATGAAATATTAATAAATTGGGTAGAGTTTCCATTCATATTTTCTCTTCTCACTTATTTTTGTTCGTCTATCCCACCTTCCGGTACCTATATCGCATTGTTCCTGACTCGGATTACGAACTTACATTTCTATTTACCAGCAATGCTTCAAGCAAACTACAATTTCCTTGTATACACACACATATATATATATATATATATATATATATATATATATATATATATATATATATATATATATGTTGGTGTTCACATATTTCGTATTTGGTTTTCAAACATCAGGTTATAAAGTTACGCGTATTTCAAGCAGTTTCCTACTGTCATTTATTTAGTGTGTAAAACAAGGGAGTTAATTTCGTATACCACATTATGAGCGGCTGTGTATTGTTTGAATGTAAATTTATTTTTTTCAGATCTAGAAAGTTTGACTATTTTTCCAACGTACTTTTGATGAAACGGGTATTCTTGTACGTATATGTTAGGGTTAGGGTAAGGGTTAGGGTTAATACGAACTGGACTGGGAAATAAGCTTCATGGGGAAAAATTGATTATGGATATACGTATATGGAATATGTCATATCTGAGGTTAAGAAGTAAAGAAAAATCGTTTTGAAAACCTTTAAGGCAAAGTAATATTTTTTCAGCGAAATAGACTGATGAATGGAAGAAGACGATTCCATGAAAAACAGCCGACAAAATCATAGATTGACGATTTCATATGTTCGAGGTTATTCGGAAGCTGAACTTGTCAAGGCACATTAAAATAACACTTAAAAATTATATGTTTTTTTTTTGTTTTTTTCATCTTTTATTTTTTGTTGAAAGGAATGTGTTATATTGCTTTCAGGGATAAAGAAGCTAGCAGATGCAGGGAGGATTTCAGCGGATGCCTGTAGCAATAAAAATTGCCATTTTTTGTTTTGAAAATTCTTTTTACGTCTATTTAGAATTATGAAACACAATTTTCAAAAAGGGAAAAAAAAACAGGTTATTAGACGGTCGAAGAGGTTGGATCACGTTCGAATGGAATTCTGTGTTAATTACATAATTTTAATTAATTGTTAGAAATAAAATTGAAATTATTCGAGAGTAGTGTTACCCCCTTTTTGCATTAATCTGAATTAAACTTAACATAGCTCACATGTGGACCCCTTACGCCTTGCAGTTGTGTTCCAAATTAGAAAAGATAGCTTCTTTAATTTTATAAACAACAATGTTCTTCATAGAATTTTGTGAGATTTTAAATTACATACTTTAAAAATTAAATAAAGATGTGGGTAAAAATGAACTAAATAAGTTCTTGAACATTTTATATCATCTAAGTTCACAAGATAAGATAAACATTACTATTAGCGACACGAATTATTTTAAAAGAAATACCGTGTGAAAATTAAGCAAAAACACTTTATTTGTGACCTATTTGCGTAAAAAAATTAATATTTAATATTTAAAAGAAGTTTTAAGCAATGATCGACTATTAGTTTAGAAGTAGACCTTCTCCTACACTTTTTCTAAATTAGCTATTCTTAGTACATTCTTTCACATTTAGGAATAAAAAATAAACCAATAGCAGATTCGCTGTCAAAAAACAGATGGGTATTCGGAGTCAACACCACAACCGTCACTCACAATATTCCGACTTATAAATATTCATGTTTCTCTCTTCATATTTTCCAAATCGTGCGATTTATGAAACAACCATCCCCTGTGCGTCATAAGATGCTTAAATCTGTGATAAATAGCGAAGTTGTCAATCACTTCAACAACAAACATTTACACAGTGACAAGCAATATGATTTCCGTACTGCGAAATCAACAGCTGATGTGCTGACTGTAATATAACATGAGATCAGTGAATTTATTAAAAAGGGCTAGTTTCTGAGAAAATAGCTATTCACATATTAAAGGCGTTTGATCGAGTTTTGCATAGAGGTCTTATTCACAAGATTTCCAGCTGCGGAATGTCTTCTGAACAATCAACTGTTACTATCATAGGTTCATAAAAAATAGTCGTTAGTGGACAGAAGTTCGAAGCTTATTTTATCAACGCTGGCGTGCCTCAAGGATATATTCTTGGCTCAACTCTCTACCTGATCTTCATCAATGATCTATAAAATCACATTCAAATCATTCAATCATCTCTTGTGCTTCATAAGTAAATGGTTGAATATGTGATAGAATCGAAAATGTGTCATACACTTCAACAAAAGCAACTCACACAGTGACAAGCAATATTGGTTCATATACTGCGAAATCAACAGCTGGTGTGCTGACTGTAATCTCACATAAGATTAGTGAATTTATTGGCGAGTAGCTAGTTTCTAGAACAATATCAAACGCCTTTGATCGGGTTTGGCATAAAGGTCTTCTTCCCAAGATTTTTTGCTATCGAATATCCTCTCAACCATCAACTTTCACTTTGATAGGTCCATAAAAGTAGTCGCAGAAGTTCGAAGCTTAGAGTATCAACGTCGGCGTGTTTCAAGGATCAAGTATAGGCCCAACTTTTCATCTTGATCTTCATCAATGATCTCTAAAATCGCATTAAAAATCATTCGTCTACAGTAATGCTGACGACACAACCATCTATGGCAACACTTCGAAGAGCAACAATGACTAAGGTCTTTCTGATTCTCTCTCTTCCTACCTAGAGCAAGTGGTGCAATGGGGGGAAAAGTTGGCTGATTACTTTTAATGCGTCCGAAACCAAGCTTCTCTCTTTTCACCACCAACGCTCTCACGACAATTGAAATAAATGTGTCTCGTTTTGAGGGAGCTAGCGCTTTGACAATCTTCTAAGGAGGCTGACCGTCACTTCTTACCTGAAATGTAAGACTTAGATCAAATCGGTTGCAAAGGGTTTCTGGACAAATTGTTGGATCATTCTACCACTCCAGAATGTATCTCACTCGTGACGCAATCTTCTACCTGTATAAGAGCATAAATAAATCTACAAGATAGGGTATTATTGTCACATCTTGAAAGGTGCTGCTCAGTTCACTTTTTCATGCCTTGACAGAGTGCAACACCGACTTCAAAATTTAGCGAGCGATGCCATCTTCTCTTCCCTACAACCTCTTTCTTATAGAAGAGACATTGCTCGTCTTTGCTACGTACTATTATTTTCATGACAGGTGCTTGGATGAGCTTCAATATATGCCACCCACCTTGTAAAACATTTACAAATGTAACCCGTCTACCTACAACCACTGTCAATATTTTTTTCTTTCTCCCTTTCTGTACCTAAAACTTAACGAAACTTCCATGGGCAAAGTTTCTTTCCTATAACTACCCGAGTTTGGAACTCATACCGCGGGGCTGCTTCCCAGTTTACTACAACATTATTGTTTTCAAGTTCAATGCAAACAAATTCTTACTAAGGCGTCCTCCTAAGAAATAAAATTCTTCCAAACTCCCACCACCAGTACAAATCATCAAACACCTGGCACTCATTAACCCTTATCCTCGAGTGGCCATTGGGCCTTGATAAGTTGTGACTCTTTAATAAAATAAAATAATTACTGGATTACGCCGGATATATAAAGTTACTTATTTCGATTTCACTTTACTGAAATTTATTTCAATCGATGCCATTTTATTTAAAGTTCCTCTCAACCAATGAATGCTGAATATATCCGTGTGCCTTACCCTAAAACTGTAATGTATAAAAAAATAATAAAATAGTTCATATGATGCAATGCGTTGGACGCAAAAGAACATAAATGTGCTTGTCCAATCCTGTGTAGACATTTTTTTATGATGGATATACCAACTAGTATGCAACAATTATTGATAGTTTTAAGCTCTGAATTTAATTGGATTGAATCTATACTTCACAAGTAGATACTAATTAACTTTAGTTTTGTATTCTTTATTTTCTACAGACATTTCATTATATTGCTGATTGCTTCTAGATAAAAATGAGGATCGCTTATTAGGATTCTTTGGAGATGAGAATTACTAATTAGGATTGTCTAGAGATGAGGATTGATAATTTGGATTGTTTGGAGATGAGAATGACTAATTTGGATTGTCTAGAGATGGGGATTGATAATTTGGATTGTTTGGAGATTAGGATTACTAATTCGGATGTTTGGAAATGAGGATTGTAAATTCGTATGTTTCGAGATGAGAATTGCAAATTCGGATTGTTTGGAGATGAGGATTGCTAATTTGGATTATTTGGAGATGAGGATTGCTAATTTGGATTATTTGGAGATGGGGATTGCTAATTCGGATTATTTGGAGATTATGATTGCGAATTTGGATTGTTTGCAGATGAGTTTTCTAATTAGGATTATTTGGAAATTATGATTGCTGATTTGGATTGTTTGGAAATGAGTTTTCTAATTTGGATTGTTTGGACACGAAGATTGCTAATTCAGATTGTTTGAAGATGAGGATTACTAATTCGGATTGTTTGGAGATTATGATTGCTGATGTGGATTGTTCGGTGATAAGTTTTCTAATTAAGATTGTTTCGAGATGAGGATTGCTAATTTGGATTGTTTGTATTATTTGGACTCTAGCTTTCTCCAGACCTATCTTTTTGAACTTTTGTATAGGTGTGTCCAACTCAAGAACCTATACGGAATTTTAAAAACAGACCAGTGACGAAATGAATAAAATGTTTCTTAAAAATCGGTTCACAGTTACAGTGTTCTGGTCGTTAAAATCCGTCTAGACCAGGGGCGGGTAACCTCCGGACCGCGGGCCACATACGGCCCGCGTAGGCTTAACGTCTGGCCCGCCACTTTGCTATGCTTTATTATTGCAATCTGGCCCGCGGACCTCCCAGTAAAACTCATATCATTTTGTGACATAGACGTAAAAGTAGGTTTCAATTAAGATTTACAGTGGGATAAAAATGTATAAATATCAGCGAGCGATGATGCATGTATATTTCATTTTTCTTTAACTATTAAGAGATAAAAATAGAAAAAGAGAAAGAGAGAGGCAAAGAGGAAACGTGAGACGTGGAGAGGGCATGAAACAGAGAACGCGTGTCAAAACCAATGCTGGATCAAGTTGCTACTTCCCCGTCATTATTTTTTATGAGTCCAAAATGTCTCTTCGTCAGCGCATTTTATATCATCACATACAGAATTATCTTGAGAAAAAAAAATCAGATTTGTAGAGTGTTCAATGCAATTTTTCTACAATTTAGTTATGTAAACAAAATATAGTAATTCTGAGATTTCGTTTTTCACTCCGGCCCGCGATCTCCTTCTCAAAGTCTCATCTGGCCCTCACTCTGAAAAGGTTGCCCGCCCCTGGTCTAGACTAAGGTCAGTTTTATTTTTGTTACTGTTGTGAAGTTGTCCAACAGTAAATAATAAATAAAGGAAGTAAAGTCGAGGGTTGGTTTAACAAGCGTATTAACAAAGTAAGTAAGTGACTAGCACTTGGCTAGAAAGTTACAAGACTGTGCTTTGTCTTCTCTGTGTCTCTGGTGACTCACACTATTTATAGTGACAACCGGTGTAGTTTCTCCTGTGTAAGAACGGCCGGTGTAACAGTTACCATCCAGATTTCCTTTCTTTTGGGAAGTTCAATTTTACTTACATTTAAAACCGATCTAGTGTCTTACTCTGCCATCATTTGGAGGCAGTTAAATTGAAACAGTTCTATCCGGCCATGGCTGACGGAACAAGACAATCTACTCCATTTATCAAGAGGCCATATATATCCAAATAACGCAACTGCAGTTTTCGAAATATTTATTTAAAAAGTATTTACTACATTAATATAATTTATTTGGTAACAGTTTCAAATATATATCATGAAAATTCCATTTTTATTGGTTAATGTATTCATCTTTTTTTCTTCCTTTTAACTCTGAAGAATTTCTCGCTAAAACCAATCGTGTTTGAAATCTAACGAAATCAACTCCAAAGAATGAGAAAACAATGACACGTTTCGTTTTTCCTATCACTTTTACATACGTTTTTTTGTTTCGTTTTATTGTTGTCGAACAAAAGCAATTACTATCGTTGCTGTTAATTAGCAGTAAATGTTATTTCATTTATGAAAGAGACAAATAAATAAAGTTTCGACATCACATGAATAAATTGAATAAAATCGGAAAGAAAAAGTGATTTCATCTTTTATCTTCGAAATCGTTTGAAACTATCAACTCCAAAGGCGAACTCTTTTCTTCAGTCGAAAGAACATGAGTCTTCAACAACAACAACAACAACAACAATATTCTACGGCGCTTATTCTTCAGATGCGTCCATTTGATCTGCGCGTTTAACGACGAGATTCTTAGTTCACACCTGAGCTTGAAAGATTGATCAACCGACCTATAGCGATACGTTGATCTAAAAAGAGGTATGTAACACTTATAACCGAACGATGCAAATCTTAGTTGAAAATTACACGTGACAAACCAACTGAAATGCTTTTTCATTGATACGTGACAAACCAACTGAAATGTTTTTTCATTGATACGTGACAAACCAACTGAAATGTTTTTTCATTGATACGTGACGGATCGACTGAAATGCTTTTTGATTGATACGTAACAGACCGACAGAAATGCTATTTCTTATTCATGCACTATGAAACGACTAAATGTTATTTCTATCTATGGGTAACAGACTTACAAAAATGCTATTAAAACTTATGTATAACAGACCGCCAAAATTGTATTTAAAACTTATGTATAACAGACCGCCAAAAATGTATTTAAAACTTATGTATAACAGACCGTTAAAATTTATTAAAATGTTATGTATAACGGACCGCCAAAAATTTATTTAAAACTCATGTATTACAGACCGCCAAAAATGTATTTAAAACTTATGTATAACAGACCACTAAAAAATGATTTAAAACTTATGTATAACAGACCGCCACAAATTTATTTAAAACTTATGTATAACAGACCGCCAAAAATTTATTCAAAACTTATGTATAACAAACCGTCAAAAATTTATTAAAACTTATGTATAACAGACCACCAAAAATTTATTTAAAACTTATGTATAACAGACCGCCAAAAATGTATTTAAAACTTATGTATAACAGACCACCAAAAAGTTATTCAAAACTTATGTATAACAGACCACCAACAATTTATTTAAAACTTATGTATAACAGACCGCCAAAAATGTATTTAAAACTTATGTATAACAGACCACCAAAAAGTTATTCAAAACTTATGTATAACAGACCACCAAAAATTTATTCAAAACTTATGTATAACAGACCACCAAAAATTAATTTAAAACTTATGTATAACAGACCGCCAAAAATGTATTTAAACCTTATGTATAACAGACCGTCAAAATTTATTAAAAAGTTATGTATAACAGACAGCCAAAAATGTATTTAAAACTTATGTATAACAGACCGCCAAAAATGTATTTAAAACTTATGTATAACAGACCACTAAAAAGTTATTCAAAACTTATGTATAACAGACCACCAAAAAGTTATTCAAAACTTATGTATAACAGACCACCAAAAATTTATTTAAAACTTATGTATAACAGACCGCCAAAAATGTATTTAAAACTTATGTATAACAGACCACCAAAAAGTTATTCAAAACTTATGTATAACAGACCACCAAAAATTTATTTAAAACTTATGTATAACAGACCGCCAAAAATGTATTTAAAACTTATGTATAACAGACCGCCAAAAATGTATTTAAAACTTATGTATAACAGACCACTAAAAAATGTTTTAAAACTTATGTATAACAGACCGCCAAAAATTTATTTAAAACTTATGTATAACAGACCGCCAAAAATGTATTTTAAATTATGTATAACAGACCGCCAAAAATTTATTTAAAACTTATATATAACGAACAGTCAAAGATTGATTTAAAAATTATGTATAACAGACCGCCAAAAATTGATTTAAAACATATGTATAACAGACCACCAAAAATTTATTCAAAACTTATGTATAACAGACCGCCAAAAATTTATTTAAAACTTATGTATAACAGACCGCCAAAAATGTATTTTAAATTATGTATAACAGACCGCCAAAAATTTATTTAAAACTTATATATAACGAACAGTCAAAGATTGATTTTAAACTTATGTATAACAGACCGCCAAAAATTGATTTAAAACATATGTATAACAGACCACCAAAAATTTATTCAAAACTTATGTATAACAGACCGCCAAAAATTTATTTAAAACTTATGTATAACAGACCCTAATTTAAAAAAAAACTTATACATAACAGACAATCAAGAAATCTTTAGTATTATTAAGTTTTGAACTGTTTGAATCAGCAACACTCATTCAGAGCGTGTAGACGTAAATGTCAACAGTCAGCCGATGTTAATTGCATATAAATCAGTAAATCATCATAATCGTTAGAAAGATAAATTACAATTATGCACTTCACATCTACCTGGAGATACAAAAACGATAACTTGGCTTTAGTTCTGTCACAAAATTTAATCACCCAGACTTAGAAAATCTTTTGTTGCCTCACTACTTATTGAGATTAGTTCAATTTGTAAAGAATGTAACTAAAATGGAGATTATTAAATATTTTCTAGATATTCAATAATTTAAGATATAGAACTATATTTGTTATCATAAAAAATATATTTAGTCTGTATTAATTATTAATTCCAATATTAGGACAATATTATTATTAATTAAATGCTCTTGTTTATTAATACAACAAGAATATTTTGAATAATTATGCTAATTTCGACTACTGTTATCATCTTAGGTGTTATTCTCACAATGTGTTCGTAACATTCGATACTATTGAATAAGTATAAATATTTGAATATACTCTACTTCTCCCACTCGTTCTCTCTTCCTATTTCTCCTCATTAGAGGCAGTTCATTGTAAGGTAATTACATTCTCAACAGTTCATTTAAAACTAATAGTTTCCAATTTAGTTATCTCCCCACAAGGGGACAGATGAATTAATTATCAGTTTTTAATTTGTAAAATCCCGCTTCTCGCGAGAGCATTTTTAACTGAGAAGAACATTTAACTTTCGCTCAGTCTCCAAGGATATTTCTCCTGGCACTGATGAGAGTACGTATACTCCACTTCGATCATAGCTCAAGGCTTCAGAAATCGAAATCAGATTACGAAACATTTGCGACACTAGATGCTGAAAAGTTCTAGAATTCAAAATGACTTAATTTTTTTTAGAAAATCACGTAAACAGAAAGATTCCTTGAACTTCAATTTCTTCTGAACACATCTTAAGTTAAATCCTTAAATTTTAGACATTTTCGAAAATCAAAAATCATGTAATAGATTTTGATCAACAATGGAACAAGGATTCTAGAGATAGTGATCTTGATTTTAATCGTCTTAACAGTACACCAAATTAGGGCAAAATGTTTTTTGAGAATGATGTTAAAAATATGTCAGTTAGTGATAAAAAAAATGTTATTATTTTAAGTACATTTTTTAAGAATACTCTAAACAAAGGTCAGTTATTAAAAAAAAATTGTCATTATTTTAAGTACTTTTTTTTAAATTTATAAAACATGTATTGAGTAAAAATACTTTAGACCTGCGTGCGAGTCGAACTCGGCTATTGACATCGTAAAACCTACTGCCTTAGTCATGTGTACTCTGCCTATTTTTTGTCCATCAATCAGGTTTCTTTTTGTGCACAGATAGAAACACTCACAAAACACAGAAAAGACTTTTGATAGTTAATGGACTATTCATTTGGGTCAATGTCTAGCAGATATGGAAAGTATTATGGATTATTACAGTAATTAATAAATGAGTAAATATATAATTTTTATAAATAAATGAGTAAATGTACAATTTTTATAAATAAATGAGTAAATGTACATTTTTATAAATAAATGTGTAAATGTACAATTTTTTATAAATAAATGAGTAAATGTACAATTTTTATAAATAAATGAGTAAATGTACAATTTTTTTATGAATAAATGAGTAAATGTACAATTTTTATAAATAAATGAGTAAATGTACAATTTTTATAAATAAATGATGGTAAATGTACACTTTTTATAAATAAATGATGATAAATTAGAATTGCATGCGTTCTTCTTCCGCAATTTGAATAGGAAAGAAAATAAGTAAATTTATATGCTTGTACATATCTGTATATCAGCACACACACACACCCACACACACACACCCACACACATACACACACACATATATATATATATATATATATGTGTGTGTGTGTGTGTGTGTGTGCGTATGACAGCATTGGGGTAAAGGCGCCAACTGTCAACTCGACGGTCTTGCAACAATGAAGAGCTGTAATACAGCGAAACAGTTTTATGTGGATGACTATATATGAATAGTTCGTATGCAAAACACGATAAACGCCATTGATAAATTTACAAAACAGTCACTACAAAAAGTGTTGTATTTCTACACTCGACTACATCCCAAAATTATGTTTTACATAATATAACATCGGCATTTTTGTCTGTCAAATAAAACAAGCTTATAGTTATATCTAGAGTTGATATATTTGTCCTATTATTGTTTTATGTCGCTATTTAAAATAATTTGAGGCTTGCACTCGAACTCTTCATATATATATATATATATATATATATATATATATATATATATAAGTAGTATTGGTTGGTCGTCCATTTAAAGCATTGTTGGATATGTTAATAAAATTGATATGTAAGCCATTAACAATGCGAGATTAATTTATATGTATATATATATATATTTTTTACATTAATCTTTTATTTCGGAATAAATTTCATCTTCAGAGGTGACCAGATATTGAGTCATTTGTTTTTTATCAAAAACAAGAATAACCAAACTTATTTCTTTGTTACTTGATAAAACGCCTCTCCCCCTGGTTGTGTTGGCGGCCATGATTCAAATTCCGGTGTCGAACGAAGAGCCTGGCTAGCTCCTAGGTTAAGTAGTATTGGTTGGTCGTCCATTTAAAGCATTGTTGGATATGTTAATGAACTTGATATGTAAGCCATATATATTATATATATATATATATATATATATATATATGATTATTTTTATTTACACAGACATGTACAAGATCTGCGACACTGGCATGTCGATGTTATTGATCAGCAGTTATTATGAACTAAGATCTCATCAGGCATATTTAGAATCCGATCTTAACCATAGATCATATTTGGAAAGAATGAAAAGCCATGTCTGTGTACATAAAAATAATCATATATAAAAGCTCTATTTGATATTGAGCACTTTTTATAAACCCGCTCGAAATTCTTTGGATTACTACCCTGTGGACTTTTTAACTGGATTATATATATATATATATATATATATATCATAAGTCAATGAAAATAATAAGATCTGCAAAGAGAAGCGAATAATAATCTTCGGTTGTTCAAAACAAGGACCTTTAGTGAATAACAATATTTATTTTGCCTCTCTTTCATTCCTTGAGCCAAGTCTTTCGGAGATTAAAATCTTATCATAAGAGGAGGGTAATGATGGATAAGTTGACAGATGAAGACAGTCAATATTCGAAATTTGAAAAACTTTTAAAGTTCAAACGGGTATTTTCCAATGTTTGAAATTTGAAAAAAGTTGTAAACGGGTATTTTCCGGAGTGTCATCAAATCGGAAATCCAAGTAGTTCAAGGGGTTCAGATTTATCAGATCCAAAAGAATCCGTGTAAAGATCCAACGACAATGTAAGAAAATTCCTTATTTAATAACAAACAGAAACAAACATACTATTCCAAAACACAAGAAATAAAAGTGAAAAAAGAAAGATAAGAAAAACAGCAAGCCAAAACATTTACAAAATCACATCAAAGATGACAATCAGTTTTCGAATAGTGGACATGTGTTTTATTATTAAATAGATTGTGCTTTGAATAGCAGCCTGTTAAACTAAAGACTATATATTTATTTATAGGTTGTAAAATGCGCGTATGGATAAATGAAAAAAACTATATTCATTCGCGAAAATAATAATAATAAATACAAATTATGATTGTGGACTATTTTTTCTTTGGTCATTTGGAATGCAACCGAACATTATATATGCTCTAAAGCAGAAAACAGTACTTCATTGAGCTTGCCATAATGGATATGATACTATAAGGGATATATACATAAAATATGTTTTTGATATAAACTTAGAAATATATGTAAATATATACATATATATATATATATATATATATATATATAATATTAAATTATATATTTTTCATAATTTTTATACATCTACGTACGACGTCTGTTCGAGCGTCCGGCTCTCATCGTCTCTCTCTCTTTTTCTCTCTCTCTCTCTCTCTCTCTCTCTCTCTCTCTCTATATATATATATATATATATATATATATATATATATATATATATATATATATATATATATATATATTGCGAGATCCTACACGGTTTGTTGATGTTGATCACTATTAACTGCTCGTTGTAAATACCCGCCGACTCGGGTAAGTCTTTTGACTGTGAATCAGTGGCGATTTGTGATCGGGGTTCGTGCCCGCCGACCGTCGAGAATTAACTTCCTGCATTGAAGATTGCGTAAGCATGAAACATCGATGTCTGTAGGTAATAAGTAATTAATATTTATTAATAAATAGTCTCTCTCTCTTTCCTTCTCTCTCTCTCTCTCTCTCTCTCTCTATATATATATATATATATATATATATATATATATATATATATATATATGAAATGTCACATAAGTTCAGACCAACATGTTTAATTGTTTCAAGCTCGGGGGGGGGGGCGTACCACTATAAGCAATCCCGCAGAGAGCAGTTTATACTAAAAATTCCCGAACCCCCAAAATGTCCAACTTTGGTCTGCTCCACAATTTTGAAACTTAAGATAACATGTTGATATACACATTTGTAACATCGTAAATAAATAAATATAGTACGCTTTTTTATGAAAGAATCGAGCATACTTTCTAGTCTCTTTCCACCCAATGGGACCAAAAATCATATATATGTGTATGGGTTTTTACAAAAATATTTATTTAAGTATATACTATATATATATATATATAACATTGCTTTTAAATGAATAATTTATCTGATGAACAAAAAGTCAAAGTTGAAACTATATCTCTCTCTTTATTCTGCTGCGAAACACGCGTAAGATCTAGAAAAAGCATTGTATTTAGAACAAATAAACATAATAAATTTTAAAAATATAATATAAACATATAAAAGGTCTTTTAGACAAATAGGGATTACAAGTATTCTCTGATATATAAAAGTAAAACGATTGAAGTAACAGAAGAAAAGTTTGGTTATTGATTGATTGTTCATTTTGCAATTGAAATGCACTTATTTATATATATATATATATATATATATATATATATATATATATATATATCAGTAATGAGTAACAAAACGTACTGATATTCAAAACTTTTATTCATCCCACAGTGTTATCTGATCGTCAGCTATGTAAAATCATGCTATGGAACAAGCCGAGACCGGAGAAGAAAAGAGTAATTTTCTTATCTTTATGTAAATATTTATTTAATTATATATATACATATATATATATATATATATATATATATATATATATATATATATGTTTGTCAAGTTTAATCTTTTTGTTGTTGTTAGTATTTTGCGATCACTTATAAGTTTTTTTATTCTACTATTTCTTTACTTTGCTACACATAGTAATTGTAAATAATTTGTAAATAATTGTAAATAATTGTAAATTTGTATATTAATTGTAAATAATTGTATAAAATTGTAAATAATTTGTAAATAATTGTAAATAATTGTAAATTTGTATATTAATTGTAAATAATTTGTAAATTTGTAATTTGTAATTTTTAAATTTGTAATTTGTTATTTGTAATTTGTAAATTTGTAATTTGTAATTTGTAAATTTGTAATTTGTAATTTGTAATTTGTAATTTTGTAAATTTGTAAATATTAATTATAAATAATTTGTTCTCTTAAGGAGATTTTTTTCTATATATAACATTTTAATTCATTATTTGAACGATTGTTTTTATTTCATCATACAACATTTTTTTTACATCTACCTGAGGTTATATGGCTAATCAAGTACTTGTATGGGCCTGCATGCTTGGTTTTTTTTTACTTAATAACGTATTTTCTTAACTTCATGATTTCACATTTACCTTTAGAGTAGACATTACAGTTGATATTTATATAACTACATATTTATTAATATCAAGGTTGTATTCATTTGCGGAAATGGTTAAAGTCCGGCTCAGAACTACTTAATAATCTTCATATGATTAGTATAAAGTTTGAGCTGAAAATTTTTTAAAAAAATAAATGTTTATATAAATAAATAATCAACTTGTGTTTAACTTTTCGAATCTCTTTCTCATCAATCATAATACTACCCACATTTTGAACACAGTTTCTCTCCTCTTTACCTAGCCTCTCAAAATCCATGTCACACCTCACAACAAACACAAATCTCAGCCTTCTTTCACCTCTCCTACCTCAATTATAGTTTCACTCCTCCTAATTTCATAGCTGTCTCAATCTTGTCCACTTAAAGTTTTCCATATTCATTTGAAAATTTCTCGACCATTCACTCTCACATTCTGGACTCTCTGGGTTTCATAGTAGCTACGGCTGTTATATCCCTTCATCTTACTACCATGCCCACACCAAACTACTATGTCATTGTTCTTAAAACTATCTTCATGAGGAAGTCTTATGATAAAGACGAAATGTTGATGAATACATAAAAACTATCTTTTGTTGTTTTCCTTTTTCATATTTTATATAT
>OY744528.1:9454079-9626579 GCA_963556195.1 Sepiola atlantica | reverse complement strand
TGAACTAATTAAGAAACTCTTCACGTATGATGACCTTGAAATTGAGATGACATGAGAGAGAAGGAATACCGCAATCATTTCAGTGGGAGTAGTGCCACTTGGTTTTATGTATAACGGGACTGATCCATATGTTGAGAAATACGAAGTCGATCCTGTGTTAGGGATAGAAAGGACACTGTGTATCCATCACTATACACACGTTAAAGGAGGCATAGATAATAAAAGTAGTCATATTAGACAACGTATCGACTTAAAAGATCACTTGTGAGATCAAGTTAGCGGAATGTTTACTGAGATTCGTTGGAAGTAGTAGGAACAACACTACCACAACACCACCACACCAACCAACAACAACAAAAACAGCAAAACATCAACAATAATAATTAAAAATAATAATAATGAGAATTTAAAAAAAAAAATAATAATAACAATAATAATGAAATGAATCAATGAACGGAAATTACAAGAAACACCATAATCTCTCCTCCTTCACTTCTCCCCTCCCGCCCCCCCCCCAAAAAAAGAAAATGGTGCCGGCCTAGGCTGACACCAGACAAAATATTTGTAACGGGTCGAGGAGGATGAGAAGACCGAGGACGGACAGCACAAACCAAAATTCCACTGGAAAAGTGAGTAGAATGCTGGGACCTTGGAAAGACTTATTGCCACCTAAATCCCAGAGAAGACCAATGGTCCTTACTAGCGAGAAATCAATGGTAAACGGCTGTTGCGATACCGCAACGTCATTTGCGGTGGTTATCGAAAAGCGGTGAAGGATACTGAAAATCTGGGGAGACTTGTTGTCAGTCAGACTCCAGGAAATACCACTGGTTGTTCTCGGTGAGCAATCACTGGCCATGACCTGTGTGAGGACTCCTGGTGAGTACAAATAATAATAGACATAGTTGATAAGTAACATTCATCGACGCCCTAATTCTTTAATCCGAAATAGAAATACTATTCGGGTTTAAATTATCACCATAAATTACGGACGGGCAACTATACATTCTTACATCTACTTTTTTTTATTCTTGTATCCGATTTGGTATATCAACAATTGTTTGCTTATAGATGTTTTTTTTTTTAATTCACACGTGTCTGCAATTTTACCATAATGTATCGGATTATACAATCCTTCAGGTTCCAAAACCCGATATAACAAGGTAAAAATACGCAGTATATGTGGTCAGAGGGAGTGACTGTGGATAACATGTTACCCTAGTTTTAAGGTGGGGGATGAAATAAACCTTCTTTTTCAATCTCGTAATAAACACTTAGACTGTGTGGGCATCTTCATTCTTCAATAAATAAGCTCCTAGACATACAGTTACATGTGTGAACTTTGACGGAGACAACATTAATTATAATGTAAATGGCTGTGATGTTGATTTGGGTTTTTACTTGTTTAAATTTTACACATAAATATGTATAAATATATAAATTAATATATATATATATATATATATATATATATATATATATATATATATATGACTCTGTGTACCGGGTTCGCGCCTCTCGACTGTCCGAAATTGTTACTTCCCTGCACTGATGAGAGCGATAAGCTTGAAACGCTAGCGTCTGTAGGTATAAATAATTTAATATTTATTTATAAATATTATACTAAGCCCCTTTAAGAAATTAAAGTTGAGCACTCTCGGGGAAGTTAAAAATAGACTGTCAAAAAGCTCTAATGCAAAGTTCCGAATACGTTCGGTGAAAACTCTCGACTAGTCTTCTATCTGTGCCCGCTTCTAGGTACCTATAGATCTTAATTTCCCTAAATCACGTGACAGTTTCCGTGGGCCGAGTGGATATGGCTGACTCTGTGTACCGGGTTCGCGCCTCTCGACCGTCTGAAATTGTTACTTCCCTGCACTGATGAGAGCAATAAGCTTGAAACGCTAGCGTCTGTAGGTATAAATAATTTAATATTTATTTATAAATATTATATATATATATATATATATATATATATATATATATATATATATAATATATATATATATATATATATATATATATATATATATATATATATATTAAACTCAAAGAAATATGCAAAATGCATTAAAAAAAACATGTGTTAGATGCAGATAGTTTTATTAAAATGAAAATTAAAAAAATGTTTTCATCTGAACTTTTTTATCTAATAAATTCGCTTGATACAACAAACCTCGTCAGTACTTTAGACAAATAAAAAGTTATTTTCTTTTTTTTTTTTCGGTAACAATCTTTCCTGGTCTTGTAGAAGTGACGTCCGATGTGTGTGGACTTACGGCAAAAAAGAAAACAAAGGTTAATACCTTCTATTTGTCTAAAGCCTTTACGAGGTTTGTTGTATCAAGCGAAATTATTAGATAAAATGTCAAGATGAGAAAATATATATATTGTTTTTTTTTTGTATCTTTTTATTTTTTATTTATTTATTTCGATTTTAATAAAAAATATCTGCATCTAACACATGGTTTTTAAAGGCATTTTGTCTCTTTCTGTAAGTTTAAAATTTGAAAAATGCTTACAAAATGAACTTTCCTCAAATTTACATATATATATATATATAGTTAATTTTTACAAACTAATTTTTAATTTTTTACGTATATATATATATATATATATATATATATATATATATATATATATATATAGAAAGTAGTTAGTAAAATAATGTAATATTTTAATTTAAATAAGCTAGTACGTTCGAGTTCTTTTTAATTAGATAATGGTGTTTGTAAAGTTATATTTATCAATTTAAAGAATTGATTTTATCGCGTTTTGCATTCGAACTATTTATATATATATATATATATATATATATATATATATATATGATAATAGACAAAAAGAAAGGGTTACGACGTAATATTATATATGTATTCATCAACGTTCGTCTTTATTATAAGACTTCCTCAACATGATTGTCTGAAAAAAATATAACACAAGTACAATTGATTTGATGGTGACGGCGGTAGCCGGCTCAGAAGTTGAAGCCGCTTAAGCAAAAAATCAATAATAGATATGAAATTAAAAGTATAATGTATACTATAAAATGTGAACATATTAAATAATTTATGCTCAACATACAAGATAAACAAATGAGAGAAGAGAAATTAAAGATGTGACAAAAACAAATATATTACGTCTTTAGTTATTTAAACCAAGGTATATTCAATTAAATATGTCTTTCTTCCCTAAGCCATGGCTTTTCAAAAGGTGGATTCTATTACATTTGAACCCACTGCTGCACTCTTCATGAATTATCTAACGGTGAACTTTTTCTTTGCTTTTTCAACCTTTTTTCTTTCTACATTTTCAACATTTTTCTTTAAATTTATATAAAACATTTCTATTTACACCTTTTAAAATGATGGCTGTGGCATGAGCTTCATCACAAATCTATATATTTGTACTTCTCTAATGATAAGAATCCATTTTTGTTTAAAGCCAGGTAGGAAAAATAAAAATTCTTTAATTGAATATACTTTGTGTCCATGATTGAAAGCGTAATAGATTTATTATTGTAACATATTTTATTTCTCTTCCTTCATTTGTCATATATATATATATATATATATATATATACATATATATATATATATACATATATACATATACACATATATATATATATATATATATATATACATATATATATATATATATATATATATATATATATATACATACACACGGCACAATCACGTTGACACACCGGTTCCCGTTAGATCACCGAAGTTAAGCGGCGTCGAGCCTGGCCAGTAATAAATGAATGGGTGACCATTTGGGAATACCAGGTGCTGCATGTGCTCTCTGCTTATCTCGGCATTGTTTCCAGTCGTCTTGTATTACTACTTGCCATTGGAATCAAGCAATGCCGACTCAGGAGAGCGGTTGTGGGGGATTGCGCAACCCTTGCAATTACTAATTCACGCGCGGGCAGCTTCCGATGGGAGAGTCCATCATATATATATATATATATATATATATATATATATATATATATATATATATATATATATATATATATATATATATATATAATCTTCTTGATGAAGCGTATTAAAGAATAATGTGTTGATGGTGTATAATATCGTGAATTTGAAAAGTCGTGTTAACAAAGTGTAGTATCTGTTCCGATGGATACTGCACTCCATAGACTGGTATTGTTTTGGTCTTTGGGGCTTACGCCGGTCTATTGGGCTGTCCTGTGCAGTTCTAGGAGGTCCACCCTCTTTGGGGAGGAGTAAGTTTATTACTTACTGCCTGAGGCACCCCTACCGGGGAATGCCGACGGGGCTGCCCTGGCAATTTTTAATGGGCAGAGTGGTCACCTCTCGGGCGCTGACTTTTCCCGCCCCGACCTTGGGTCACATCTTACTTGTGGGAGTAATATAAAACTGACTTTGTGCCTAACTCCTGGAGAGGAGTAAATAAATACTCAGATATCACTTAACTTCACTTCTTTTCCGGTTGAAACAGCCAACTCGCTTCATGAATTATTCAGTGGAGTGTTATTAATATGTCGATGGCGATGAGATCGATAAGACAGCTGAAAGTTAAATAGATTTATTTTTTAAAAGTGTTGAATATCAATTTAGTTTTTTTTTATTGGCCATATTTTCTTTTTTATGGAAACCGCTCCATACACCACTTGATGTAAATGGGTAAAACGAACAAAAGATGATTATTTCAAAGACTGGATATGAAAAGACCAAGGCTTTAGCTAGGAGGAAAACAGTATGCATAAAGAGAGTTTCATAATCCTGCACTTCTTGGAAAGAAGCTACTGGAATCGGAAGCTGTATTACAATGAGGTATTAAAACAGCGAATTAATGGAGACCACTAGACCAACGAGCCAAAAGGAGCTAAAACAAAAGAAGCAGGGAATATATCAGACAATTCTGAAGAACATATGCCATAATAGTATTTAGAGAAAAGACTAAGACTAGCGACAGAACTTCTGTGTGAGAGAGATAGAGAGAGAGAGATAGTGTGAAAAGTACAAATGGTAAGGCCAATTAAATTACGGATATGTTTCCTAACCTTATCAAGAACCCTCAAATGGGGCAGAGATTACCCAGCCCGAATATGACAACAGTACTCCATAGAAGGTATTATTTTTAATTTGTAAAGATAGAGAATACCCTCAAGTGGGCGAAAGTGTTTCGAGCGACAGA
Source organism: Sepiola atlantica (assembly GCA_963556195.1). NCBI lineage: Eukaryota > Metazoa > Mollusca > Cephalopoda > Sepiida > Sepiolidae > Sepiola > Sepiola atlantica. The sequence goes on along the minus strand of OY744528.1, from coordinate 9,621,401 downwards.
GAAAACCGACCTTAAGGGAATCAAAAAGAGCAATAGATCAAAACAAAAATTTGATTAGAAGGATAGATAAAAAAGCGTCAGTTTCGATGTCTCCTCAAGAACAGATCCATCAATGAAAATTCCAGAAAGAAAAGGGATACGCCTACGATTGAAAGAAAAGAGGTGAGTCTAACAGTATTAAACGAAACAAGCAAGTCCATACGCCGAATCCATAACCAAACCAAAATCAACTGCTAAATCAGCTATATATTTCAACTGATCCCAGAGAAATTGGCGAGAAGTAACACCAGAATAGATGGGGGTATCATCAGTGTAGATGCTAATATTCTGAATAATATTCTCTGGAAGATCTTTTATATATTAAAAGAAAAACAGTGGTTGGTCGAGAATAGAGTGCTGGAGAACACCAACAGTGATAGGTGGTAAGAATAAGTTAGTCGCATGCTTCACGCCGAAAGAAAAGACCTGTTAAGACAGTGGTTAAGTAGTTAACGACGCGGACTGTAAACCTGGGTGATCCAGTTCGTTCCACAGAACCACTTTCATCCAAAACTCACACCTGACCTTGTGCCTAACCACCTGGAGAGGAGGTTAATAAAATTACCACTAATTCCATAACCCTGAAGTTTGTGATTTACAGCGTATCAACAATTTTAGAATTATTTATTAATCGATGGGTTCGGTGATTTCAGTAAAGTATTTTTATGATTAACGTCTTATAATATTTATTCATGTTATTAGTTTGGTAGTTTTCCTTTTCCAAAATATATATAAAAGACGTAAAACATAAAAACGTTTACCAAAATGAATGGATCCGGCATAGAATAACCGAAAAGCTACCTATTTTTATTGTTTACTAAACCAAGATGTATGAAGGGGTAGCACCCCTTTCCCTGGATTGTTCTATTTTCACTTTATAATCTCAAGTAGTTAGAAAAGAAGCACCAAGTACCAAATAATGAATGACTTTGGTGTGACTCGACTTAGGACATTAACCTGGGTTCACGGCCGATTAACAAAATACAAAAAAGTATATATATATATATATAATATTTTTCAAATTAAACTTCAACCATCAGTATGAGAGGGACAATGTCTGCCGGTCACACGATTCGAACCCCAATACAGAAGTCACATTTAATTAAGTATTCGGAGTGCGTACCAATGTGCCCAATACGATTTTTCTGGCCATGAGAGAGTAAATTTACATCTTGATGGCAAATTCGACGGCCATATAAGCAAGCGGTCGAAAGCACTCAATAGGCGGTTCCTAGAGTGTTGAATTAAGCTGTAAATGACGGCCTGTTTTCAACTTACTTTTTAATAATATTTAAATAATATTTTTTTCAAATTAACCCATATACACATGTGGTTCATGCCAAACCTTAATCATCAGTATGGGAGGAGATAAACCTTGATGTCACATTGTTCAATCCCCAGTACGGAAGTCATAGTAGATTCAGTAGTTGAAACGCGCACCGATGTGCCCACCACGCATTGACTTAAAATGGACGAGTAAATTAACATTTTAATGGCAAATTCGGTGGCCATATAAGCAAGCTGTCGAAAGCACTCTAGAGGCGGGCCTAGTGTGTTGCTTTTCGCTGAAATGATGAAATACTGTCAACTTACTTAAAGTGGTCCATCTAGCGAGAACTTTGAATACTCATTTATAAATGATATATTTTTAAAATTAACTCATATACACATGTGTTTCATGCCAAATCTAGAATCATTAGTATGGAGAAAAAAATTCTTGAAGGTCACACGGTTGTAACCTAATACGAAAGTCATATTTAACTCACTGATGTGGCCACAACGCATTGTCTTGGAATAGAAGAGTAAATTAAGGTCTTTATGGCAAATTCGTCTATTTTAAAACCGTTTTTTCAAGGGACTGCATACCAGAGTTGGTACCATTCTGTTGAGAAATTGTGAAGCACCCAAGTAACAAACAAACAAATAAACAGCAATGGTCACTTATTTCATAGATCTAAGCCGTTAAAGAAATTACCAAGAGATGAAACCTAATACATATATTTTCAATCCATATCTGCCATTGCTAAAGGAAGCTTCTTAATCTTTAATAGTACCGACCGTGGTGATTATGACATACAATAAATTAGCTTCAAGTCTTCAACCGAAAGGCCATTTTTTACGTCCTTTTTATTGATATAGACGCTAGTATAATGTTTCGGGGGACGGCGTCTCTCTTGTGGCAAGAGGTTAATCCTGAATTACTTAAAATTCTTTTGTTAGCGTTTCAAATAACATTCCCGGCCAACCGGTCTTTTCTGAACTGTCGATTCGATTATGGTTCTTTTCTGAAAAAAAAAGGTTCCCCAATATCTTTTCTCATTCATCATAGAATGAACAAAAGCGATGAAAAATAGCAAATGACAAGGAAATACATTTTCAAATTCTTTTATTGCCGTTTTTTTATCTTCTTTCTTTCATATTTCTTTTCTCTTTCGTAAAACAATGACAGTAGGCAATAAAAAAAAATGATCATAATATATTACAAACAAAAACGAAAACAAATCAATTTCCGTCAACGACATGATCTCAGTAGAGAGCTGCACAAAAGAATTGATCTGAGCCCAAAATACTTGCCACCCTGCTCTTCTTAAAAAAATATTTTCTTTCGATATGACAGACTTGGATATTTTTGTTTAAATTAACGAATCGGAAATAAAAAAAACTGAAAATAAAATAAATAATTCTCTTCAATTATTTCATATTTCAAAATACACAACCTTTGACCCTGTATTTAATTTTAACAACTGACAAATCTCAAGCCCTGTTTATTCTTTTCCGAGGCACCATTCCATCCTGCCCATCTCTGATGGCGTATCTATTGTTATAAACATTATATGAACTAGTTCTTATGTCCAATTCGATCTCTATAGACAAAAGATGCATTTCGTTGTTCATGTGACATAATCTCTTAACTATTTTAACTTGATTGAAACCCGAACGCATTTATTAGTGTTTTATCAATTGTAGTTTCCTGCGAATTTTACATAAAACACAAAAGAAAACATGTATAATTATTATTGTTTTAGTTTTAATAGCTTTTCCTTGTTTATTAATGATCGTAAAACACGATAAGAAAGTTACATTTTCAGGTCGTCGTTGTTTTAATAGCTACACTGTTACTTTAATCTCTGAGAATGATTATGTGTATCTTTGCATTGGTATATGTGCCTGGCTTATCGTAAATTCGTTCATTTTTGGACGTTCTTCTTTCCCCCATTCCGCTCTCTTTGCGGTTTTCGTTAATTTGCCAATATATATGTTTTTCTATTTATCCATGTCGCTTATGTCACACACACATTCCTCGCACATGTGTTTTGCTTCTATTAATATATATATATATATATATATATATATATATATATATATATATATATATATATATTTGCGCCGATCTACCTTGTATTCCTATTTGTTTTCAATACTCCTAAACTATTTTGTTCTTCATCCGTCAATCGACGTCATCAAAATTTCTTTTAAACGTCCATCATATGGCCGACGCAATTTTTCCCTGTCTTGTATAGTTTAAAGAGACAGATTGTCTAAAAGATCTCCATGACAAGTAGTTAAGATGGTGCCTGTTATACTTTATAGCAATATTGCTTCTTTTTCGCCACTTGAATTGAGTTTTTACTTACGACAACTGGCTTTTGATACCTATGATTTTTATGAAGTTTTACTAATAGTTATTAGACATTAATTACTAAATATTCCCCTAGTTTCAGTTTTTTTAGGAGTATTTTAATGAGTGCATAATATGAATACAACCCCTAATTTTAAAAAAATCTTAAATATTTCTGATTTGCATTGAATTTGATCCAGAGTCGCTAGTACCTTATTAAGAACGATTCCTTAAATATCAATATTTTTATTTAGAATTGTCATAAAATTAGAAATAAAAAATAGCGTGTGTTTATTTGTGTTTCTATTTTCATTTCGACAATTATATCTGGAATGCCAGCAGATACTATTGATAGGTTGTATTAGTAGAATACTTTATTTGACACTTTTCTAGCAATCTGATTGGGTTTTATTTTATTTCTACGGTAATATCAAAAACAAACAAAAACTCGACTTCATTATTTCAGCGTATTTAAACTTGGTTAAATTAAGATAATTATTCTCGCAAGGTCTATGCGACCTCTGCTGGCATTCCAGATATAATTTCTAATATGCCGATAAAACATCAGAGCTTACATCGGCCGAAACGTTGCGAATATAAAAGCCGAGATGAGAATATTAGTCCGAATAATCTCATTAATACAGGACACATACTATTTGAAATTGAGCTCAGTAGAGATCAAACTGTGAGCTATTTTCATTTTAACATATGCATTATATGTATGGATATCTGAGACCTGGACGCCTAGAACTCGATTCATTCTTTTATATTCGAAACGTTTCGGCCGATGTAACCTCTGATGTTTTCACGGTACATTAGAAATTCGGAGCCTAATTGTTGCTCTTCTGAATCTTTATGGCGAAATAAAAAAAAACCTATGTGGAATTTCGAACTGAATTTATTATTGAATCCACGGGGCACAATAGGTAAGGGTGTATGTTGACAATCAGTTTCGCGTGAGTCATCTGGAGACTCAAGACAATAATCCTTAGGCAATGCAATGATAACTAAAAATACCATAAAACGCACTTTTTTATCCGGCCATGGCTAACGGAATGAGAACAATCAAGCCACGTTGATTAAATAAAGGGTTCAGTTTGAAATGTTGTACAGGTTCCCGTTTTACACATAACTATTCTCAAACTCGACTCTTAGTTTCCCAAATTTGACAAGATTCACCAGGAAACAGTAATTCTTTCCCCTTTGTCAGAAACATCGCTCAAGAAATATGAAGACAAAAATACAAAATAAGGAAAGCGAGATTTATGAGGCTGCGAAAAGTATATTGCAGCCTCATAACACTCGCTTCCCTTATTTATATCCTTTAGTCCTCACATTCAATGAACGATGTTACTGACAAAGGGGAAACAACTACTGTTTTCTGGATCGGAATCTATTCATATAACAGATGGCTAGTTTTTTTTACCTTGAAGTAATATTCTTTTTCGCTTCTTACATCAAGTGGATGCATGCCTTGTCTGGAGCGATTTCCATTTTAAAAATATATAAAAACCAAGATGAGAATAGTAGTCCGAATAATCCAAATAATACAAAATAGAACCTCTCCGCTTAAGAATTATTAAACGTAAGGCTTGTCTTGTTTTACAACTCATATTGAATTGCACTAAATTAAACGGTCGTGCCTTAAATATTCGAAAGAAAAAATGTCAGGGGAAGATAACTGTGATTGTCTTGCCCAAACGTCCTCTGCGGTAACTATTAAATAATTACGTCTGAATCGGGAATATATTTGATTACAATTTCGCTCATGGCAAAATAAATTACGACCTGACGACATTATTGCATTCTCTTGAAAAATGTTTTTAAACTCTGGGATGTCATTCGTTTCATTTCTTAATTTTTTTTTATTCTCGCAGAGAAGTCTTCATATTCAATTTTAATTAAATGAAAATTAATGTTTTTGGTATTTCATCCATTTTAATTGACACGAAGCTTTTCTCTTTTTTCATATTCCCCCACGTTAATATCATTACGATGATTTTAATTCCTATTTACAATTACAAACGCAATGGCCATTATTTTTATAACCGTGTCTTTTCCTCCATTTTCATTCAATGTAAAAATGAAATTTGAATATAATTAAATCAATTCTCGAAAGTCTGAATCGTAACAGAGAAGACTGGTAGCTCGAATATACACGACGCCATATTTTACATTTCTTTAATATTGAGCCTTGATCGATTTCTATAATAAATAGTCTAAAAGATAAAAATATATATATATATATATATATATATATATATATATATGTTGTATAGAAATCTAGAAGAGTTACATATTTATTTCCGGTAACTTCATTACAAACAATTCTCATATATACATCGTGCACTTATTTCGCAAATGTTTTTTTCATTTCTTTTTAACTGTGTCACACAAAACAAGGCAATAGGCTACTGCATACGTAAGGGGATACTAAGAATTATGGGTGAAAGTTTAGGGGGTCATCCTAAATTTTAAGCTCCGCAGCCAGATGTTTGTTCACATAAGTTTTAAATTAATGCATGTCTGTACACTCGGGAAAACTAGGAGCAGAGAGGGAGTTTCAAAAGCCGGCATCTCCAGAAAATAAGCTATTGGAGTTGAGGCTCTCCGGCATCTAGAGACCTCCACAGTAAATGGATGGGATTTTGCTGAGTGTCGGGTTGGTCGAGTGTATTTATATCGAGGGGAGACCAGAGCAGCAAGTTAATTGAAGCACGGTCGATTTAAGTACTTGTAAAACAAGCAAAAGGAAGCAAAACTGCAGCGATGAGACAATGACTGAAGCTTGATCATAGTGAAGGACTTATTAGATTAGCGACTCTTTTTTGGACTTTGTCTAAGTGGGAGAGACTAGTGAATAGTGCACCAGCCCAGATGTGACAACAATACTCGATGCATGAGCGGATGGTGGCTTTGTAGAGATATAGGATACTGTCAGACGTGAGAAGTTTTCTAGCACGGTAGAGGGAATCCACTTTATTTGCAGCAGACTTGGAAATGTATTTGTGGCAATTAATGTTATCTATGCATGTTAGGCCGAGTAGTTTGAACGTTAGACTCTCAGATAGGATGTTATTATTATATACTTTCTTGATGCAATTCTCTCTCTGTATGAAAATCAAATAGCACCTAAGATGGAGTACTCTTGCTACATCCTGGGAGATGCTTCTTAAGGCACCTTTTTCTGCCTTAGCGGAGTACAAAACCGACTTCGAAACCTATTAGAGGGTTTCCTCTTCTCTTCATTACAACCTCATTTTCACAGAAGAGAAGTTGCTAGTCTTTCTCTACTCTATGTATTTTCATTGCAGGTGTTCGGCTAAGGTCCACTTTATAGCTACCCTCATGTAGAACATTCAAAACAAAAACTCATCTAGCTACAACCACTGTAAATAATTGTTAGTTCTACTTCTGGGTACCTTAAACTAAACGGAACTCTAACGAGCAAAGTTTATTTCTAAAAAACTACCTGTCTGTGGAACGCATTACTACGTGACTGCTTTCTAGCTGACTACAACATGGTCGCTTTCAAGCCCAATGCTAAACGATTCTTGTTCTGTATTCTTAAATGATAGACTTCTGCCCAGTCTCAACTAGTGTGACCAATCCTCACATTGTTACCTCACTGCTTCTCTGACAAATACACTAACCCTGATCCTCGAATGGACTTTAGGACTTAATAAACAGTGGCTCGTTAGTACATTTTAGTATCTATCGATTGAGCACGGAATTTCTAAATAATAAAATGTTTAGTTTTTTTAATGGAATGGCTCCAGACAAGGCATGAAGCCACTTGATGTAAAGAGCTAACAAGAACAAATATGATTACAACAAAAACAGGATATGGTCATTGGCCTTATTCTTTAAAAGACCAACATTATAGGCAGGAAGAAAACTGTAAGCAAGAAGAGAGTTCCACAAGCCGGCTGTTCTTGGAAATAAGCTACTGGGATAGAAAGATGTATAACAATAAGGTATAAAAAATCGAATTGATGGAGACCACTAGACCAACGAGTCAAATAAGCTGGAACAAAAGAAGCGGGAAATAGATCACATCATTCTGAAGAACACATGTCATAATAGTATTTATAGAAAAGACTGAGACTAGCAACATGAGGTTTGTGAGAGAGAGGGCGGAGATGAAGAAAGGGTAGGGCCAATCAAATTACATATACGTTTCTGCACGATATTAATAACCTTCAAATGGGGCAAAGATTCACCAGTCCAAATACGACAACAGTACGCCATACATGGGCTGATTGAAACTGTGTAGAGATAGAGAATAGCTTCGTGTGTGAGAAAGTGTTTTGTGCGATAGAGAGAACCGATTAACGAGGAGCAGAAAAAGAAATCGATCTAATACATTGATTTCAAGAAAAAAAATATGAGAGAGAAAGACCAAGAAGTTTCAAAGTCGAGTTCTCCTCAAGAGCAAAGCCATTCATGAGAATATCAAGAAGAAAAGGGATACGCCTACTATTGAAAGACACTGGTTGAGTCTTAACTGGATTAAATAGGACAACTCATGTCGTACCTTACTCCACAACTGAACACTGGCTTACTTCTAGATCGACTGATCTGAGGGTGATGGGCGAGATCCAACACCAGAATAGAGAGTGGTTTTCTGTTCGACTTCAAAGAAGGCAGACGGTTTGTTATGTAAGGTGATGTTTACTTGTTTGCCATTGCTGCAAGATGTAGAACAAAGTCGAAAGTGTGAAAAAAACATCTCACTTGAGAACAAGAATAGTCGAAAACGGATCTATTAAAATTCCCCAGTTGGAGCGCCACAGGCTATTGGTACTCCCACGAAGAGAAGAGTAAATATGTGGGATAATACATCTCCAATAACCGATCTGTACTATTCATCATTCCGACAAAGAAGGTCCGAGGTTTAATGTCAGCACTTTGCTTCCCAGAATGATGTAATGCCGAAAATCTGGGTTTTCACTTGCTTCCCATTTGAGCAAGATGTGGCTCGTCAGGGGGGGGGGGGACTGGCTAATATAAACATAGCGATGAATGGATCGGGCGGAATTCCCCGGTAATGTCGCATTAGATGCAAACAAGAGAGGGGGAACTGTCTAGGACCGAGATGCTCCAGCGGCTCTCCTAAAAAAAGAAGGTCTGCTGCTGACACGACTGGTGTTGCAAATAGCTTATTGAGGCGAATAGCGGCTATTATGACGACTAGCGCATCAGTTTACTAATTTAGTTTTACTTAATATGATTTTTATTTGGTTGATATTTGCCAAAGATACGTTCACTCCCCCTCTACAAGGTGTTTAATTACTTTCCAACTACTATCTACTATATGACTACTATCGAATTGACACCAACTATTTTGAATACATCACTCTCTACACTATCTATATTTCCATAGATAGTGCTCGACCGAACTGTAATCTTTACTTTAACTGTGTACAACATTCACAGCAAGAACGCATCTTATTCCCCTAAACTGGAAAATACTTTCTTTTTTTCTTTCACGTGCCTCGCTCTAGGAGAAATCCCCATTGATATAGCTTATTTGCAATGGCTTCACGCCTGTGGAACAAATTACCGCAGAACTGCCGCCCGTCTGGTTACAACTTGGCTGTATCAAATCTTAATAAACCGATTCTTCTCATTACCTCCTCTTAAGTAATCAAAAGCCGTGTATAAAATTGATGAATGTTTGTACCCCATATGGGTCCTTATTTTTGTGCTTAAAAGTATTTCGTCTCACTAACCGTCATGATCGAATTGCTCTTGACCTGGGTAAGTGGTTACCCGTAAAATATATTTTCATATTATCGAATCAAAGAAACAGAGGTGCATCACTATCCATTGAGCAAACAACTTACGACGTAGCAACGAAACGAGACTTCTGATGTGTACAAAGACGAATTGCAGCCTCTTTATAAGATGTTTATAATTGAACTGTTTTCTTAATCATCGAGTTTCTATATGAAGTTTAAACCAAGTTAATGGCCGATATCATCCTTTCCGAGAGTCCAGCGTTCAGACGCCTACGACTGCCATTTTTAGGCAGCATAAAATGGAATAAGTGCAAGACGTTGCCAAGACTGCTGCTAAGAAGGTAGGCGAGCTATATAGGGCTGGAAAGATTCTCACACCTGGCAGTATTATATATCTCTACAAAGCCACTATTTGTCAATGCATGGAGTATATATTGACATATCTGGGGTTGTGCACAAACCACTAAGAACCCCCTTTCGGATGGGGTACAAAAAAGAATGTCAAACCTAATAAGTCCCGTACTGTCTGCAAAGCTCTAGCCGCTGTCGTATCACTGCAGTAACTTTATATCAGTCTCATAAGTACTTGCACGGAAGGTGATCCGATTAACTTACTGCATTACCCCCTAATTTAAAATACCAGCGACCCATACGATTATCTGCTTAATCCGACCTTTTCACTGTAGATGGCAATGGCTGCCGGATGCAATTCCACCTTGGTAGCTTCCTTCCACGGACGATTTGCCTGTGGAATCCCCTCTCCTGCTCCTTGTATCCCAACAATACAAAAAAATGTGAATGTAATGTGAAAAAAATAGAACATCCTGCTGTTGATTTAACAACCAAAGTTGCCCATTTAAAAATGTGGGCCCTACTACAGTCACTCCATACGCTTCAGGGCATTGTTCTCAGTTTGAGCTCAATAAAAAAAATTTTTTAAAAGAATATATGCGTGTGCGTTGGTTTTAAAGCAATCGTTAGATTTTTCGTGGAATTTTTCGTTTCTTACGTAGGTTTAACATAATGTATGTCAGAAAAAAACGAAGGGTACTATTTTACGGTCAACTTAACTCTCTGATGATGCAATCGCGGAAGCTAGAAAATACATATATGAGCATTACGATGTCGCTTACCTGTGCTGATCACGTAGTTGGTAATAAATACAGACTGTTGACAGAACAGTTGGGGTTCTAAGACACTGCCTGTCTACAGATTAATGTATATATATATATATATATATATATATATATATATATATATATATATGTGTGTGTGTGTGGGGGGGTGTATGTGTGAAAAAGACAAACAGTAAACAGATTAAAATGCAAGAGATCTGACCGGTTTCGTTCATATTACCGAACATCTTCAGAAAAACTGAAGATTTGGAAACAATTTTATTATGAAGGCACACACATGGATAAATGAAAAAGATGATCCGATTGGACCATATGAGAATTTTTTTAGCGACATTGAATTATGATTTGACAAGTACGTGACATATTCTCCTTTATTTCTTTTTTCTTATTATTTTTTTTATTTTTATTTATTTTAATAATTCCTTTTTTTATTTCGCATCTACCGAGCTAGTATGAGGGAGGCGGTAGGGGGAAGGGGTGAAGGCATTTTAACTTGTTTTCCGTTTGTCTTTTTTCACACATTTTGTCTACCACGGCATTTCATTTTCATGACTTATCGTGCACCTTACCCCCTATATATATATATATATATATATATATATATATATATATATATATATATATGTGTATGTATAAATATATATATGTATATATATATATATATGTATATATATATATATATATATATATATATATATATATATATATATATATACGGTGTTTTGAGGATAAATGGTGATGTATGAAGCATAAAAACATGTTGTTTTGTAATTAATATATGTTATTCTGACATTACGAGCAGTCCTCCGCTTTTTGTCAAAAAATGATACGCAATGGAGAAAATTGAAACTGTTGAGGAAACTGGAATGTTCAAAAGCGTGCCGCGTTCACTCCTTGTTTCAACGTTCAAATCAGTTCGCGCGAAATCTCTCTGCTGAAGGAAAAGGGAATCTGTTGTCTTAAAAAAGGGGAACGTGTGTTCGTCATATCATCAGCAGTAGGAGTTCTCCTTTTCCTATATCCACCAACAATACGAAACGCTCGCTCTTCTCATTAGCAGTACTTGTTTCTTCTTTTTCGCCGACAAACGAAACGTTCGCTCCCAGGAATATCAGTAGCAGTAGTTCACCTTTCAGATTACGTCAGCAACACGATTCGAAATATAACCAACACAAGTGATAAACGACACTCATTCAAAATACACGCGAACGTGTAATTTGAGTCTTAATGACAGGCTTGATGACCGAAGAAGAAGATAAAATCTGAACAGTATAGAGAGATGTGTGCAAGACAGGAGCCTTTGTTGGTTTGGTCACATTGTGAAAGATGAGTTTGGTCAACCAATTCCTATTTCAGTCACGTAAATTATTTAGAGCCCCTACTAGTCAAGTGGGGGTGAATTATTTCTCCTCCCTTTCAACAACAACAACAGTTGCGACGTTTGCTGTTAATATCAGCAGCGGCAGAAGTTCTATCTTTTCGTTATGAATGACACTAAGGGCAACTGATTTTCAAATATATCTATAGTTTAAATGGCACTAAGCAATTGAATGATGCAGATTAGAATGGAAACGAAACGAAATAACAAAATAAAAATCACAAATTGAAATTTAAAAATTTAAAAATAGAATAAAGTGTACAAAAGAAAGTGACTAAATGGAATTTAATAAATTGGTTAATATACTTTATGGACTAGACAACTACAATTACTACTACTACTACTACTACTACTAATAATAATAATAATAATAATTATTATTATTATTATTATTATTATACTAATTATAATGCACACTTGTTTAAGTAATAAAATCATGAAAAAAGATATATAAATAGACAGAGAGACATATCAATAAAAAGTGCTTTTATGTACGTAAAAACAATATTTTCTTTGAAAACTCATGAGTTAAGGACGAAATATAACTTCTTTTTGAACTTTAATAAAATCTGATTAATTTCTTATTTTATTATGTCATTCAATTAATATTATTGCTCTATACACTATATTGAGCTTTGTTTTTATCTTGATATTCTACTGGTTTAAGATATTATTTATATCTTTAAAGTAATACTTTTCTCTCTCTCTCTTTCTCTCCTTCTCTCTCTCTCTCTCTCTATATATATATATATGTATATATATATATATATATATACATATGTAAACATAATTGAATAATACGGAGTGTTTTCGCTTGATAATACATTTTTTATTTTACAATTTTCCGAATTGTCCATTTCGGTACAACTTGCTGAATGTAAGTTCCATGTGTTTTTCGTTCCATTAACAAGCAAAAACACTCCGTGTTATTTAATAACGTTTGCCTAAATAAAAATATGCTGCCTAAATACACACAATATATATATATATATATATATATATATATATATATATTTAGGGCGATTTAATGCAATTTTCTGCATGAACATTTACCGCTTTGGAAGCGGAAAATACAAATGCTGTTGTTATCGCCAGTAAAATAACAAATACGTATATATATATATATATATATATATAAATATATATATATATATATATATATATATATATGAAAGTTCCACTCGCGCGTTTAACAGTCAAGACACCTCCCGGGTAAGTGTTTTTTTGTTTAATTTCAATTACTGTATGTGTCGATTTTTCGTGGCCGTGTGGAAATAACGTTTGTCTCGTGAGTCTAGCCTAGATCTACGAACTGCGTTCGAGCCCATGCGACAATTTGTAACCGCCACTTCTACATTAATGAGGGTAAGAGTGCTCGAAACCGCTTTTATAAAAAAAAATAGTTATATATATATATATATGAGAAAGAAAAAGAAAAGTGTCCTGACGTAATGGAAATTGAAAAAGTAAAACCAAGAAATATTATGTATATATTCGTTAAGGTTTCGTCTTTATTTCAAGAGTTCTTCAGGATGATTGCCTGAAGAAAATAAAACACTAGTACAAAATGTTTGACATGGATAGGTAGCGCTAGTTGCCGGCTTAAAACATGCGGCCGCTTAGGAACGATCAAATTATGAAATGCATATATATATATACATATATATATATATATATATATATATATATATATATATATATATATATATATATATGTATATATAAGAGAGAATGGTACTTTGCTTGAATACCTATATACTTCTTTACCAGCAATGCTATATCTATAAAACTAATATCAATGCAGGAAAATCGAAATGGTGAAGGAAAGTATGAACAAAACAAACAGACAAAGACAGTATTTTGGTTACGAATCTATACAAAATCTATGCACGTTTCAAATTATATTTTACATATCAAATAAGTAAATATTAGATCTACTGTCTAATATCAACTAAAATATATTGGATGGTGTAATATCTTTAAATAATTTCGAGAGAATATATATAGAGAGAGAGATAGATAGAGAGAGAGTATATATATATATATATAGAGAGAGAGAGAGAGAGTATATATATATATATATATATATATATATATATATATTTATTATTTATATGCTATATGCTATATATATATAAACACACACTGGTACTTTACTCGCATTTAGACCTGTATTGAATCGCACATGCGAAGTTTCGTTGCATGAATATAACTTAGGAGGGCGCTTTTACGTGTTGGGTCGCCTCTGAGCGGCGAAGGAAAGAGGGTCTTCGTTTGAAAGGGCTTTTCATTAAATTAGTCTAGGTGATCGATAGATTTCGATTTTAATGGGCAACAGCATTTCCCTGGCGAATATTGCAGTTGGTTTTACGACGCAGCCGCCCCAGTCCCGCCCAAGCTCCACACTTGATTGATCACTAGACAAGTAATCAATTTCTTCAAATTATTTTTATTTTCATGTTTTTTTTTCATTGGAAAAGTTATCGATGTTTTAACGTCGTATGGTACATGGCCAAGTCACGATTACAACAACGGGTTTTTGTGCTTCTATGTTCTTTAAACGGTTGATAGAAAGGAGTCAAGGAAGGAAAATATTACCCTCACCTGATAAATGTTCTTTCTTTTACAATTGTCTTGATAAATGTTATTTCTTTTACAATTGTCTTGAGGTTATATAACTTGCTTGCCTGCATCTCCGAGACAGGTCAACTGATTACGATGAAAGAAAACCAGGGAGACATATCTTTAATTACAGGATAGATCTTTGATCTAGGAACTAATGGAATAAAAACACTGACTACGAAGTCGCAAAACTCACTGACGCAGTAGAAATCGAAATCATCAAAGAAATTGTGAACGAGGACAAACCGAAACTTCAATGCAGAATGTACTAAAACAAAATTAGAAAGAGAAAAGCTTATTTGCCTCCTGTCATACATCTCAGCAGATTATATTACACATATACACGACTTCATTAATGCTTGAGTTAATGTGTGAATTTAAGTTAGATTCAATTACGTCATTATGTTGTTTTTATTTATTCCTTTGTCAAGCAATATTACTGATTTTGTGTAAGATTATTACATTAATACTTTCTCATAAATTTGATCGGACTTCATTTTATAACAAGATAATTCAATAATGTTTTAATAATAATAATAATAATAATAATAATAATAATAATAATAACAACAACAACAATAATAATAATAATAATAATAATAATAATAATAATAATAATAATAATAATAATAATAATAATAATAATAATAATAATAATAGTAACTAGCGGGACCCTGTGGAAATTCCACAGTGTTTTCTACATCAATCTGTATAATTTATTGTAAACACTATTATCCGGTGTATAAAAATATGCTCATATTTTACTCACCAAAATGTTGCGAGACGGGATGGAAGTATATATATTTATTTATATTACTCGGTTGCCGGGGCAAAAGCTGTCTTTTCAGAAGTAACCATCGGTCGCTGCTCCCCTCTAACTCGTACTCTCCCCCCTTCCCTCTCTACCCCCACCCCCGTTGTCAGGGGCAAATCTTAAATAGGAGTGTCAGATCGTGACACACAAAATAAATAACACACTCTATCGTATTAATATATAAATAATAATAATAATAATAATAATAATAAAAATAATAATAATAATAATAATAATAATAATAATAATAATAATAATAATAATAATAATAATAATCTTGGAGTTCTGGAGGCAGACGCCATCAAATCTACGGAAATGAAAGAGAAGATTGGAAAAGAATGTTTACGAAGAACAAGAAAACTCCTAGAAACGAAATTATATAGCAGGGATCTAGTAAAAGGAATACACACCTGGGCAGTAGCACTAATAAGATACTCTGGACCATTCATAGGCTGGACCAAAGAGGAACTCAGGCACCTGGACTAGAGGACCAGAAAATTAATGACCATGCACAATGCACTACACCCAAAAGACGATACGGGCAGACTCTACATGAAAAGAAATGAAGGGGGAAGAGGACTGGTAAATATAGAGGATTGTGTAGAAGACTCAAAAAAAGATCTGGAAAAATACATAACTCAACACAGGGAAATCCTAATCACTGCAGAAAGAGACACCAATCTAACGAAAAACTCGGGAAGCACCGAAACCAGAAACAAAACAGCAAGAAAAGAAAAGTGGGAAGAAAAAATACTACACGGACACTTCAGAAGACTGACAAGCGAAGAAACCAACGAAAACAGCTGGACATGGCTAAGAAAATGACACTTGAACAGAGAAACGGAATCTCTACTGATGGCGGCACAGAACAATGTAATTAGGACCAACTACATTAAAGCTAAAATAAATAAAACTCAGGAAAACAGTAAATGCAGACTCTGTGGACAAAGAGACGAAACAATAAATCATATAATAAGTGAATGCAGCAAACTAGCCCAAAACGAGTATAAGAACAGACATGACTGTGTGGAGAAAGCAGTCCATCGGGAACTGTGCAAACAATTGTAATTTCGAATACGCAGACAAATGGTACAAACATAAGCCAGAAACAGTACTGGAAAACGAAAAACACAAAATCATCTGGGATATGGATATACAAACAGACAAACTCATACAAGCAAGGAGACCGGATGTTATAATAATTAACAAGAAGGAAAAATCTTGCAAAATCGTAGACTTCGCCGTTCCAGCAGGCCACAGAGTGAAAATGAAAGAAACAGAAAAACAAAGCAAATACACAGAACTAGACAGAGAACTGAAAGGAATATGGAGCATGAAGAAAGTCAGTATAATACCAATAATCGTAGGAGCACTAGGAACAATCCCCAAAAACCTGGAAAAACGACTGGGAGAAATTGGGATCAAAGGAATAATTAGAACTATACAAAGGACAGCAATGATCAAAACAGCTACAATCTTAAGAAAAATTATTAAAGGCGGAAACTAACCCTCATAAGCTACGTAGGATCATACGAAACCTTACACATGAAGAAAACAAAACTAACGAAAGAACACACCACAAACAAATAAACAGAAAATGCAAGAAACATCGCTTAATAAATTACAGCGGCCTCAACTGACACAACACAAAATTGACCAATGAACAGAAATAGCAAGAAACACCATAAGCTCACCACCCCCACCCCACAAAATAAATAAATAAAAAATAATCAGCTCCCCTCAAAAAATAAATAAATAAAAAATAATCAGCCCCCCCCCAAAAAAAAATATTTAAAAAAGAAAAATAAATAAATAAATAAAATTAAATTAAATTAAAAAAATAAAAATAAAAAATAGATAAAAAATAATTATATATATATATATATATATATATATATATATAATAAAATAAATAATAAATAAAAAATGGTGCCAGTCTAGGCTGACACCACACAAAATATTTACATAGGGTCAAGGAGGATGAGCAGACCGAGAAGGGACAGCACAAACCAGACCTCCACTGGAAGTGCAAAAACTGCTGGGACCTCGGGGAGGCTTACTGCCACCCAAACCCCAGAAAACACCAATGGTCCTTGCCGGCGAGAAATCAATGGTAAACGGCTGTTGTGATACTGCAAATTTATTTGCGGTGGCTATCGAAAAGAGGTGGAGAATACTTGAAATCTGGGGAGATTTGTTGTCACTCAGACTCCAGGGAATACCACCGGTTGTCGGTGAGCAATCACTGATGACCTGTGTGAGAACTCCTAGTGAGTAAATAATAATAATAATAATAATAATAATAATAATAACAACAGCAATAATAATAATAATAATAATAAGAAGAAGAAGAAGAATGAATTTTAAATATTAAAAAAATTAATAATAAATAAATATCGTAAGCCTGAAACCGGCCCATTTGGTAAGCGTTTCAGTGTCTCCTCCGCCTTCCACAATGCCCTCCTCTTTGATCAATTTAACAACCCCATTTAGTTAGGTCAGTGGTAAAGTCGCCGCTTTTCAGCTAGATGTTACGGTTTCGATTACAAGTCTCTCCATCCAATTTTTGTTGTTGTTTATTTATTGCTTTTCTTTAGGAGCGTGACACACGAACACACGCGCTATCGTATTAATATACAGATAAGTAACATGGAGCATGAAGCAAGTCAGTATAATACCAATAATCGTAGGAGCACTAGGAACAATCCCAAAAAAACTGGATAAAATACTGTGAGAAATTGGAATCAAAGGGATCATTGGGACTACATAAAAGACGGCAATAATCAAAACAGCTACAATATTGAGAAACCTCATTGAATGCGGAAACCAACCCGCATAAGCTATGAAGGGTCTCACGTAATCTACTACAAATAGAAAACAAAACCATATAAAGAACACATCACAAACAAAACAAAAAACAGAAAATGCAAGAAACATCTCCCCAATAAATTACACCGGCCTCAACTGACACGACACAAAAATGAACTTATGAACAAAAACAGCAAGAAACACCATCAGATCCCTGCCACTAAAAATAAAAATAAATAAAAATGAAATAAATAAAAATGAAATAAATAAATAAATTAAAATTAAAATTAAAAAATTAAAAATTCTTTTTTTATTCCAAAAAAGTTACCAGCCTAGGCTGACACCACAAAACTATTTGCATAGGGCCAATGAGGATGAGAAGACCGAGGAGGGACAGCACAAGCCAGACTTCCACTAGAAGTGCAGAGACTGCTCGGACCATTGGGGAAACTTATTGCCACCTAAATCCTCGAGAAGACCAATGGTACTTGCCAGCGAGAAACAAATGGTAAACGGTTGTTGCGATACTGCAAGTTTATTTGCAATGGCTATCGAAAAGAGGTGGATAATACTAAAAATGTGGGGAGACTTGTTGTCACTTAGACTCCAAGGAATACCACTGGTTTTCGGTGTGCAATCACTGATGACCTGTGTGAGAACTCCTAGTGAGTACAAATAATAATAATAGAAGAAGAATAAAAAACATGGAGGTACAATGAGAAAACAAAACCACAGGGAGAACACTACTGCATGAACAGAAACTGCAAGAAATGTTATAAGCTGCTCCCCGAATAGTGTCAGCATAGGCTGACACCACACAATATATGTGAAGAGGGTCAAGGAGGGTGAGATGACCGAAGAGGAAGAGCGTTAACCAGACCTGCACTGGAAGAGTGTGGAGATTACTTGGACATTGGGGAGACTTATTGTCACCCAAATCCCAGAGGAGAACAATTGTTGTTTCCAGAGAGAGATCAATGGTAAGAGGCTGTTGCGATACCGCAAGGTTATTTGCGCTGGGTAACGAAAAGAGCTGGTGAGTACTGCAAATCTGGGTCACGCAGACTCCAGAGAACACCACTGGTTGTTGTCGGTGATTAATGACTAATGAAGCCATGTGTGAGAACTCCTAGTGAGTAACAATAATAATAATAACTAGACGAAAAAGAAAAAGATAGAAATAGAAAAAGAAGGAAAGGTATAATAAGAAGAACCCCCCCAAAAAAGAGAGAAATAAAATTACACGAGCCCAAGGAAACTGAAACTGCCATCCTCCAACTTAGTTGTTGCACCAATCCGACTTATACAACAGAAAACAACTGAGAAGAAATAATGAGTTGGGAAGCGAGATGAGTGTTCACATTATATTAAGATTTGTGCATGAGGGTATGGGGAACAAGGAGCAGGGATAAGATTATCAAGACTGCAGCAAAGAAGGTAAACTACCTGTACCGGGTTAGTTAACTCCTAATACCTGATATAATCCTATATATCTACAAAGCCACCATCCACCCATGCATGGAGTATTGTTGCCACATCTAGGCTGGTTAATCATCTACTAGTCTCTCCCTCATAGACAAGGTTCAAAAAAGAGTCGACAACTTAATAGGTCGCTCACTATCAACCAAGTTCCAGCCCCTATCCCATCGCCGCAATGTTGCATCCTTGTACGTGTTTTACAAATACTTCAATGGATTGTGCTCCAATAAGCTGGTTACTCTGGTGCCCCCTCGACGTAAATTCACTAGACCAACTCTACAATCAGCTAAATCCCATCAATTCACTGTGGAGGTCCCCAGATGCCGGAGAGCCATCTACTCTAATAGCTTCTTTCCTAGTGCTGCTGGCCTCTGGAACTCCCTCACTGCTCCATGTTTCCCCGACAGTACCGACAGGCAGAGGTTTAAAACTAATGTAAACAGACATCTCGCTACACTGCTCCCAACATGGGGTGACACCCAAAACCTATACCCTAATTCTCAGTAACCCTTTACGTCTACAGTGGCGGCCTGCCTTGTTTGGGGTGAAATATGTTAAAACAATTTTTTGAAATGAAATAAAGGCAGGCAGTCCTAAAAATAGAAGCTATTAGGGTGAAATATCTTCTAAAATCTGGTGAACAAGCGTTACTTTGTAGCTACTCGGGATACACTTTAGGGGGTACAAGTGGAAGTACTTGTAAATCAGCAACATCGAAGCTATGCGACGGGCACTGTAACTTTGCATACAGTGCAAGACCTATTAGGTTTTAAATTCGTTTTAGGCCTTTGTCTAATTGAGAGAGGCCAGTCGTTTGTGCACCGCTTCAAATGTAGCAAGAATGTAACATTGACAGGATAATGGTGTTTTTTTATTGCGATATAAGATACGTGTACATGTGAGAGGTTTTCTGGACCGATAGAGTACGTCTACCTTCTTGGCGGAAGACTTTTCCAATCCACATACTGATCCTTATCCAAGATAAAACGTCACCTAAGACTAACTAGCGAAGGCAGCCCGTAGAAAACTGTTTTTAAAATGCCTCAAATATTTCCGCTAAGACAAGCCAAGATTTGTACAACCATCGGGGAAGATGTTTAACTTAGTCATAAAGTGATGAAGACATTATAAAATAAATCGACGAACCATTCTATGAGAAATAATAATGTTTTTTTAAGTATTTTATTACTACAGTTATCGGATTATGAACTAGTTTATTAGTATTTAGTAAACACATACATTTAGTAAAGTGACAAATCATCCGACTTCAGACCGGAATTATATTTTCCGTTGGAAACAAACTAAACTGCGTAGACTCTTTATTGACTTCAATCGTTACGCAAGCAAGAGGAATTAATATGGCTAAATATACACATAGGCAAGAGGTAATAACGCGCGAACGCAGAGAATCTTGAAGATAGAGTCGAAGAAGTTAACATGTTAAGCTACATCTCTTTTTCTTGGAGCATACTCTCGTACACGAATATTGGGCATAAACTTTTTGATAGCTTTAACGCGTGAGTTATTCAAAAGGATCATGAGAGATAAGTTTGTTACAGCCCTTTTATCAGTTTATATGGATGAATCTAAAGAATAACATTTACTTTTTATGATCTCAAGTCTATCGTTTTATGTTTATTTTCAAAATGTTTTCTTTTTTGTAACTTTTTTTTACTTCTGATTTGTTTTTTTTGTTTTTTTAATCTTAATTTTTTCCAATGTCTAAATAAACTCGATAAAACAGCGACACCATCATGCCTTCGCTAAATGTTGAAACTTGTCAATATCAAAAGAAATCAAATATAATGTCCTTTCACTTTCGTTTGAAATTTATTTCTGAGATAGATTATCTTTAAAACTATATTTCATATGTTTCATATGTTTCTGTTTCCAGAATCGAAACTATATAATCCGAATCCTTAGAAATACACCGAATAGTTAAGGTGTTTTTTTCTCGTCAGACAATAACAAGATAACGGTTAATGCTGTTAGATGTTTTCTCTCGAGTAGTTTTTGCGAAAATCAAACTAGGCTTTGAAAAGAAATAGACTTAATACGTTATTCAATAACCGGTTACATTCGTATATTTGGTAAAATGTCAGCTTATTAGGTAGGAAACAAATCAAATTAAATTTAATCAGGGAACGAGATCCGCGGATAATGAAAACAGTGTTTTACTTTTTTTCTATTTCTTTTTCTTTTTCTTAATATTGTCTTATTGCTGTTTCTCTAGGTCTCTCTGAATATTTTTCGATTTTCTTTTCTCTCAATTTTCTACTTACTTTTATCTGAATATTTCTGGTTTCATTTTTTTCGGAATATTAGTTAATAGTTTCTAATACTAAATATCTTTTCAGTGGTTAACACAGTTTTGACTACTACGGAGAGAGACACTATTCTACATCTTCTACGATCAACACAAAGAGTCGCATAATTGAGACGCCAAGTGCTACCACTTCTACTAGAAGTAGTAGACAATGCGGCAAAGCGCAGCGTCCGCAATATGTGTTCGCGTAGCGAACATTCGTCCGCTGTGTTACAGTGAGTACCGTAACAGAAGAATTTACCCTTCAAATAAAATCGCGACTCTCGTTTAAAACAAGCAAAAAGGTGCTATTCTCTAAGACGTTAAACTGAGGCTTGTGTTTTTCATTTAAATTACAGACTCGCAAATGAGAAATATTTGCCCGACCGAATAAAACACTAATCTAATGGCTTATAAGCCAAATGACTTCTCTTGCTTGGAGAGGGACACCTAAGTGACAAGCAGCTGCCAAACAACCAAACTAAAGATGAGGCGCCCAGGGGGGCAAGTTTGACTACCCTCCCCTGCCCATCTACTGGAATAAATAGATACATTATGGAATCGCCCCAGAATGGAGCATTTAAAAAATGGTTAGACAGCATTCATTTCAAAATGCTAATCTGCTTCCAATTTATGGACATAAAACCACACTGTCAAAGGAATACATAATCTAGTAATATTTATTCGGTCGTGACCCTCCCTTAAGAAGATGAAGAATATCTTACAGCAACAGCTTATCAGTATATAAAAACACCCAAAGAAATTATATTGCCCATTGTGATCAGACAAGTATTTGAAGAATGATGAAATAAAAAATAGATTTGAGTTGGTTACCGTGAAAACGAGTATTAAAACTAAGAGGGTTAAAATACTGCTGATGAGCCAACAAAAATAGAGAAGACCTACACAGTAACGACATTGTTAGCAGTGGTCTTTTACCGTTAACACTTGAGGAGTTCGAATACAAAACGCGATAAATGCCATTTTCAAAATCACTAAAATGTCCCTACAAAAAGTGTTGCACTTCAACACTTGACGACATCCTAAAACTGTGTGTTAGATAATATGATACCGAAATAATTTATTTTTGATTTTAATTAAAACTTAATTTAATTCGAAGTGTAGATTTAATATATTCGTGATTTTATTGTTTAAGGTCTAAACTTAAACAAATTGGCTTTATTGCGTTTTGCGTTCGAACTCTTCACTTATAAACCTAACTTCCTATCCGTTCGTCGCCAATGCCTGGCTCCTTCTTTTTTCTCATTCGTAATGAATATCTCTCCTCTTAAAGAGATGTCTTACATTCAATCTGTCGCTGTAAAAATGGTTGAATCATTTTACCGCTCCAGCGAGTACCTGGCTCCTAATGGAATGTTCCACCTATATAAGAGTCAGATGGAATACTTCTGACATATCTTGGTAGGAGCCGCACAGATAACTCTTCGTTTTCGAGACCGACTTCAAAATCGATTTCACAATCTAGTGAGGGATCATCTTATCTGTTATTTAGGTCTTCTGTGTCTATATCAGGGAAGAGACTTTTCTAGTCTCTCCCTCTTTCTCTCTTTCTCTCTCTCTTTCTCTCTCTCTCTCTCTCTCTCTCTCTCTCTATATATATATATATATATATATATATACATATATATATATATATATATATATATATATATATATATATATATATATATATATATAATGGTAATAATCCAGTTAAAAAATATCTACAAGGCGGTAATCCAGAGAATTTCAACCGGGTTTATAGAAAGTGCTCAATATCAAAATAGAGCTTTATATATGATAGTTTTTATTTACACAGGCATGTACAAAATCTGCGACACTGGCATGTCGATGTTATCGATCAACAGTTACTATAAACTGAGATCTCATCAGGCAGAGTTAGAATCCTATCTTAACCTCAGATCATATTTGGAGAGAATGAAATGGAGAGAAAAGAAAAAAGAAGAAGAAAAGAAATTTAACCTTTCAAAATGTTGGGGTCACGTTGTTAGGGGCCGTTAAAAATCAAAAATCAAAAAAGTTAAAATCTAAAATCTGAAATCGTAAACAAACAAAACAAATAAATAAATAATATATATATATATATATGTATATATATATAGGATCAAATATAAACCAAAGTAAAAACTTTTAGTAGATGGAACCTATTGTGAAGAGGATTAGCTCAATATACGAGATAGAGCAATTGTAGAGATACTCTTTTTTCTTCTATCTCTGTATATGTATATATATATATATATATATATATATATATATATATATATATATATATATATATATATTATATAGAATAAACAATCGATATACAAAAATACTAAAAACAATAAGATGCAGTAATGTGATACACCGTTTCTTTTATAAGTTCCAGCAATTGGTTATACACCCAGAAACATCTATACGTATATTAATTTATTTTAATTAATCAATTGAAAACTTGAGGCACTTTTATCACTTTCTTGAATTCATAATGAAATTAACTTCGTAGAAAGTAATTTTACGTTTAGTAATGCCCCGCGTGTCACTGGTATTTCCGATAGAAACGTATACATACATTTTAAAAGCCTGTTTTTCTTCAAACGACATCCAATTCTTAACAATTTGTTTTTACTTTTACAACTTTATCAAATTGTTCTACTTGTATGTTATTTCTTAAACTCAATCTACGGGTAAAAGGCTTGAACTAAAGACGAAACGTTGATTTATACATACATTATATGTTTAGTTTCCTTTTTTTCACTTTCCACGTATATATATATATATATATATATATATATATATATATATATATATATACATGAGTATTGAGCAGGATCAAACACTGAGAGGCACCTCCAAGAAACCAGGTGGTGCTAAGGAGCGTGATGACGTCTGGGATGGAGAGGACAGCCGTCAGACGCCTCTACATCGTCCTGCATTTCTCTGCTGCTGCAAACAAGGTCAATGCCTGGCTGTTCAACTATGTACCTCACCACTGGTTGCCGGAGTTGTGGCCGGCCTTCTCACACGATTACCTATATCTGCTCGGGCGTGATTGAGGCCAAGACAAAGAAGCACGCCTACAACACAGTGTCCTCTCTGAAGGCTCCCAACCTGGAGGCGTTCGCCGCTATAGACAAGGATATGATCGCCAAAGCGTGTGACTAATTTTTACGCCCGCGTTTAGATGGTCGTCTCCGCCGGAGGCAGTTACATTTTAAAAATAATGCAGTATGTAACTGTTGCTAAATAAACTCTCGGGTCTCTGCATATGCAACTTTTGTTTTTATGGCCTATTTCGTTTTCTTTTTGTCAAGTGTCGAATTTTGCTGCAACAAAATCCTTCGTTGGAAAACTACTTTGCTTTTAAGTCAATAAATCTTTTGCAATTACTACATTAGTATGCTTCCAAGAATTTACGCTAGTCTTAAGATTATTTCAGGGATCATCAGTTGTCTACTGTGAAAAATTGTTTCGCGAAATTTAAAAACGAAACAGTACTTTATCTCATAGATTCCCAGCAGTGTTGATCAGACACTACTTCCCTTAAAGAAAACAAGTACAAAAACGTTCTGAATATCAGATGTAAATTTTTGATCTTGATTAATTTTTTAACCTATTTAGTCATTAAAAAAATGTTCCCCTCACCTGTGTAGTTCGTCTGTGTCCAAAAAAAATGTGTTTGTTATTTACAAAAGGTGTTATATTATATAAAGATCAGACGAACCTATTATGTTATTTATATTTCATGTATTTATTATTTATATTTAGTTAGATTTAATATATATATATATATATATATATATATATATATATATATATAACGTAAAATATAATAACACGAAATTACATGATTGTCGATGCAATAATTTATTTAAACCTTGCGGTTTTATTCAAGCATCAAATT
This sequence comes from Sepiola atlantica, assembly GCA_963556195.1. Lineage (NCBI taxonomy): Eukaryota > Metazoa > Mollusca > Cephalopoda > Sepiida > Sepiolidae > Sepiola > Sepiola atlantica. The sequence goes on along the minus strand of OY744528.1, from coordinate 9,595,553 downwards.
AGACAATTACATTTTTGAGACTCAAATATATATATATATATATATATATATATATATATATATATATATATATATATATACAAATCAAAGTTGTTGGAACCTCATACGTCGTAATCGACGGGAGAGTCCATCATATCATCATATATATATATATATATATATATATATATATATATATATATATATATATATATATATATATATATATATATATATATATATATATGTGTGTGTGTGTGTGTGTGTGTGTGTATGTGTGTGTGCGCGAGCGCGTGTGTGTATGTCTTTTTCTATAATGACGTATGGTTTATTGAACGTTTTCTGTTTCATCTAACTAAATGTACTTACGCTTTGGCGCGTGTACACATCTCCCTGCACTATGCCATGTAATGTATATATCGCAGTGTGTTTCCGAGCTACCCGATGCCAACCAACACTGGCAAAGATAACAAAACCCTGCCGTTGGCAACATTTGCAACAAGACTGGCCAAAGTATTAACAGACATTGACAACTTGACTTCCGGCGCAGTATTTACACTGCGCATGCTCTTGATAATTTCCAACTTTCTGACATTCGAAACACGACGTTGGTATCGCCACGTTCCTATCTCGAAAAATAGTGTAGGGGGAGGTAAATATATTGCCTCTTTTCCTGATAACAATACATTCCCAGCCGAGGAATCTTAAACAAGTAATCAAACGAAAAATTAATTATCTTCGATCTTAGAAAGGTTTGTTTCGGCTTTCGTCTACTCATTGCCAGCACCGACGAGGCAGGGCGTTAAAACCATATATCTGGCGTGTAACCTCATGTAAGGACAAGTTTATTAGCAAAGTGTAAGGATATTTGATATCGCCTGGAAACGGTCAAGGGTGAAGGAATAGGAAAGCGACTTTCAAGGAAGCTAATACGATTTTGAAAACTTATTAGTACTTTTGGTGAGATTGAATACAAACAGACAATTCAGATACGTGTTAGCTACTTGTAAGAGGGGATGAAGTGCATTTTTTCTAAACGAAAATGAAACACTTAAAATGCCGAGTATATTTTCATCATTCAGATTGACCTAAGAACATCAACGCTAAGTTTACAGTTTACACAGAGGACGCTGTCAGCTAGTCAATCTTGTTGTTAGCTAGGCCATTCAGAAATAACCGCATGAAATTGTAATATTTCATATCGTTTCTATGCATCGTTTGAGTAGCGACGCACGTGTTGGGTTCTATTCTCCAATATCATCTTGTGAATATGTTGTCTTAGCATATATAACACATAGTCGGAATATGAAGGAGAATAGGACAATCATGAAGAAAGTGTAATCATGAAGAGAAGGTTCAATCTACAAACACACACACACACACACACACACACACACATATATATATATATATATATATATATATATATATATATATATATATATATATATATATATATATATATATATGCACTGGTTCGTTGCATTCCAACAACCAAAGTTAATAAATAAATCAGTCCGTAATCCTATTCTTCCTTTTTTGTTGTTTTCTTACCTTTTTTATGCAAATACTTATAGTTTGCGTATCTCTGTCTTACGCGCGTTTCGCAACCCGGTAAGAAAAATATTGTATTCGCCAAAATATTGTAATAAGAATAAATAAATAAATAAAAATGTATAATTGTGAACTTATTTCTGTATTTTTGGGGGTGATTTGAATGCAACCAACCAGTATATATGCTCTGAAGCCGAAAACTTCAATGAGCTTGTTTTTTGTAACAATGTAGATTGTATTATAAAGGATATATCCCTTAAAAATGTATTTGGATAGAAACTCAAATACACTATATATATATATATATATATATATATATATATATATATATATATATATATATATATATATATATATATGAAGGTTTATAACGAAAAGATAACTTTTAGAGAATTAGACCTCTTGTGAGATGAGGAAAGCTCAATATATAGGATAGAGCAAAAATAAACCCCATACTACTTGGAGCTCCGTATTTGGTGACTTTCATTTACATTGAAACACACCCGTTTGAACTTTTAAAACCTTTTAAAAAGAATTAAAAAAAAAAACAACTTTTTCCAAATGTTGAATATTGACTGTTCTCATCTGTCAACTTATCAATCTCTACTTCCTCTGATGATAAGATTTTAATCTTTGAAAAGCCGTGCTTAAGGAATGCAATTGAAAGAGAAGAAGAATAAATATTTTTTATTTACTAAATGCTTCTTGTTCTGAACAACTGAATATATTGATCTGTTTCCATTTACAGGTCTAACTATTTTTCATTGACTCACCTTATATATATATATATATATATATATATATATATATATATATATATATATATATAGAGAGAGAGAGAGAGAGAGAGAGAGAGAGAGAGAGAGAGAGCGTTTATTAAAGATACACGAAACAGGGACATGCTAAAACATGATAACACAAATACCTGAAAAGCGGTATAAAAATTCGACGTATTTATTAACGCAAACGTCCCCGTTCATAACAGTGCTCAATACGTGATTAGATCTCACTAGTAAGTTATGAACATATATTTATGGCAACAAAGCTATACAGGTGCTTCTGTGTTTCATCTCCGTCGGGAATTGTCAGGCTAAAATTGTCAGGCATTATGACTTCAATGAACTGTATATGTTTGATGTTTTATATACGTTTATGTATATTTATATATTTTCATATATATTTCAAAAGCTGAATTTTATTACCTGCAGTAATGTGATTGCGGTATTGACACTCTGAGGAGAAGATTTCTTTGAAAACTCATGCGTTAAAGACGCAAAATCACTCCTTGTTTTTTTATCTTTAATAACATCTGATTAATTTCTCATTTCGTTATGTCATCTAACTAATATTATTGCTCTATACACTATATTGAGCTTTATTTTTATCCTGATAATCTACTGGTTTAAGATACTATATATATTTAAAGTATTCTCTTACTGAATATAAGAATATATATATATATATATATATATATATATATATATATATGTATATATATATATATATACATATATATGTATGTGTGCGTGTGTGTGAAATTAAAATGGAATAAGCGGAAGACCTTAAAAGCTCAACGTTTCGTCCAAATGTGTTATTGGATTTGTCAAGAGCGAACGAAAAAATTGCAAAACATGACAATGAGTTAAGGACCAATATCACTCCTTGTTTTCTATCTTTAATAAAATATGATTTATTTCTCATTTTGTTATGTCATCTAACTAATATTATTGCTCTGTACACTATATTGAGCTTTATTTTCATCCTGATAATCTACTGGTTAAAGATAGTATATATATATATATATATATATATATATATATATATATATATATATTTATAAGAGGTTTATGTAGTTTGCTTGAAGCATTGTTTATTGGTATATAGAAATGTAATATTTAGAAGGCAATACAATGCAGAGGTGTGACGGATAGACACAAGTTGGAGCAAATAAGACATATAATGGTGGAACAAATGAATTAGTTTCAACCTTAATACAATGTGTACATACACATATATATATATATTTATTATGTTTTGTTTTGTTTTTTGTTTTTTTCCCCTTTCAAAACACACATATATCTGTCTATCTACACAATGTTACAATGTTATGTAATACCTGTATCAAGATGGTCTGGTGGAAATTCCGTATGATATAATATATTTTTTTTAATTTTCGGGAACTCTTCCCTTCTTCAGAAACGTGTTCAACTCAATTTCAAGCGTGCATATGAAGGTGGCTGTAAGATATAGTCTCGCAGAAAATACCGGTTAAATTTAAATACCAAACCAGATTCAAAAATAAAATAAACTTTTTTTTTTTTAATTTTTTTTTTTTTTATAATTATTATTAATTTATTTTATTATTTTACTTTTTTTTTTTATTAATATTTTATTTATCTACTTTTCATCTAATTTATTTATTCATCTATTTACTTTATTAAACTTTTTATGTTTGTTTGTTTGTTTTTACTTTTTAGAATCTTTCTTTTTTTTTTTGTCGTTAAATTTTAAATTCTAATCTAAATCTTTTTTTTTTTTTTTTAACCAAGTCTATTCGTTTAAATTAATATGTCGGTTAATACTGCCATTAAACATTGCATTCTCTGTTCGTTTTAAATTATTGTGTGTATTAATATTTAGTTTATTTATTTATTTTATTCTATTTTTATATATGTATATTTCATTAATTAATTCAATATTATCTTTCGTGTAACGCTAAGACAACAATGAAAGGGAGGTAATTCAGTCCATTTGTTGTTTACGTCGCTTGTAATTTAGTTACTTCTAATTGTTAGGCTAAAATATTGTTATAATGAATGTTTCATTCCTTTTTTTTTTTTTTTTCTTTCCCCTTTTTTTTAATTTTATTTATTTATTTTTTTTTAATTATTATTATTAATGTTATCTGGGGTGGTTTCGGTATTTCATTTATTATTATTATTATTATTGTTGTTGTTGTTTCGTTTTTGCTATTGTTATTATTGTTACTATTATTATATTATTATAGTTAATCTTTTTGTTCCGTTAAGTTATTACTATTATTAGTTTATAGACTTTAATATTTTTTCTTATTTATTTATTTATTTATTTTTTCCTATTTTTTTTTTTCTATTAATTTTTTATTTATTTATTTATTTATTTATTGTTTATCTATTAATTTATTGTACTTAATCATTTATTTATCTTTTTTTTTAAGATTATTATTTATTTATTCATTTATCTTTATCTATTTTTTTTTTATTTATTTATTATTTATTTATTTAATTTTTTTCCCCGTTTGTTTGTTTATTTATTTATTTATTATTATTATTATTTGTTTGTTTATTTATTTATTTATTTATTATTATTATTATTTTTTTTTTTTATTTTTTTTTTTTGTTTAGTGAGTGTTTGACCTATGTTATATTATTTGTTATTATTATAAGGTGATGTTTTTGTTAGATTATTAGTTTTTAGTATTCATTTAATGGTTAAATTAAGGTAAAATCAATACAACAAGAGTGAGATGTAAAACTATATCAGACTAGAAATGAAGATCCTAATTCGAGTCGGTGATTTATTTGCGGAGATAGTTTTGCTATTAGTATCGATTCTTTTATTCGAAGGTTGCCAACGTTTCTCTCCGTAGCTAGGATATCAATCTTGAATGATTTGCTGGTGTTGCCACATGCGTGGATGTGCTTGTGGAAGGAAGAGGTACGTGTTTGTAGGTGTTCTTTGACTCTAATATGTAGGGGTCTCACCGTACTTCCAATGTATATTTTGTTGCATGTGGTGCACTGTAAACGGTATACAGTGTAAGTACGGTGGCATTTGTCTGTGGTGTTCATGGGGCAGTTCGCTAGGGTGCAGGGAGTATTGTTGTAATTGGTGTTCCGTGTTGTCAATTGTTGTCTTAGAGAAGGACCGGTGTGTGTTAGTTGAATATCGAGTTTTTCCTTCCTTATAGCTTTGCGGATAGCTGTGGTGATCCTGTCGTTGAAATGCGGCAACTTCAGGAAGCAGGTGTTGGAAAGAGCGTGTTGCGTCCGTCTTCGAGTCTTCCGGGGTTTCTTAAGGTGTTCAATGATGGATGTAGGGTATCCATTGGTCTCTAGTACCTGTTGGAATTTCTCGCTGTAGGTGGTTTTGTCAGCCTCAATGTTGCATTTCTTACGGATGCGAGTTAGCTCATTCCTCTTACTGTATATATATATATATACATTTATATATATACATATATATATATATATATATATATATATATATATATATATGTATATATATATATATATATATATATATATATATATATATATATATATGAAATAAAAATGGAATAAGCGGAAGACTTAATAAGCTCAACGTTTCGCCCAATTGTTATATGGGCTTTGTCAAGAGCGAACAAAAAAAATGCAAAAAATGATAATTGTCATTTTTTGCATTTCATTCATTCGCTCTTGACAAAGGCCATATAACATTTGGGCGAAACGTTGAGCTTTTTAGGTCTTCCACTTATTCCATTAAAATTTCATACCGTTGGATTATTTTTTCTTTTCATCTATTCATATATATATATATATATATATATATATATATATATATATATATATATATATTCTAATTCATGTTGTATGTGAATCTTAGACCGAAGAGTGAATATTTTACATTCGGGAACGTTGTTATCAACCATTGCAATCAGGGGTTCGAAAGGTTTCTTATGAGAGTAGAATGTGGACATTGGGTGCACTTTCGGCAACCTCGTAATTCTCGCTTCTTGAATTGTGTCCTTTAGTCCTCAATTCCATGAGCGATATTTCTGACAAAAGGGAAAGAATTGCTATTTTCTGGGTTTGAATCTATCCATACCCCACTTATCGTTTGCTACTTTTTAACCTTAAAGTATTTATTCAAGTGGCTACATGCCTTGTCTGGAGCGACTGCCATAAAAAGTGTTACAGGAAAGAAGATTTGTTTTTGTTCCATTGAATGTGACCAGCCATCTTTGTCCCTATTCTACTACAGGCAAGATGACATTTTCTAAGGATCTATCCATCGACTGGATGTGTGCATCTTCGAATTTTTCTACATGCCAACATTAGTGTGAAAGCGTCGTCAGCAAATGTGCCCATCTCGAACACGATTGCATAAAGGGAGGTGGAGTAAATAATGGGTTAATACCTTTCTACGCAGTAATTTTTACATGATTAAACAAGGACGGAAAATAAATCGATGTGTTAATGTGCTATAACCGCAAATCGAACTGCCCATACAATAAGATTCACACAAATGCGAAGTAAAAATTTTTAAAAAGTTAAAAAATCTCCGAGCAAATTATGGATTTGCATTCGCTTTAAATAATCGTTATTTTTCGTAACTATTTTATGATATTTTTTGTATCACTCAAATGTTTTATGATATTTTTTGTATCACTCAAATGTTTTACTTGGCTAAGGGGGCGATTCATGTTTCTCAGATTTCTTCATCTGTGTGTTTTTAGTTTTCACTGTTTTATCTTCTTTGTGAGGTTTCAGGAAGTGCATTCTCTGTAGCAAGATTGGAAAACTATGTTTAAAATAAACAAAAACAATCGAGGCCTTCTTAGCGCCAACGTCAGCTGATGTAGCATAATGTTTGAACGCTTCAAAAGACTCGACACGTGGTTTTGTCAGCCGGAAGTAATGGCAGTTGCATTTGTTGAAATGGCGGGAAAAGAAGGAAACAACCGGAAGCTGGACGAAGGAAAAAAGGGAAAACAAAACAAAAGGGGAGTATAGAAGAATATTATAAAAATGAAGGGTTTGGATGAGAAATTTGAAAGTGACTTTCCATTTTTTTTTTTACTTTTCTTGTATCTTAGGGGGAAATATAGGGAAAAGAAGACAAAAATTGTAAAAGTTTAGAAAGATATGCAACATTTTAAATAACGAGTGAATAATCAAGGTGGGAAGATACCGTTTTGAATAAGAAATCGAATATTTGGAAATAAGTTTAAAATAGGGAAAAGCGTTGACGACAATAATAAAAAGGAGAGACAAATAAGAACGTCAAGTAAAAAAGAGTGTGACTATAAAATAAGAATAGCTGAGTCAAATGAAAGAATACCTAAACAAAAATTATTTTGGATACAGAATCAAAGAGTCAGAGGTAGGAGAAATGTTTTATAGGGAACCAAAGCTTGGTAAAGATTGGGTATTTAAATAGAGAATCGGGGAGTTGGATATAGAATGGACGAGTTAGAAATAGAAACATTTTAATAGAGAAGTGTTAGATATAAGGGCATTTTAAAAAGGAATTAGTTGAAATTAAGACTGTGTATAATAACAAATCCAATCGTAAGTAAAAGGAACATTTTAAAGAAAGAATTGAAACACAGTGAATAGGGACACATTAAATATTGAATTGAACAGTTAGGGATAAGGAATTTTTTATAGGGAATTAAAACCTTCGAAATATGATACTTTAAACGGGGAAATAAGAAGTTGAAAGTTAAGCTACTTTAAATGGATGATCGCTGATTTTAAATAGGGTCTTTTAATAAGGAATCTAAGCGTTGGAAATAAATAGAACTTTAAATAAGGGATCAAAGAGTTGAAAATAGGGGAAGTCGAATCGGCAATCGAAGAGTTGGAGATGGGCCACTTTAACATTTATAAATAACGGTGCTTTCAATAAGTAATGAAAGTGTTCAAATCAGGCTTACTTTTTGAAAAGAAATCAAAGACTTGATGATAGTCATTCTTGAAATTGGTAATCGAAGAGTTGAAAATAGGGACACTATATATAGGTAATCGAAGCCGGCATCATAGGAACTGGACAAACGGCTAATATCGATTATTTAGCTACTAAATCGAATAGGCACTCTAGATAGGACATCGAAACGTTTAAAATAATGATTATTTTAATAGGTTATCTAAGCTGAAAATAATTGATAAACAAAGCTAGAAAAATAAAATGATTGAAAATTAATAATCTTCAAAACAACTGACGGAATCATTAGAGTTTTCAAATCATGAAAAAAGAATGATTTTACAGTAATCATGTATGTGTTTAATAGTTTCAATAGAAAAAGACAAACGCAGATAATACGCAAATAAAAAAGTAAAAATAAAAGGAGAATTAGATAAAAATCAAGAATGGAGAAAATGTTTAGCGATTTAGAACAGTAAACCAAAATGAAAGCAAAAGAACATTTTTAAAAAGTGGTTGAAAAAGAAGAGAAAGGAAAACAATGAATATTACTGAAATAATAATAAAAGTATGAATACAAAATAATGGAAGATTAATAGAACTCTAATGGAGTATAACAAGAGTAACGTAAAAATAACAGGAAAAACAACAAAGAGCGATGATGGAAGAATATAAAAATAGTGATAAAACAATAATGAAAAAACAATGAATATCACTGAAATAATAATAAAAGTATGAATACAAAATAATGGAAGATTAATAGAACTCTAATGGAGTATAACAAGAGTAACGTAAAAATAACAGGAAAAACAACAAAGAGCGATGATGGAAGAATATAAAAATAGTGATAAAACAATAATGAAAAACAATGAAAGCTTTATGAAACAATAACGACAGAATGATAATAAAAGTGTAACGAAATAAGAACAAAAATAATGAAAGAATTAACGAACAAATAGTGAAATATGATAAAGAATAATGAAAGATTAATGAAAGAATAGATAAATAATAATCAAAATTAATGAAAAATAGTGAAAGACTAATAATCAAAATTAATGAAAGAATAGATAAATAATAATCAAAATTAATGAAAAATAGTGAAAGACTAATAATGAAAGATTAATGAAAGAATAGATAAATAATAATCAAAATTAATGAAAAATAGTGAAAGCCTAATAATGAAAGATTAATGAAAGAATAGATAAATAATAATCAAAATTAATGAAAAATAGTGAAAGACTAATAATCAAAATTAATGAAAGAATAGATAAATAATAATCAAAATTAATGAAAAATAGTGAAAGACTAATAATGAAAGATTAATGAAAGAATAGATAAATAATAATCAAAATTAATGAAAAATAGTGAAAGACTAATAATGAAAGATTAATGAAAGAATAGATAAATCATAATCAAAATTAATGAAAAATAGTGAAAGACTAATAAGTAAAGATTAATGAAAAACAATGAAAAAATAATGAACAAATTAACAAAGAATAATTAAAGGATAATGAAATCGATAAATAATACAAAGAATAAGGTACGAAAAGTAAATAAACTTGTGAAATTAGTAAAGAAAGATTCATTAAGCTTTACCTACACGTTTGTTCTGTGTCTGCGTAAAATATTAATATTTAATAGAAGCTATAAGCCTTTTAAGTCCGCGTAAATACCGATGTTCAGAAAAGAAACCATCTTTGTTTAGTCAGTTAGCAACGCAAACAAACATGGTTTCTTTCCTCAGAATCGATATTTACGGCAACTCATTTTTAGATTACACTTTTCAGACTACACTTCTCGTTATTCAGATTACACTTTCCCTTATTCTGATTACGCTTTTCATTATTCAGATTACACTTCCCATTATTCAAATTACACTTCTCATTATTCAGATTACGCTTCCTATTATTCAGATTACACTTCCCATTATACAGATTACGCTTCCCATTATTCAAATTTCCCTTCTCATTATTCAGATTACACTTCCCATTATTCAGATTACGCTTCCCATTATTCAGATTACACTTCCCATTATTCAGATTACACTTCCCATTATTCAGATTACGCTTCCCATTATTCAGATTACACTTCCCATTATTCAGACTACACTTCTCATTATTCAGACTAACTTTCTCATTATTCAGATTACACTTTCCCTTATTCTGATTACGCTTTTCATTATTCAGATTACACTTCCCATTATTCAGATTACACTTCCCATTATTCAGATTACACTTCCCATTATTCAGATTACACTTTCCCTTATTCTGATTACGCTTTTCAGTATTCAGATTACACTTTCCCTTATTCTGATTACGCTTTTCATTATTCAGATTACACTTCCCATTATTCAGATTACACTTTCCCTTATTCTGATTACGCTTCTCATTATTCAGATTACACTTCCCATTATTCAGATTACGCTTCTCATTATTTAGATTACACTTCCCATTATACTTCCTATTATTCAGATTACGCTTCTCATTATTCAGACTACACTTCTCATTATTCAGACTACACTTCTCAATATTCAGATTACACTTCTCATTATTCAGATTACACTTTCCATTATTCAGACTACACTTCTCAATATTCAGATTACACTTCCCATTATTCAGATTACACTTTCCCTTATTCTGATTACGCTTCCGCTGATTATTTTTAGGTGGATCTTTTCAAATTATTAAAGCTTTTATCGCGAACACGAGAACCTATATAACTGGACTCTTATCGAGTAAACTGTCTTCGTCTTATTACTAATTACAGTATTTTAGTGTAAAGTATTATATCGTTCTAAGATATTATCGCTAGTAGTAAGGGTTGAACCTTGAACGTCCAGAGAACTGTTACCTAGAAGTAATTGTTAATGAAAGCCTTCAATAGTTGCACGAAAATCTTAGCTCCCGATGCGAAGGAAAATTTCAGGGAACAGAAAAGATACGCGTTTTATTTTTATTTATTTTTTAAAAAGTATGGAATTATGAGAGATTTTAACAACGAAATATAAAAAAAATAAACTGAGTTGTATGAGAATATAAATAAATAATGAAAGACAAGACGGGAAATCTCTCCGAATAAAATATATGCTTTCAAACAGAAACACATTCTGAGCATTAGGAGAAAAATCAAAAGACTTCTTGGAGAATCAAAAGAAAAAAAAGGGTAGAAAATAATCCATAAAAGCCCGTATTTGTGAAAGAATGGCGATACGAAACACATTTCAACGAAACTAATAAAATGGTTTAACGCGCACAGAAAGGAAACCGTTCAATGCGATTGAGGGAGAGGAAACAAATCAACAAAAGTAAATAAACGAAGCATAAAACATTTCTTTATTTATTCATTAATTGTATTTTTTTTTTCTTCTTATTCCTCTTTTCGTTTTGAGTGAATAAACGCGGAAACATTACAGAAAGTTCGCCTGGGCGCCCATGTCTTACACTGCGTACATTCGAAAGACACGAGCGAGTGTAATGTTCGCGCCATTGTGAGAAGGAACCGCTAAACATGGCCGACGGTGGTTGTGCGCAGTGAAGTGGCGACGACGCGCTCCGAGATAAGAGGCCCGCGTTCGGCCTTAACAAGTCGGTTGTTTGTTGATTTTTACGCGCATCGTAATCGTAGAGAGCCCATTTCCAAACCTGGTAGGGATGAAAAAGCTGAAAGACTTTTAATTCTTTTTGCTGATATAGAAGTAAGTAGACTAAGGTTGCTATATAAATATATAAATATATAAATATATAGAGAGAGATAGAAGAAAAAAAGAGTGATAAATATGCGACGATTGTCCAAATTTATTTCAAATTTCAATTGTTCAATGCAAGGTGCATTCAGTAATAAACTAGTGTTTATTATTCTTTCCTTAAGCCAAGGCTTTTCAAAGATCGAAATCTTATCATCAGAGGAGAAATACAGATGGATAAGTTGGCTTTCGAAAAAAACAAAGTTAAAATATTTGAAAAATATGAAAATTATTATTAAAAACTATTAAAAATTATTAAAATAATATTAAAATAATTTTTTTTTTTTAATTATTTTAATATTATTTTAATATTATTTTAATAGTTTATTACTGAATGCACCTTGCATTGAACAATTGAAATTTAAAATAAATTTGGACAATCGTCGCATATTTATCACTCTTTTTTCTTCTATCCCTACTATTGCTCTATCTCGGATATTGAGCTAATCCTTTTCACAATAGGTTCCATCTACTAAAAGTTTTCACTTTGGCTTATTTTGATCATAATATATATATATATATATATATATATATATATATATATATATATATCCATCTATATAAACTTAGGTTTGTGTTTGTCTCCATCTATATGAAGTTTAGTATGCGTATATCTTCATCTATATCAATGTAGGTATGTGTTAATCTCCATCTATATAAACTTAGGTTTGTGTTTATACCATCTATATAAAGATTGGTATGTTTACACTTATATATATATATATATATATATATATATATATATATATATATATATATATATATATATATATATATATATATATATATATATATATATATATATATATATATATAAGTGTAAACATACATATATATATATATATAATTGTAGGTATGTTTATCTCCATCTATATAAAGTTCGGTGTGTGTTTATCCCCAATAATACAAACTTAGTTATATATTTATTTCCATCTATAGAAACTTAAGTTTGTGTTTATCTCCATATATATCAACTAAGGTATGTGTTTATCTCTCTATATATTAACTTAGGTTTGTGTTTATATCCATCTATATGAAGTTTGGTATGTCTACCTCCATGTATATATATATATATATATATATATATATATATATATATATATATATATATAAATTTAGGTTTGTGTTTATCCCCATTAATATAAACTTAGGTATATGTTTATTTCCATCTATATAAACTTCGGTTTCTTGTTCATCTCTATCTATATGAAGTTAAGTTTGTGTTCATACCAATATATATAAACTTAGGTTTGTGTTTATACCATCTATATACAATTTGGTATGTTTATCCCCATATATATATAAAGTTAGGTTTGTGTTTATCCCCATCTATATAAGATTAGGTTTATGTGTATACCATCTATATAAATTTGGTATGTGTATCCCCATATATATACAGATTTAGGTATGTGTTTATTTCCATCTATATAAACTTCGGTTTGTGTTTATCCCCCATCTATATAAACGTAGGTATGTGTTCATCTCCATTATATAAACTTAGGTTTCTGTTTATACCAACTATATAAACTTAGGCTTTTGTTTATCTTTATCTATATAAACTTAAGTTTGTTTTTATTACCATATATATAAACTTAGAGATTTGTTTATCTCCATCTATATAAAGTTATATATGTGTTGATGTTTATATATTTATACGTTCAGGGTTAAAAGCTTCCTCCGGCATGTCGAACTCCTAACATCTCAAGAAGAGACCAGACTACAGCTGTGGACCAGACGGCTATAATAAGGCTGCCTTCATAACGACATTGGAATCCCTGTTTATTAGGAACACTTTCCCGTTTCAGAGGCAGCCTTGCTCGAGTAGAAAACAGTAAACATCCTGACAACAGGTCTATCAAAAGTTGCTATGAGTAGATGGGGCTACAAAACTGACTCAACTATCTGTGAATGTGGAGAATAGGGTCATACGAGGCAACACCCTACTGACAAACCGGTGCAGCTTTAAAGATCTTACAGAGTGCAATACTAATGCAAAGGACTGCATAAAATGTGGGAAACTGTCGTATAATCACATGCTTCAAAGACATGCAGAGAATCACAGAACTCCTAAACTAATGCCCAGAAAAGTAACAGATGGTAATAACAGAAGTCGGAGGTGATGTCACGTTCGTTGAAGATTTTTTTTCTTCTATTTCTTGTTCCTGTATTCCAAGAAAGACGAACGGAATATTAGGCCGATCCGTTTCCAGTAGATGGTTGGGATGGGGGCGCAGTAGCCCCAAATAGCCTGAATATTTTTTGAAACTTTTCGTTGCACAGAAAAACCCTTTTATTTAAATACATTTGCTTAACAATGGTACCTTTGACAAAGACATCTAATTAATAACAGTTGTTTCGCTATGGTTTGTTCATTCTTTAGCTTTATATATGTATCATACTTTTATTTTATTTCGTCTGTTATTTGCAACTTTTCTTGAATTTATCGTATGGCAATCTTCGGCTCGTCAACTCTCGGGCGCATCCAAGACCTGTCCAAATATTGACAACGCGAAGTCACGGAAACGCTGGTCGGTCGTTCTCCATAAAAGTACCGTATAATCAATAGATATCTGTCACGAAGACGGCGACGGCGAATAACTGTGACGTATTACCATAGGTTTACTTTCGGCAGCCTCGTCAATCTCGCTTCTCTTATTTTGTTCATTAGTCCTCACATTTCATAAGCGAAGTTTCTGACAAAGGGGGAATAATTGCTGTTTTCTGGGTCGGAATCTATCCATCTAACACTTATCGTTGGCTAGTTTTTTTTTTACCTTGAAGTAGTATTTTTAAAGCTTTTTGCATCAATTGTTTTCATGCCTTGTCTGGGGTGACTTCCATCAAAACAATAATATAAATGGTATTTCTATGCATGAGATCAACTCTATTTGACCGTGTAATCTGATCAGCAATGGAACTTCTGTACAGCTGTAAGTCACATGACTGCATAATACATAACTACCCGCTTCCGTATGTCGCATAACCTTTCCTATATCTCATCATATTCCTCGATATATCCATTAAGATGCATTGACTCAATAATTGTATTTATTCTCCTTTACTTTCTGCCCCGAGCAAAATGTAGACGGAGTAAAATTTGTATATCCGCGGGGCGTTTGCACCGGAATGAGTCAAGTCATTCATAATAATTTCATGAAACTGCTTGAACTTAGACTAAGGACTAACTTCTGCATTTCAAACGGAACTACCTTCGCTATTCATCGATGCCGTCTAGTACCACTTGAAGACAGACACAAGCGTCACTAATGGCTAGCCAACTGTTAGGCTTTTTATCCCAGCTTTGTTGTGTGCCACATATACTAGACGATTTCACCCACAGCTAAAACCATGAGAGATGCTACTTCCTAGGCTCAGTATAAAGCTAAAACGTATGGTAACTGCAGGGTACCTTCACACGTATTAATGTAACGCAACTGCTGAACTGAATCTTCTACGCCCGCATGCAGTTTTATGGCTTATCTAATATTTACTAATATAAATGCGCAAGTAGTTTTATGTCATTTAATAAGGCGTTCATTCAGTTTCGATAGTAAAAATATATCTCTCGTATAGGTGTTTTCGCGGGGTATCTATTCTGAAGTAAAGTTGTTGAAGTCTATAACTGCATCTCTTCATAACTGACATGATTTTTTGGGTTCAGTTCCAGGGAAAAAACGAGGAGGTTGAAAAAACAATGGCGGTATAAGAAGAGAACTATTAAAGTTGTATCCGAGTTTTCTTCTTGCTAAACAAGCTGCACAACCAAGGCTTGGGAGTAAAGGTTAACTTAATATGTAATCCATAGCAGCAATGGTTTTGTGTATGGCAAATATTCATCATATATTAACACATGTATCATACTTGCAAATAAATAACAAATATTCGGTTAACCAAATAGTTTGCTAATTTTATTTTCAGGAAGGAGGAACCGTAACATCAAGCTTAGAAACATAACTGAGTTTGTGGAATTAATTTTCTACGTTTTATTTTGAAATCTTGAGAATGTCGTCAAGCATTCACTTATTCACTGTCGAGCATCTTTTGTTGGGAAGAGCGAGAAGCATCGATCACTAAAAAATGTTCTTTTCGAAATCTAGCAAATCGGTTCTTGCAAATCAGTTCTAGCAAATCAATTCTTGCAAATCAATTCTAGCAAATCAATTCTTGCAAATAAATTCTAGCAAATAAATTTTTGCAAATCAGTTCTAGCAAATAAATTCTTGCAAATCAATTCTTGCAAATCAGTTTTTGCAAATCAATTCTTGCAAATAATTCAAGCAAATCATTTCTTGCAAATCAGTTCTAGCAAATAAATTCTTGCAAATCAATTCTTGCAAATCAATTCTAGCAAATCAATTCTAGCAAATCAGTTCTTGCAAATCAATTCTTGCAAATCAATTCTAGCAAATCAATTCTTGCAAATCAGTTCTAGCAAATCAATTCTTGCAAATCTGTTCTAGCAAATCAATTCTTGCAAATCAATTCTAGTAAATCAATTCTTGCAAATCAATTCTTGCAAATCAATTCTTGCAAATCAGTTCTAGCAAATCAATTCTAGCAAATCAATTCTTGCAAATCAGTTTTTGCAAATCAATTCTTGCAAATCAATTCTAGCAAATTAATTCTTGCAAATCAGTTCTTGCAAATCAATTCTTGCAAATCAATTCTAGCAAATCAATTCTAGCAAATCGGTTCTTGCAAATCAGTTCTGTAACAGTATTCGCCCCATACAACTTACATATGTTTATGCAAGTGTATGCATATTATTTCCGTTTTCTGTAGTAAAAATGCATCATATGTATGTAGTGCTCTGCTTGAACTACCATTTGAAGGTCTGAAATATGAGCATAAATGTAAGAACTGCTCTGCTCGGAAGCTTATTAGACACTGGCGGGAACATACTCGCTACAGCAAGTACAGGATTTGAAAGCGAAATAGGAATATAGAACGATATTTAGTAGGCCGGAAAGATGATTGTCAGAAAGCGAACGTACTTATTGGCCAACACGATATAATTTAGCTATATCGTCAAGAATAAAGGGTACGAATTTACGATGTACATATATTATTACATTCCTTCTTGTGTGTACCTCGGACAGCTTCATCATATGCTTGAAAAAAAAACTTTAAAGATCGATAGTTCTGTTGTGGGAAAAATAATTATGAATTCCATGATATTCCTGAGGTCGCCACATGGTCTTTTAAAATGATTAGAAGGAAAAATTATTTTTATTTACACAGCTATTTGCAAAATCTGCGACACTGCCATGTCGATGTTATCGATCAACAGCTATAATAAACTGAGATCTCATCAAGTAGAGTTAGAATCCGATCTTAACCTTAGATCATATTTGGAAAGAATGAGATAGAGAAAAAAGAAAAGAAATTTAAAATTAACATGTGGAAAGTCACGTGGTTGGGACCGTTAAGAATCAAAATCAAAAAATAATAATGTCAAAAAATCAAAATATTAATATAAAATATAATATATGAGATCTAAATTGATAATAGCTTTTGATCGGTAACATCGACATGTCAGTGTCGCAGATTTTGTACACGCCTGTGTAAATAAGAATAATCATATATACAAGCTCTATTTGATATTGAGCACTTTTTATAAACCCGGTTGAAATTATTTGGATTACTATCCTGTGGATGTTTTACCTGGATTATTATTATTATTATTATTATTATTATTATTATTATTATTATTATTATTATTATTATTATTATTATTATTATTATTATTATTTGTACTCACTAGGAGTTCTCACACATGTTACAGTACTGTAGGGCCCCATTATGCAAGGCACAGTAGGTTAACTAGTATCAAATAGCTAATTTTGTTATTGAAAAATAGGTTTTGTTTCTGGACTCAGAAGTGAGTTCAGAGAAGTGTTTGATCCAAGAATAGTCATAATAAATTTAGACACCTGACGTGACCTTTGAGTCAGAGATCAGAGTGAGTCGTTTTTGTCCCCATCTCGTGCGTGGGAATGATGATTACGTCACCACGGAGAACAAGAACTTAGCTTTTTGGAATCAGTCCGCTATGGGAGCTCGAAGCGACAACGTCGTTTCGGAAAAGCGAGCGAAGTTTTCCCAAAAATGTAATCGCTCGCGATAAGGGCTGTATCCAAAAAAGATCATCATGGAAGCTTGTGGCGAGCGCATGCAGATGAGGTAGCTCTCGAACGCAAGAGTTCGGGTGTGAATCGAAGAGATATGGGCCAAAGCTACTAAGAAAAACTAACAGCGTCTAACGTCCCACACAGTACGAACCTAGGAAGATGTGAATGAAGAACCAATAATGGAAACCCCTCCACTCGAATGAAAGTATGAAATAAAAAGACCAAAAGAAATCTCTCAGAAAATCCGACTTCGAGTGTCTTTATCCTCTGCTTAAAGATAGAATTTGCCCACAAAAACAGGTGCCGCGCGGCGATCACAGCCAGTAACAAGATGAGGGCCAGCACGGACGAGAACTACAAAGATAACTTTCTTATAATGTAAAATATCTGGAAACTGTGTTTCAAAGTGACTTTTGGACTCTTGAAAAATGTGTTTAGAAATCTGTTTAAATGACTCTTAAGAAAAGTGTGTTTAAGGTCCCTGTTGAAAAATGACTCTCCAAAATGTGTTAAAATTATTGAGAAACATGTTTGCTTAAAGAATGACTATGAAAGTGTCTATGAAAATTGTATCATCAGAAGTATTAAGAAAAAAGATTGAAATCACTATTAATCCTCTCGTGAACATTTCGCATTGTTTTCGGCCGGAGAGGATGTAATAGCGAACTGTTGAGGTGGTTTTGGAGAACTGCCTCAGTCGGAAGGATTTCTGCCTGTAGTAATAAATAAGCTCTCTCCCCCCCTTTGCTTCTCGTGACGTTTAATTTCAGTGGTTATCCAACACACAGATCATCGTCTGTGATTGCTCACCGACGATAAGCAGTGGTATTTCCTGTAGTCTGAGTGACATCAAGTTTCCCCAGACTTCCAGTATTCTTGACCTCTTTTCGATAACGATGGTATTATTATTATTATTATTATTATTATTATTATTATTATTATTATTATTATTATTATTATTTTACACACACACATATATATATATATATATACATATATATATATATATATATATATATATATATATATATATATATATATATATATATATATATAAAAGAGGGCACGGCAGTATTAGTGTAGTTACAACAAGAGAAAAGTATATATGTAAAAGAATATATAAATATGTAAAAGTCTACCAACATTTGTAAAAAGGTTTTATTTTCCACATTTATTAATTATTTTGTTATTTTATCATTTTATCATTTTATCATTTTATATAAAGCATTTCAAGCGTAGTCCGCTCTCATCAGATATGTAAATCCATTTAAGGAAATGTCTTTCGATTTGAAAGAGTGTTGTTTCATTTGTCCTGCAAAGGAGACAAGGAAGTCACTTCCTTGTTTTCTTTGGTCTTAAGAGGTGAACTCTCTGTGAAAAGTGCAACCGAAACATACATATATATATATATATATATATATATATATATATATATATATATATATATATATATATATATATATGCACTTTTTTCTGTCCGCTCACTACTATTAAGCTACATGAGATAAGATTTTGACATTATGTAGAGATAAACTTTTGTTTATTTAAATATATATTAGATAGTAATACGTATCTTTCTTTTATAAAAAAAATAATAGATAGAATCATGAGAGCAAAAACGCGTTTATCTACTAATAATCATGCTCTACATCTGAGAATTCGAATGAAGTCACTCATACGGAAATGAATAAATTCAGATATTTGTTTCGAATTCCAAACACTAGGGAACCGACGTTGGTGTCGACATACCGTTAACCGAACGAATTTAAATCAAACCATAAATGGTATTGATTTTCCCGTGTATAGAATTTAAAGTATTATACGTAAGACGGGGCGGGGCGTGTCTTGTTCACCTGTGCGCTGATAATGCTTCAGTTTACATGTTTTTGAGATGGTCGTGGACAGATGGAAATTCACCTCGGGGTTCGTAGACCATGACAGCTGTTAATAACAACATTATCTGTGATTGATATCGGAAGCCACAAGAATTATCCGGGAAGAACGGAGAGACGGGGAAGAGAAGGGGACGGGGGAGCGGGTGTACAAAGACAAGGACAAAAAACACAACGTCATCGAATTGCAGCAGATAATTGAATTTCCTCGGGTGAGGATGAAAAATGATGAATAAGTGTAATATGAACAGTTACAAGAAAGAATATATATATATATATATATATATATATATATATATATATATATATATATATATATATATATATATACGTACAACATATATATAATAATTATACATATGTAGATATAATGATGAACATATAAATACATTTTGAAATGCCAATTAAATTTTACAAGATTTGGTGACCATTTTGAATAGCGTTTATATGTGCAAAATGTTTTATATATATATATATTTATATATATATATATATATATATATATATATAAAGAGAGAGAGAGAGAGGGGGAGAAATAGCTAGATTAAGAGATAAAATGAAAACAGGCGGATGTAGAAATACAATACAACCAAAGTACGCATGATGGCGTAGGGGTTAGCATCGCCGACTGTCAGCTCGACTGTTGCGTTTCGATCCCGGCTTGAGACACTAACTGGTCTAGCCGCACTGATGAGCTGTGAAACAGCGAAACAGGCTGTATGTGGATGACTATAAAAAGCTCCCTCCGGGTAGAGCTTATTTTTGTAAGGGTATCGTCAACGGTTATTAGCTTTAAGGCAATGTTCATTAGGTAAAACTAATTTCGAGCTCAGGCATTTGCAATGTTTACATTTCGTTACATTGAGATATCACTTACATTCAGTCAGTGTCGCATGATGGCGTAGGGGTTAGCATCGCCGACTGTCAGCTCGACGGTTGCGTTTCGATCCCGGTTTGAGACACTAACTGGTCTAGCCGCACTGATGAGCTGTGAAACAGCGAAACAGGCTGTATGTGGATGACTATAAAAAGCTCCCTCCGGGTAGAGCTTATTTTTGTAAGGGTATCGTCAACGGTTATTAGCTTTAAGGCAATGTTCATTAGGTAAAACTAATTTCGAGCTCAGGCATTTGCAATGTTTACATTTCGTTACATTGAGATATCACTTACATTCAGTCAGTGTCGCATGATGGCGTAGGGGTTAGCATCGCCGACTGTCAGCTCGACGGTTGCGTTTCGATCCCGGTTTGAGACACTAACTGGTCTAGCCGCACTGATGAGCTGTGAAACAGCGAAACAGGCTGTATGTGGATGACTATATATATATATATATATATATATATATATATATATATAGTAAGTTATTTAAATATATTTATGGCAATTAAGTTACACAGAAGCTGAAACCTTTAATCCCCGAAGGGATCCGTCAGGCTAAAACGCATGGAGTTTCATGTGCCGGGTGTTTTTATATACACGTCTTTCTAGTTAATCAATCAGATACTTTGTTGTTCATTTCGCTAATCGTTGGGCTTCTTACAAACAATGGTTCGATTGATTTTACTTCCTATTTCCTATTCTATTGTTCTGTTTTCTATAAGATTACTCATCCCTGTTTCGTTGTTGTGATCTTAGCCAATCGTTAGGCTTCTCAAAAACAAAGGTTCGGTTTATTTACTTCCTATTTCCTATTCTATAGTTTTGTTTTTCATAGATTGGCCTAGTCCTGTTTTTTTGTTGTGTAAATATAATGTGTTACATGATTATAAAACGTGCTTGTTTGTATTTCTATTTTAGATTTTTTAAAAAATTTTTAGGTGTCAGTTTAGTTTAGTATTTTATTTATTAATTTATTAATTTATTCATTTATTTATTTATTTATTTATTATGTATTTTAACCTACGGTAAATGTTATTCGGCACAGACAGTTGTTTGCTGTTTCACTTCTACAGTTTAATAGGTTTTGTGGGTTTAGAAAGTTTAGGATTTCAAATTTCTCATTCAGACATAATCCATACGGGTCGTCCTAATTTCTACATGTACTGGCCTGTCGTATTATTTTCCATTCAATTATTGGTGAGCGTCCATTTTTTAGCTCTCTATTCGGCATTATTCGTTTTTAATGTGCTGTTGTGGTCGTAATATCTGGTTTTAAAATCAAGGGAGGTCATACCCACGTAGTACTTCTTGTTATTCGCTCTTTCTTTGGCTAATAGTGTGGCTTGGTAAACAGTACTTTTAGTTAGGCATCTTTATAGTAGACAAAATGTACGAGGTATGCAGTTACATCTTTTAACTTCATTACTAACTTTTTTCATTTCTATTTAGGTGTTTGCTATTATAGTTTTGCTTATTACTATTTGTAGTGCTTACATTTTTGTTCTTCTTAGTGTTAGTTTTTCTATTTTCGTCACTTCTTTATGCAATTTGTCATTTTACTTCTCTGCTGTGCTCTTAGTATTTTCTTATGGTGTGCCTTAATTATCATTTTCACGTTTTCGCAGCAGCTGTAGGACAGTTTTAGGTTATTTGTATTGAAAATTTTATGAAGGGTGTTTGTTATAAGGAATTGTTTTTCAATGAGGTTAAGAAATTTCTTGTCCGGTGAAGTTTATAGGGCGGTGTATACCAGATTATATCTATAATATATTATTATTTATAATATATATATATATATATATACATATATATACAATATATATATATATATATATATATATATATATATAATTTTATCCATAGACAGTAGTTTCGATCTATCAGACGTCTTTAGCGTGGCTATATATTGCAAGTGTTTTTTTACTTCCATTCTCTAAATAGTTCGCAAATGTAATCAAGAGACAGCCAGTGATTAACATTAATCCTATTCTGTATTAACTGCGAATACTACTCAGTTTTAACTAATCTATAGAGGATGTATGTTAATCACGGGCGAGACGAGCGGTGTAGGTAAGAGATATATCAATGCTTTTATAAACAGTGTCCGCCACTAAGCAGTGCTCCATTAGTTTGTTTACATAGAGTGTTGCCTAGAGATAGAAACAGAAGTCGAACAAGGGGAAGGAATGACAAAGAGAGAGTAAGAATATTTTTGTTTCCAACGAATGAAAAGCCTATATTTAAAAGATTCTTATATTTATTATTTTTAATTGATTTTGTTCCTAACAATTCCTGTTTACATTTTTTGTATTTGATGTTTCAATATTATGTTTGAAAACTACAAAAATTAGTAGATGTCAAATAGGCCATCTACTTATTTACTATTGTTAGAATGGTACGTTCATTCTGTTATTAAAAGACTTTTGTGTGTGTTTGTATTAGTACTTTTATTATTTCTTATTTTAAAGACATAAAATACCATTATTAGAGACAGAGGCTTTTAAAATCTAATCATGTGTCCAGTCTGTGTGTGTTTTTGTGCTCTTATTGACCCTTTCAGAGTGAGTGTCTATGTTTATTAGAACTTACATTTGGGGTGCATATGTGGGTGTGCCTATTCGGTGTGTGTGTGTGTGTGTATTTGTCATCATTCATGTGTACATGTCGGTGTGCGTATACGTGTGCGAGAGCCTGTTGTGTGGGTCATATATATATATATATATATATATATATATATATATATATATATATATATATATATATATATATATATATATATATATATATATATATATATATATATGGGAAGAGAAAGATGAAGGTAATCCGACGTGATGGGAAAATGAAAAAGGAAAACCAAAAAATGGATGTTTTTTTATGTGTACATCAACGTTTCGTCTTTATTTATATGACTTCATCAGGATGATAATATAAAGAAAAATGTCATGCAAGTACGAACACATATAGGATTGACATGTTGGAGAAAAAGGAAGAAAATAGTAGACACTACTGGAGAAAACAGTAGGTTGGACGTCCGTGCTTGGTGAGGAATGAAAAAATAAAAATAAAATAAAATATGTCAACTCTATATGTGTTTGTACTTGCATGACATTTTTCTTTATATTATCATCCTGATGAAGTCTTATAAATAAAGACGAAACGTTGATGTACACATAAAAAAACATCCATTCTTTGGTTTTCTTTTTTCATTTTCTCATATATATATATATATATATATATATATATATATATATATATATATATATATATATATATATATATGTGTGTGTGTGGGGGGGGTGTCCTCTAGAATGTAAACATATAGAAGTTGATAAAGCGCTGGTCGAGATGAAAATGGCCCGAAGCTGCAACACGCCCAAACAACATAGAAAGTATGATATGCTGGTGTTGACAAAAATATATATATTTTTTAAATCTAACATTAAAACCGAGCGAAAGGAAAGGAAAAATTGCATCCCAATAACCCTAACCCTAACCATAACCCTAACCCTTACCCTAGGCAACAAGAGAGAAACTTATAAAAACTTATATCTAAAAGATATATTTCTACTAGCTGGAATGTTAGTCTCATCCGAATTCATAACATTAAGATTTGCCTTAATTTCAAAGTGGGTTTATATGATTTAAAAGTGGGTTATACCGATTTCAAAGTGGGTTCGCGATGATTTTAAAGTAGTTTTTCTACAATTTCAAAGTGTGTTTATCATGATGTGAAATGCATTTATCTTGATTTGAAAGTAGGTTAATATGATTCGAAGGTGAGATTATTATGATTTGAAAGTGCGTTAATATGATTCGAAGGTGAGATTATTATGATTTGAGAGTGCGTTTATATGATTCGAAGGTGATATTATTATGATTTGAAAGTGGCGGTAACGGTACACTCTCTCCATGTTTCGTCAGCTTTTCACTCAAAAAAGCGGTGCAAGTGCCGCCGACTGGGCGTTTTGGCCAAGATTAAAAGTCTAGTATCTGTTCCGACGGGGCTTGATGACGCCGGTCTGTGGGTTTGTCCTGTACAGTTCTAGTAAGTTCACCCTCCCAGGCTTTTTCTCCCCTATTTGGGGAGGAGTAAGTTTATTGCTTACTGCCTGAGACGGCCCTACCGGAGAATGCCGACGGGGCTGCCCAGACATTTTTTGTAGGCTAGAGTGCTCACCTTCTCGGGCGATGGTTTTTCAAATCCCACTTTCCCGACCGTGTGTCACATCTTACCGCTGTGGGAGGAAGATAAATAAAAGCAGTTCAGCCGGGGAGGGGGGTAGGAGACCTCAACATCCGACTGGGTGGACCAGTCGTCGAGCCAGGAAGCAGACAGCAGCAACAATCAAACAGCCCTTTTCAGGGCTAAACACAAACTATTAATGCGATTAACACTTTCCTGCCTGCTCCATCCCCCGAACTCCAGCCTGCCTCTCCAGTCTCTTGTTCCTGCTTCGAACCCAGCGACCCCTGCTCCATCTCACTCGGCCCCTGCTGCACTACCAAGCCTGATCAGACTCCAGCTCTCTGCAACAATCTCTAGCAGTTCTGAGCAGACTCCAGCGATCCCCGGCAAGCTCCAACGGCTACCCCGGCAGACACAGCCCTTTCCAGCTGCCCCGACGCTCTGCAGCACACTCCGTCGTCTTGCCTGTTCATCATTCCAGCATCACCTACTCCAGCTCCTTTTCCAGTACCAGTGACGTCATTCCAGCCTTTTCCTGCTTCGAGTGACGTCACCCCTGTTATTCTTACTTTTCTTTCTCAACCTGTTATTATTTCTTATGGTAAATAAACGCCTCTTTTTTAAAACTGTTCATCTGCGTGTGTCCTCTCTTCTTTGTCATTGTAGTAATTTACCTGTGTCCATCTTTTTTAGTTGCAACAAACACACACACCCCAATTGCAACAATAGTCAATTTAACACGTGATCCGTGATTTCTTTTTTTATTTTACGTGTAAAAAAAAACAGTTTTCAGTTCTGAATCAAGCCTCGTTTTGGAGTTTTGGGGCGCAGGCCACTGATTTTTCATTCCGGAAACTACTGATGGTTAGTCGATTTTAGCTTGGGTCTTAATCTGGACAAATAAAATAAACTCTTTTGCTAATTTGTTGGATGACGTCATTTTTTTGTGACGGCGTCCACTGTCCGCTATTATCTCATCTCTGTTTTGGGGGGATGGCTTCATCAGTTTATGACGTCATCATTTTATGATGTCATCATTTTAATGACATCATCAAATGATCACAGGTAATAGATCCAAACAGTGTTAGTATATACATAGACATAGACTAGGAGTTATGTATTAATAACACGCTAACTGTTTGAATCAGAAATATTAATTTATTTTTAAATATTAAGTCTTATCTATATTACTGAATTAAATAGTTCGCAGTTATCTTCAGTGTATTTCTCTGCGATAATTCATGAAGTGATACTCTTGTTTACGACTCGTCCTTTTTTAGCAACTAATGGCAATGTTTATTCCATCGTATAACAAAAGATATTTATGGCCAACGGTGGTGTTAGCATTGTGCATCCATTCATAGAATGGATTCTTTCATTTATCATCAGAACGAGGCCCAGCTGCCCGAGAGTAATGAAGAGGATATCGCAAAATGCGATGGTCGTTATCAATTATCGACGAAAATCGTTCAATTATGGATGCAACATTAACGATAGAATCTTGCCCAATCGATACTTTTTGCTAAGTTTCTATTCAATGGAATCGGAAACAAGATTGCCAATGGATCTATTCTAATACACACGCAGGTACACACACATGTCAACATTTGACACGTGTCCACCTAAACACGCACATTTTAGTATCTAATAATAATAATATATATATATATATATATATATATATATATATATATATATATATATATATATATAATATATATATATATATCATGATTTTTGGGGAATGCAACATTTTATTATCGCTAGCATGAAAGAAAATCGCCCTCTCTTAACAAATGCTGTATCAGGGGATTTAAAAAAAAACGAAGGATTTAAAAAAGGAGTGAAATAAAATAGTACAGAAAATAATAGAGCGTTATGGTATATGTACAATGGAGGATGAATCTTAGAGACTGATAACATCTAGTCCCAATAGGACGTTTGTGTATATATATATATATATATATATATATATATATATATATATATATATATATATATATATATATATGTGTATATATATATATATATATATACACACATATATATATATATATATATATATATATATATATATATATATATATATATATTAATGGGCGATATGACCTACAGTTGACCAAAACTGAAATCTAGTTCGTCTCCCCATCTTAACACGCTTTTTTATCCCTCTCTTTCCCTCTTTAAATCTGGCTTCGGTTTAAGGTTTTCCAAAGCAAGGCTACGAATTTCGCACTTTGATTTTGAATTATTTTAGCTCTGCCTTTGATAAGATGTGGTGATACGCATTGAAACGTTGATTGATTGACGTAAGGCTATAATATTTTTTATATAAGTATATATATATATATATATATATATATATATATATATATATATATATATATATATATACATATATATATGCATATATATATATATATATATATACGTATATATATATATATATATATATATATATATATATATACAGAATGAGATAGACATGGATATATTATTTTTAGTATTTAATATATGTACTTAAATTATGAAATAATGTATAACCGATATATATATATATATATATATATATATATATATATATATATATATATATATATATATATATATATTCATTTTTTACTTAAATGTTCAATACAAGAATAGTGCTTAGTTGTTGTATTAACGTTTACTTTTTGGCAAATAAGATATACATAGATGTCTGTTTAATTCTCAAGTAAACATAATAAGACTATTTACATGGAATTACATTATAGTATCTTTTATACGACAATTGTGTCATCTCCAACTTTCAATCGATCAGAATGCTTGATTGTATAACTTTCTCTACTCCGGATTCGTTTATTCGAAACAATGAATGTTGCCTCTATCGTTAGAAGAGATGTTGGCGCTCTTCACTAATAAGTTAATAAAAAACAAAGGGTTACGTTACCATAGCGACAAAGTGATGTGTGAGATTATTCTCTTGTTGACTATCGATTTGTAATCGATTTCATACTCTAACATATGAGATTCAAGATGCATACGTTTAGCAATTGTAATTATTTATTTCGTTGATATTTGTTTTTATCACTTTTTTTTAATTCAACAGATTTATCGGTTTATTATTTCTATTAAAGTGCGTTAGTATTTTTAATATTACGTTTGTATTTTATATATCGTTAGTAATTATTAATATATCGTAAGTAGTTTAATATATTGTTAGTGTTTTTAATACACAGTTTGTATTTTTTAATATATTGCTTGTATTTTTTATATATCGTTAGTATTGTTTAATATATCGTTAGTATTTGTAATATATAGTTAGTATTGTTTAATATATCGTTAGTATTGTTTAATATATCGTAAGCATTGTTTAATATATCGTTAGTATTGTTTAATATATCGTAAGCATTGTTTAATATATCGTTAGTATTGTTTAATATGTCGTTAGTATTGTTTAATATATCGTAAGCATTGTTTAATATATCGTTAGTATTTTAATATATAGTTAGTATTGTTTGATATATCGTTAGTATTGGTTATATATCGTTTGTATGTTCAATACAGCGTTAGTATTGTTTTATATATAGTTAGTATTTTTAATATATCGTTAGTATATCAAATATATTGTTTAATATATCGTTATTTTGTTTGTATATAGTTAATATTTTTAATGTGTCGTTAGTATTTGTAATATATCGTTAGTATTGTTTAATATATCGTTTGTAATTTTTATATATCGTTTGTCTTTTTAATATATCGTTTGTGTTGTTTAATATATCGTTAATATTGTTAATGTATCGTTAGTATTGTTTATATATCGTTTGTCGTTTTAATGTATCGTTAGTATTGTTTAATATATCGTTAGTATTGTAAATGTATCGTTAGTGATTTGTATATACCGTTTGTCGTTTTAATGTATCGTTAGTATTGTTTAACATATCGTTAGTATTGTTTAATATATCGTTAGTATTTTTAATATATCCTTTGTCTTTTTAATATATCGTTAGTAGTGTTAATATATTATTAGCATTTTTCATATGTCGTTAGTATTTTTAATATATCGTTATTATTGTTTTATATATCGTTAGTATTTTTATTATGTCGTTTGTATTTTTAATATATCGTTAGTAGTGTTAATATATTATTAGCATTTTTCATATGTCGTTAGTATTTTTAATATATCGTTATTATTGTTTAATATATCGTTTGTATTTTTAATATGTCGTTTGTCTTTTTAATATATCGTTAGTATTGTTAATATATTATTAACATTTTTCATATGTCGTTAGTATTTTTAATATATCGTTATTATTGTTTTATATATCGTTAGTATTTTTATTATGTCGTTTGTCTTTTTAATATATCGTTAGTATTGTTAATATATTATTAGCATTTTTCATATGTCGTTAGTATTTTTAATATATCGTTATTATTGTTAAATATATCGTTAGCATTTTTAATATGTCGTTTGTCTTTTTAATATATCGTTAGTATTGTTAATATATTATTAGCATTTTTCATATGTCGTCAGTACTTTTAATATATCGTTATTATTGTTTAATATATCGTTTGTAATTTTTATATATCGTTTGTCTTTTTAATATATCGTTAGTATTGTTAATATATTATTAGCATTTTTTTATATGTCGTTTTCATTGTTTAATATATCGTTAGTATTTTTAATATGTCGTTTGTAATTCTAGTAAACTCTATTCTGTGTCTACACTTTGCATCTTTTTTACTCCTACAATTAAGTTTTTTTTAAATATTTTTAAACTGTTTAGGCTCTCTCTCAAAAATCAATATCTGCATGTCTGATCATATCTTATGATTTTCTATTTAATAACCAGCCTGTGATTATTGTTGTGTTATCACTCTACGATATCTATACCATTATATTTGGGGGGGGAGTTGATTAATGTGCAAAGTTTAAAATGGTTGACTTTTTCGTTTTCTCGAGCGTTTGTTTCCCTTATGGTGAAATTGATGTTTCGGTACATGCAATAAATCATAGGTAATCGTCATAGGCTTTTTTCTACAATATTTTGTTTTAGCTGCATTTCTTTCTAGCTTGAATTGATATTGTTATAATATTGTCTTGACAGCGCAGAGAGACAATGGGATGAGCGGCCACAGCTATGATGCGCCCGCTGCAATGAAACAGTAGCTTCACGCAGGAGCAACCCTGGAACTGTCTGATACGAGGCGACAGTTGTGATTATGCAAAATAGGCGTTTTTAGCAGTCAAAAAGAGCCGGGAAAAAAGTGTGAGATATTTGTTCAACACAGAGATCGTGTTTGGACGCTACAGAGCTACGTTGTTTTCGTGTTTGGACTGTCATCACAACATTATTGAGTTTTGGGGGGTCACTTAGTTTTATTGAGGAAAGTACGGCTGCTTCTGTTGCTGCTACTAAGAACGACCGTCTAATCTTTTGTGAGTGAGGAGAAGAAAGAAGAAAATAATCTTGCACTAAAAAATGCGAATATACTATGCGTTGGCATTCTGTGTGGTTTTAACAGGGCTGGATATCAGTTGAGGCTTGATGTCTCTCCAGTTAGAATAGGCACATGTAGGGCTCTTAGCAAAAGGATTGTGCTAATTGGACTTATATTTTTT
Source organism: Sepiola atlantica (assembly GCA_963556195.1). NCBI lineage: Eukaryota > Metazoa > Mollusca > Cephalopoda > Sepiida > Sepiolidae > Sepiola > Sepiola atlantica. Next base: position 9,564,913 of record OY744528.1, on the reverse strand, counting down.
TAATCGTGCAACTACTTCATTTTGCAAGTCTGCCATTCAACCTACGAACACAAGTATCATTTGTAACCTCCAACAAATAAATATGTAACTTTTTTATAAACTGAACTCATGGTTTTACTTAAGATGAGAGTTTTTCTTGTTGCAGCACTGGCTGAATCGCACATCATCTTTGAAGCAGCACAACGAGTAGGGGCGAACACGGCCAATGCAGTAATTAAAATAAAATTGAAAATTTAGAAAGAATTAATCAAACTTAATTAATATAACTTTGTGTTTAATATTTGCAAATTGTTTTGAGCTCTTGTAGCATGTGCTGAAGGTGAAATGAATAAATATAATTTTCTTACCCATAAAACAGTATAAACATACCGTCCTACATTTCACGATAAAATATTTGAAAGAAATGGGTGTAGATTTTTATATGGCAAAACAGACAAATTATCTTTGCGTCACCCTTCAAGATTTAGATTTGTTGGATTGCTTAGTGCTCAAGAGTACATCACCCTAGGAATTACCACGTGAATCGGCGACAGGGGTTACCTCCATAACCCCACCGTGAAATTCATAAGAATCATCATGCTACAACATTTTGATCGCCTTGATTCCGCTGTCATTTGTTTCACCGAATCGGGCAACACGAGGCAGGGGGGGGGGGTCACGTGAAGTTGATGAGAATCATAAATGAAAGTGATGCTATGAACCCAACTCGGTTTGAACTTGGCACATTCACGTTTTCAGTTCGTATTCTTATCCAGTTAACCATCGTAAACTCATAGAGGCGCGTTCACTACGCATGGAACGTAGTTGAGGAAATGATTAACGAGCACCCTCACAACACTGGTATTTTTGAAAGATTTCCATATTTCGAGTAATGTCAAATATGAACAAGTACCATCTTATCTTAGTAGGTAAGCGATACATTATATACAGCATAATCACTTTGACACACCGGTTCCCGTTTGATCTACGAGGTTAAGCGACGTTGAACCAGGTCACTACTAAAATGGGTGACTATTTGAGAATACCAGATGCTGTATGCGCTCGCCGCTTATCTTGGCATTGTTTCCAGTCGTTCTAGATTTCTTCTTGCCACTGAAATCACGCAGTGTCGATTCAGGAGAGGTATGGTTGGTATTGCGCAACCCTTGCTTCACAATTACACGCGCAGGGCATATCCATTGTCTCTCTAGACTGAACGAATGAAATGAAGCCCTCTACAACAATCATGAAGGCCGTTTTCGAAGCTGGCGGAGACTTGAGTGAATATATTCATTCTTATCGTCAAATCCATGTTCAGCAAAAAGACATCACCTGTTTACAAGCGTCATTTTAATGTATGTATACAGGTGCCGCCATATACGTTACGCGCTCTGTATACTAAGAATGTGTCTGCATGAATGTATTAGGATATATGTTTGGGGTGAGAGTAAGTAATTAATTTTTGCATGTTTCCAACAAACAAAACATCTTTTTGGAACGAGATGTTCACATTGTGGCCATAGTTTCATTTCTATCTCGTTTGCTTCCTTAACATCAAATCCCAACATTCCGCTCGATTTCCGTTCGTCATTTTGAAACGCACCGACGCGTTTGATGGATACACTTACTTTAAGCTGGAATGATCGCAAGATTGGATTTCGCAACACGGATTTTCGATTTTCTGTTGTCAGAAAAAATAATAGCCGAATGTCCGTGCTTAATTTAGTGCTCCCTCTTTTTTGTATTATTGAAAACAAATTGCATGAGAAATAGCTGCGTCAAAATATTGTTCACTATCCCTTTTAAATAGAACATAAATGTAAGACAACAGGAATTATATATATATATATATATATATATATAAAGAGAGAGAGAGAAAGAGAAACAGAGAGAAAGAGAAAGAGAAAAGAGGGTAGTGCAGTATTATTACTGTTCCAACAAGAGAGAAGTATATATGTAAAGGAGTAAGGTTACCAACATTTGTAAAATCTTTTTTTCCAACAGTTATTTCATCAGATATGTAAATTCATTTGAAGCAATGTTTTTCGATTTGAAAGAGTTTTGTTTCATTTGAGGAAATGAAACAACAAATGAAACAAATGAAACTCTTTACAATCGAAAGACATTGCTTCAAATAAATTTACATATTAGATGTAAGCGAACCACCCCTTGAAACGCGTGATATACAATTCTAAAATGATAAAATAACAAAATAATGAATAAATGTTGAAAAATTTCTTTTTTTACAAATGTTGGTAGCCTTACTCCTTTATATATATATATATATATATATATATATATATATATATATATATATATATATATATATATACATATATATATATATATATATATATATATATATATATATATATATATATATATATATATATATATATATATATATATATATATATATGGAAAATAAAAAAGGAAAACCAAAAAATATCATTTATGTATTCATGAACGTTTCGGCTTTATGTCAATACTTTCTCAGGATGATTTGTCTTAAAATAACACACAAAGTACAAAATATTTGTAACAATGGTTTTAATTATTTTGTATTTTGTGTTATATTCGTCATTTGTATGTAATAATCTTTATGATTTAACGAACACGTTCTCTGTTTGTCTCTCTGTCTCTCTGTCTGTCCGTCAGTCGGCGAGAATTTTTTTGTAAAGTTAAGAGGGGAAGTATTTACTTAATGTTTCAAGTACGCGTAGATAATCTTTGTAGACCTTAGAATTAGGTTGGGAGACTATTAATTAGTTAATTTAGATTAAATAACATTAAAAAGTAGAAATACATTTCTAAAAGAGACTGCGATTAGAAGAGAAAACGTGTTAAGATCTTACTTAATATAATAATATTCAACTTCTTTATGTACTGATACAAAAACTCGCTCATAAAGCAGACGGGTTTTGCAATTTAGATAATTCATTTATTTTCGTCATTTTCATTTTCCATTAACGTTGGTTTCGTTTTAATAACACACACACACACACATATATATATATATATATATATATATATATATATATATATATATATATATATATATATATATATAGTGAAGGTAGTACTCTATGTTATGTGAGACAGAAAAAAAACATGTAGACTTAGACACAACACAACACAACACTAAATTGATTACAAAAGTTGTTAAAAAGGGAAAAAATAAACAATATAAAAGTATACAAAAATATTTAAGAGTTTTCATAGTATTAATTAGTTGTAGTACTGAGGGCTCGTCAATTGACTACCAGAGCTACTGTTTCGAGTCAATATATATATATATATATATATATATATATATATATATATATATATATATATATATACTTCTCTATATATGCTATGTTTTCATTTTCCGTGAAACTAGTGGCAGTTTATTTTATCTCTTAGCATATTAATATTTATTAATATATAAAGTGTGTGGATTATTATTTAATATATTTAAAACACGTGCAAATACTTTTTTCTTGTAGCTCTCTCTCCAGCTGTTCTCTCTCTCTCTCTCTCTCTCTCCATAAAGTTACCTGCATGTATGTTTAGATATATATATATATATATATATATATATATATATATATATATATATATATATATATATATATGATTCAGTCTTAAACTAACCAACCGATCATTATGAATTTTGGAACACAGTCACTTTCTAATTCCAATTTAAAAAATATCAAACACATAATTAAAATTATATATCATTGACAACATAAACATTCAAATAATTTATCAGAAACTTAACTTGTACTTATTATAATTGAAGTAAAACGGACTTAGGTAAAAAAAATATTTCATTCATATATATTTATTTAATATGGATTTTGCATGCATTCATAATAATTAATGAAGCGTATTTAATTAATTATTCAATATAGTCTTATATTCTACATTCATAAATAACCAACTAGTATCTTGGTACGCTTAGTTATTTTATTGTATCTTTGAATGTTCTTATACACGACGATGTGATCTTTGTAATTGTGGCTGTTGATTATAATACCGTTTATTTTGATCCGCATATTCGATTAACTTTGGAGTTCCTTCCATTTTAATTGGATAAGGCTAAACTAGGTAAACAGAATTGCATCCATCTGGACTAAGAAGAGAGGAGTACGAAACGTCGGTTCAACCCGGACTTGCTTGTAGCATGTTGTCAGTTATCGGATTTTTTTGACGACTACCAGGTTTGTTTACGTAGACAATTTGTTTGCTTGTAAGAAACGGTTCAATTCGTCGTAAAAAAGCAGCCACAGCAAGAACAAAGTTTTTTTCTTTTCATGTCGTTCGTTCTTTTTTATACTTTGAGTTACCTAAACCGTTCTTTCTTCCACATTTTCTCAGTACGTTGAAGGTAAAATCCAACAGAACTTTAACCATAAAATATTTTTACGCAAATAACTAAATTCAGCATCAAATAACCCGAAAGTGTTTTTTTTTATGTCGGAAGATAACAAAAGAGTAATAAAACATCTATTTTTATTTCATTAGTTAATTATTATGTATACATTGTCTATGCTAGTAATATTTTTTAATCGATTACGAAATGTAATTACTATTTATACATTGTCTATAACATCTATTTTTATTTCATTAGTTAACTATTATTTATACATTGTCTATGCTAGTAATATTTTTAATAGATTACGAAATGTAATTATTATTTATACATTGTCTATAACATCTATTTTTATTTCATTAGTTAACTATTATTTATACATTGTCTATGATAGTAATATTTTTTAATCGATTACGAAATGTAATTACTATTTATACATTGTCTATAACATCTATTTTTATTTCATTAGTTAACTATTATTTATACATTGTCTATGCTAGTAATATGTTTTAATCGATTACGAAATGTAATTACTATTTATACATTGTCTATAACATCTATTTTTATTTCATTAGTAAACTATTATTTATACATTGTCTATGCTAGTAATATTTTTTAATCGATTACGAAATGTAATTACAATTTATACATTGTCTATAACATCTATTTTTATTCCATTATTTAACTATTATTTATACATTGTCTATGCTAGTAATATTTTTTAATCGATTACGAAATGTAATTACTATTTATACATTGTCTATAACATCTATTTTTATTTTATTATTAAACTATTATTTATACATTGTCTATGCTAGTAATATTTTTAATATATTACGAAATGTAATTACTATTTATACATTTTTTATAACATCTATTTTTATTTCATTATTTAACTACTATTTATACATTGTCTATGCTAGTAATATTTTTAATAGATTACAAAATGTAATTACTATTTATACATTGTCTATAACATCTATTTTTATTTCATTATTTAACTATTATTTATTCATTGTCTATGCTAGTAATATTTTTTAATAGATTACAAAATGTAATTACTATTTATACATTGTCTATAACATCTATTTTTATTTCATTAGTTTACTATTATTTATACATTGTCTATGCTAGTAATATTTTTTAATCGATTACGAAATGTAATTACTATTTATACATTGTCTATAACATCTATTTCTATTTCATTATTTAACTATTATTTATACATTGTCTATGCTAGTAATATGTTTTAATCGATTACGAAATGTAATTACTATTTATACATTGTCTATAACATCTATTTTTATTTCATTAGTTAACTATTATTTATTCATTGTCTATGCTAGTAATATTTTTTAATCGATTACGAAATGTAATTACTATTTATACATTGTCTATAACATCTATTTTTATTTCATTAGTTAACTATTATTTATTCATTGTCTATGCTAGTAATATGTTTTAATCGATTACGAAATGTAATTACTATTTATACATTGTCTATAACATCTATTTTTATTTTATTATTTAACCATTATTTATACATTGTCTATAACATCTATTTTTATTTTATTATTTAACCATTATTTATACATTGTCTATAACATCTATTTTTATTTTATTATTTAACCATTATTTATACATTGTCTATAACATCTATTTTTATTTTATTATTTAACCATTATTTATACATTGTCTATAACATCTATTTTTATTTTATTATTTAACCATTATTTATACATTGTCTATAACATCTATTTTTATTTTATTATTTAACCATTATTTATACATTGTCTATAACATCTATTTTTATTTCATTATTTAACTATTATTTATACATTGTCTATGCTAGTAATATGTTTTAATCGATTACGAAATGTAATTACTATTTATACATTGTCTATAACATCTATTTCTATTTCATTATTTAACTATTATTTATACATTGTCTATGCTAGTAATATGTTTTAATCGATTACGAAATGTAATTACTATTTATACATTGTCTATAACATCTATTTTTATTTTATTATTTAACCATTATTTATACATTGTCTATAACATCTATTTTTATTTTATTATTTAACCATTATTTATACATTGTCTATAACATCTATTTTTATTTTATTATTTAACCATTATTCATACATTGTCTATAACATCTATTTTTATTTTATTATTTAACCATTATTTATACATTGTCTATAACATCTATTTTTGATTTTATTATTTAACCATTATTTATACATTGTCTATAACATCTATTTTTATTTTATTATTTAACCATTATTTATACATTGTCTATAACATCTATTTTCATTTTATTATTTAACCATTATTTATACATTGTCTATAACATCTATTTTTATTTTATTATTTAACCATTATTTATACATTGTCTATAACATCTATTTTTATTTTATTATTTAACCATTATTCATACATTGTCTATAACATCTATTTTTATTTTATTATTTAACCATTATTTATACATTGTCTATAACATCTATTTTTGATTTTATTATTTAACCATTATTTATACATTGTCTATAACATCTATTTTTATTTTATTATTTAACCATTATTTATACATTGTCTATAACATCTATTTTCATTTTATTATTTAACCATTATTTATACATTGTCTATAACATCTATTTTTATTTTATTATTTAACCATTATTCATACATTGTCTATAACATCTATTTTTATTTTATTATTTAACCATTATTTATACATTGTCTATAAATCTATTTCTATGTCATTATTTAACTACTATTTATACATTGTCTATAACATCTATTTCTATGTCATTATTTAACTACTATTTATACATTGTCTATAACATCTATTTCTATTTCATTATTAAACTACTATTTATACATTGTCTATAACATCTATTTCTATTTCATTATTAAACTACTATTTATACATTGTCTATAACATCTATTTCTATTTCATTATTAAACTACTATTTATACATTGTCTATAACATCTATTTCTATGTCATTATTTAACCATTATTTATACATTGTTTATAACATCTATTTCTATTTCATTAGTTAACTATTATTTATACATTGTTTATAACATCTATTTCTATTTCATTAGTTAACTATTATTTATACATTGTCTATAACATCTATTTCTATTTCATTATTAAACTACTATTTATACATTGTCTATAACATCTATTTCTATTTCATTATTAAACTACTATTTATACATTGTCTATAACATCTATTTCTATTTCATTATTAAACTACTATTTATACATTGTCTATAACATCTATTTCTATTTCATTATTAAACTACTATTTATACATTGTCTATAACATCTATTTTTATTTCATTACTAAACTACTATTTATACATTATCTATAACATCTATTTCTATTTCATTATTAAACTACTATTTATACATTGTCTATAACATCTATTTTTATTTCATTACTAAACTACTATTTATACATTATCTATAACATCTATTTCTATTTCATTATTAAACTACTATTTATACATTGTCTATAACATCTATTTTTATTTCATTACTAAACTACTATTTATACATTATCTATAACATCTATTTCTATTTCATTATTAAACTACTATTTATACATTGTCTATAACATCTATTTTTATTTCATTACTAAACTACTATTTATACATTATCTATAACATCTATTTCTATTTCATTATTAAACTACTATTTATACATTGTCTATAACATCTATTTCTATTTCATTACTAAACTACTATTTATACATTGTCTATAACATCTATTTTTATTTTATTATTTAACCATTATTTATACATTATCTATGCTAGTAATATTTTTAAATAGATTACGAAATCTCCGAACACTATATTACTCTCTTACACAAAAAAATCAAATCGTTTGGAAGACTCTATTTCAAAAACGTATTTCTACTGCTCGTGAAATATTAACAGTCTTTTTATATTTAGAAAGTATTTTAGATGTCTTAATTAAATACTCCGTGTTTTTATCCACATCTTAAACATAATGGTTCTAATATAGTATTATTTTTTAAATATTTGCCTTTATTTATTTAGTCGTTGTTTTTTCTTTTGCACTCTTAATTTCTTAGTATTATCTATTACTAATCTCTACTAATATTACTATTGTTATTCATTTCTTAATATCATACTAGAAAAATTGGAGGGCCGATGTGTCATCCACCGAGCTCCGTTTAGATTGCTTTAATCAGGTTAAGTGGGCTCGCAAATTCTTTTAAATAAGATAATATATGCAAAATAGTAAATTAGTCTCTGCTCACTATTTCTCCATTGTTATTACCTTTCCAACTCCAGCTTTCAAGTTTAAATGGTTTTATTACTACTAATGTTTCGATATATATCTTCATAAAAGTAGGAATGGAGTGAAACACGTAGAGGGTTTTAATGGAAATTGCTCCAGACAAGGCATGAAGCTACTTTATTTAAGGAGATGTAAAGAAAATACTACTTCAAGGTCAAAAACATCCAACGATAAGTTCTAAGTGGATAAATTCTAACTCAGAGAACAGCAATTTTTCCCCTTTTGTCAGAAATACCTGATCAAATATGCCGACTAAATGACAAAATACGAGAAGTGAGAGTTACGAGGCTGCCAAAAGTAAACCTCTCCTTAAAGGTTAAAGGAAATGGCGAGGGGGATAAATTGATAAAATTTAACTGTTAATAAACATAGAAAGAGATAGGAAGAGGGACAGAATGGGGAGTGATAGACAGCGTATTAAATAAAAACGAGGTGGCAAACATCATAAGCGAGTGAAAAATGTGATAGAGAGAAACTAAAGTTATTAAGAGATGGGTCACTTGATGAACTATTTTCAAATCACGGCTCATTGAAATGGGCAAGTGTTAAAACATAACTCAATCCCCCAAACCGAGAAATATTTTAACATGTATTTTGTGTGATTAAAATATTTAGACAAAAGGCCATAGCAAAAAAAACTTTATTGACATATCTTTAGTAATAATATTAAATTCGAATTCTCATGTATAGCTACTGTTGTCCAAGATTCAAGTACAATGTTATATACCTACTTGATAGAGTCTCAGGGTGTTTATAATAACAATTTCCTATCTAGCTATATAGTTATGAATATTCACCAAAGCAAATGTTGTTGAATATGTATACATAATTGATATTGTGTTTTAATATATAATCATATACACGCTTCTTTATTAAACTTCAACTTCAAAACATTTCGTATTAATTATAGACAATCACCTCAACATGATATTCAGTGAGAAATTGTAATCATCATTAAGTATGAAATCAAAATGGTTTAAGGGCGATAATTCCGTTTGTTTGTTGTCGAAAATAAACTTTGCTTTGCTCGACTTCTTTGCTGTTGTAGATCCGAAGAATGCAGCAAAAATAAGAATCGCATAAATGCTATCGTTCGTCGTAAATATGAATGGCTTCTATTTATTTCACATTTGATAAAACGGTAACAATTTTTCTTTTGGCGACAATCTATTCTCTGAATAATTTCATGCACACGTTCTTAGTGTGAGTCACACAAACAATAGCTTTTGTTGTTTTAATTTCCGGGAAAAGCGTACACTCATATCTTTTCAGTCTCGCTTCCTAGAGGTATATCTCTTCTTTTCTCTCTATATCCCCCTCTCTCTCTCTCTCTCTCTCTCTCTCTCTCTCTCTCTCTCTCTCTCTCTCTCTCTCTCTATCTCTTTGTTTGTTATTCTGTTAGCGTTTCCAAGGAAAATGTGGCGTGAGCCCTACGTCATCTTCAATTGGTGATTTTTAATTTACATTACGTCACCGCCTTTGCAGTACTATTTCATTACCTAATTTATCATTGTCCATTGTCTTTCGACTGAGGTCATACTAAAAACAATCTTAACACATAGTGTGAGTTCCACAAACAATAGCGTTTGTTGTTTTAATTTCCGGAATAAGCGTACACTCATATCATTTCAGTCTCGCTTCCTAGAGGTATCTCTCTCTCTTTCTATCTCTCTCTCTCTCTTTCTCTTTCTCTCTCGTTGTTTGTTATTCTGTTAGCGTTTCTAAGGAAAAGATGGCCTGAGCCCTACATCATCGCTTCTTTGTTTTCAATTTCGATTGGTTATTTTTAATTTACATTACGTCACATACTTTGCAGTACTATGTCATTACCTTATTTATCATTGTCCATTGTCTTTCGACTGAGGTCATACAAAAAACATCCTAACACATAACATTGCGTTTTCCATACTAATAATTGATAATCATAAAACAATAATGCAACTATTGTTTACTTATACTTATACAAATAATTATAAACATGTTATGGTTTATAGAGATCAAATTCAACAGAAATTGTATTTGAGGCACCGCATATGAGAAATGCGAGATTAGTAAGTATATTCCATAATCAAACACTTCAGTCAATCGCAGGAACTACCGCTATTTGATTAATGTTAAAAGACAACTACGTATAAAATATTAACATATAATAGAACTGAAATAGTTAAACTTTAGCATTATAAAGTATTGCTATAATTCAGATATTGTATTATTCATTGGTTCAGCCAATGTTCTCCGTGGAACTGATTTTCCCTACATTAATAATTTATGTACGAAGAAACGTATAATGTAAAGTTTGATCAACCGTCTTGAAAAAGTTTGATCAACCGTCTTGAAAAAGTTTGATCAACCGTCTTGAAAAAGTTTGATCAACCGTCTTGAAAAAGTTTGATCAACCGTCTTGAAAAAGTTTGATCAACCGTCTTGAAAAAGTTTGATCAACCGTCTTGAAAAAGTTTGATCAACCGTCTTGAAAAAGTTTGATCAACCGTCTTGAAAAAGTTTGATCAACCGTCTTGAAAAAGTTTGATCAACAGTCTTGAAAAAGTTTGATCAACCGTCTTGAAAAAGTTTGATCAACCGTCTTGAAAAAGTTTGATCAACCGTCTTGAAAAAGTTTGATCAACCGTCTAGAAAAACAACTTCCTTCCAATCAAAAATTACAGAATTTCATTCATAAGGAAATCAAAATCCGTAGAATCCGATGTTCTAATCTGCCATTCTAAGAGAATTGGGTATGGAAGTTCTTAATTTGAAAGAAGCGGCGAATGCACTCAGTGGCTTCTGTGCTTTCTTTCTCGCGTAGCATCACATGTCGCGTGATACTGAATGTCAAACTGAGCCTGTCAAGTTTTCATTTTCCTCGATTCAAAATCGTGGATCATATCGGCATTCCTGGCTTCTGGACTCGCTTTCGTATGTCAAGCGTATGTGGAATTGATCTTCCATGACATTTCCTTCACTATTCCTTTCTTCCATTCATATTTGTATAAATGAAAAAAAAATTACAAGCTCTCCAAATGAGTGACTGGTGGTGAAACATATAGTTTTATAATAGGCCTCGGCCGTCACACGGAGTTATATTTTCACAACTAACACCTGAAATCAGTATGTCATCGCCGGTCAGTGTCTGATTAGTTCACATCACAAGGAACGCTCGCCCGAAGATTTGTAACTGTTATTTGCTTTGGAAAGGCAATAGTATCGCATTTTATATGCAGCACAGATTATTTTTCAAACAGTAATCATCCATACATTAACTAAATGTCGTTTAAGTTCGTTGATCTGTTAGAAATCAAAGTGTGCACGTGACCAGGAAAGATTGTTACGAAAAAAAAGGTTAATACCTTTTATTTGACTAAAGCTCTGACGAGACTTGTTATATCAAGCGAAATTATTAGATAAAAAAGTCAAGATGAAGAAGAAAAAAATATTGTATTTATTTTTTTATTTTGATTTTAATAAAAAATATCTGCATCCACCACATGATTTTTGGAATGCATTTTGCCTCTATATTTAAGTTTATATATATATATATATATATATATATATATATATATATATATATATATATATATATATATATAGTAAGTTATGAAAATATATTTATGGCAATTAAGCTACACAGAGGCTCCCGCGTTACATCCCGGAGGAAATCTCCAGGCTAAAATTTTAGCCTGAAGATTCCCTTCGGGTATGAAACGCGAGAGCCTTTGTTTAGCTTAATTACCATAAATATATGTTCATAACTTACTACCTAGCTCTACTTTCGTATCGAGCACTGTTGAAGTAAATACTAAAAATTGATACATAAAAAAATTATATCTCCTTATAAAATTTTATGTGGATACATGAAATAGTAATATATATATATATATATATATATATATATATATATATATATATATATATATATATACACACACACACAATATTATTCACCAAACCTAACTTACTCATTCCACACTTTTTTTGACACAGCCAGCTGGTCAAAACCTACTACTCCCCAAAAATTTTACACCTACCCACAAAAAATATCCCCGCCCTCTCACCCATTTCACCCTTCCAACTAATTATCTCTCTCTTACCCACATACCTCTCCCATTTTCAAACCACCTTAATTTTTTCAAATCTTCTCTAAAGCCATAACATTATTCACACGCCAAAATCACAGAGCCTCCCCCCTCTCCTCCACTTCGTCACTCCAACCGCTCCACTTTTTCACTCAGAACCATCCTCATTAATTTCATTCCATGCTACTGACTTCACTAAGCCTGGACCCCGGGCATGCGCACCCAGTAGTGGCTACTACTTTTTCTCGTCAACCCAATACTTTCACGTACTTGCATGACATTTTTCTAAAAATTATCATCCTGAGGAAGTTTTACAAATAAAGACGAAACATTGATGAATATATAAAAAAACATCCTTTTTGGTTTTTCCTTTTTCATTTCCCATATATATATATATATATATATATATATATATATATATATATACATTCAGTAGAATACATAATTTATGCCATATTACATATTTGTGAAGATTATGCTCTGAAAAATCCAACTCCGGTAATGTTGTCTTTGCTTGCACATGTTTCTGAGATTTCAATTTTATCCATAGCAGGGTTGAACATTTGCAATCACATAAAAGTCAGCACATTATTTCTTTATCAATATTATACTTGTTCAATATTTTATTAAATTGTTCAATAATTATAAAAGAGCAAAGTCTTTGCGCATACCTCTTTCACTAATGATAATAAATGGATATAAAATGTTCCTAAAAGTTCAAAGATATATATTTTTCAAGGAAAGAATTTAATAGTATATTAAAAATTACTATAATAAAACGAAGTTTTAATTATTCCGAAAACTTAACAAATCGTATATAAAATTGTTTTCATAATTTAGATAGCAATGAATACTTAACTAAACAGAATACAATCTGATTCATATTCAGAAAATAATTACGTATCTCCAGTAGTCATTCATATACGACCCGTTGTAACACGCTGACATAACTAATCCACTCACAGGAAATCGCTAAATCAAGAGAGATATAGACCTACCCACCCTTTGTAGTGATAATTATACGGGTTTTGCTCTCATGGCTAGCTGAGTCATGTATTCAAATAGTATATAGGGTACCTCCGTCAGTTTTATGCATTTTATACAAATGAAATCACCCCCAAACCACTGTCAAAAACCGTACCAAGAAAATTACAATCTACAGATAGGTAAGAGAACTTTTGTTAATTTTTAAAAAAGACAGAAAAATAGAAGAAAATAATCATCATGCGAAAAATTCTGCATACATGGTGACCCTACAAAAATGCCACTCAGGGAATTATTAATAATAATCCTACCATATTTAGTACAAATAAACTTCAGTCTATATCTGACTTGTTCACCAAGTGTCAGTCCTGGATTTTCAACCGTTTTATTTTTATCGCCGTTGAAAGATATTCGGTGGCACTTTGGTGATTATCTCATCAGTAAGAGGTGTGCTCCTGAAATAATTTCACACTCACCAGACCATAAACCACCCTCTTATCTATGAGGTTATCTCAAAGACCATGTCTATCAAAACAATCTCCAGACTATTCCTGAACTGAAGAGGGCCATTACAGCCCAAACCAGGGCATTGTTAAGAGAGGAGTGTGTCAGAGTGACAAATGGTGCATGTCAAGAGAGGAGTGTAATGTCAGAGTCAGTGACAATTTTGTACATTGTATCCAGCTATGCTTATCATTGAACGGCAATAAAACAAAGACTGTTGAACATTCTTTACCAAATCTGTATATAGGCACATGTTAGTCGATTAATTTCATAAAATACCAGGTCAATATGACTGATGAAGCTAGATTCGCATCATTAATTATGTTACTGTTTGAAGTAATTATTTTTGTAAAATATTTTTTTTAAATTAGGTAACCATCTTGATAGAGCATGCTCGAGTCAAAATTACATAAAAGTTCTTTATTTTCAAAAAGTCATACAATGTATAGTGACATGAAAGACAAACTTTCAGAACGAAAAACTTAGAACTCACGTGCGACCCTCAGAGGTCCGCCGTTATGAAATGTACAGAACAAACATTGACAAAATAATGTTGTTTGAGTTACTTTAACAAAACAATTCGTAAAATAATTTGTAATGAAATGCATCTGTTTTGAAAATGTTTTTGAGAAAAATCAAAAATCTGGGCTTTTGCAATATAAATGAATTTTGCTGACTTATGTATGCTCTGTTGTTTCTGGTTGATATTAATCGAGCTTAAATTGGAAGAGGTTGGTAATTGATATTGAAACTATATACTAAAACGTATATTTTCACATAATATATATATATATATACATGTACATTATGTATACAGTAGCATGTTGAATAGCTACACTGATGCAATCAGATATGTAATGAATCTTTCGAAAACGAGATCTATCCCTTTTTTATCATGAGAATAGATCCAGACAAGGCATGAAACCATTTGATGTAAGGAGATTAAAAATACTATTTCAAATTCAAAAATTAGTCAACGACAAGTGTTAGGTAGATCGATTCCGCTCCAGAAAGAGCAAGTTATAATGTCTTGAATCAGATGCTTTCCGATTTTGAGAAGGTGATATTTCATGTTTTTTATGCGTACATATATATAACTATATATATATATATATATATATATATATATATATATATATATATAGATAGAGAGAGAGAGAGATAGAGAGAGAGAGAGAGAGAGAAAGAGAGAGAAAGAGAGATGTAAGGGAGGGCCTGTGGACGAGTGGTTATAGCACTTGTCTTTGGGCTGGACGACCCGGGTTCGATCCCATTCACGACATGCGAATTTCCGGGTATGAAAACTCCCTCTGTCCACCCAGAAGTAAATGGATACCTGACTAAAACTCAGGGAAGGTTCAAGGCAGTGGAAGGAGAGGGATGGGCTCCGCCTTCCATATGGTGTGCCCTAGACACGGTGATTCTTAACAAATCACCGCCGCTACGGCCATGGGCAGTGTGCGATGTCGGCAACGACACTCGTGCGCGTCCAGGCTATGCAACCTTTACCTTTACCTTTTATATATGTAAATATGTATAATATACTATTCTTTCTATATAAATCTATATAAATAAAAGCTATAGTAATTTTAGTGTTTACAAAAAGGAAATGTTAATTATTTTAAATTGGTTTTTCAAGTATTTTAAATAGAGAAATTTGCAGAGGCGATAGCGAGCTGATGAAACTGTCTAGTATATATATATATATATATATATATATATATATATATATATATATATATATATATATTAACAAAAATACGCGGAAATCTCTCTAAGGCCCTTTCGACTGTCATCTCGTCAGGAGAAAATCGATAGTTTTAATTAATAATAACGTCGAAAGAAAGAGCAAAATGGGGAAATTGAGTGTGCCAAAATTAACGATAAGGCGATTAAAATTCAATTTAATGATTTCGTTAAAAGTCGATTAAAAGGCACTACGTTATGGGATAAAAAAAGTTGGAGGGAGTTCAAAGTTCCCCAAAGAGATTAAGCGATCTTACAAATTCCTTCTGCCGGCACAAGGAAGGTTTTCGAATAGCAATAGAGACAGATTCCAATATTTTCAAATGGTTCTTGGAATCTGCTCTGTGCAAGACCTAAAAAGTGTCTATTTTATAGCCACTGGCACAGCTAGGGTTTTCAACCAAATGCTGGCCAATAGCAGAGTCCAAAGTATTAGAGGAGGGGTAACACATTTTCTCCTGGCGAGATGATAGTCGAAAGGGCCTTAGAGAGATGTCCGCGTATTCTTTTTAAATGTATTAATAAGTTTTGTACCTCAAAACATTTATATATATATATATATATATATATATATATATATATATATATATATATATAATGTGTGTGTGTGTGTGTGTCTGTGTGGGTGAGTCTGGGTGTGTGGGAGGTTGTGTGTTTTACAGAGAATGTATTAAAACATAGATACAATCATTATGTTATAATATTTTTTAAATGAAATATATGAAAACTCAATATCAAGCTATAATTATAAAATTAAAATATGAATAAACATCTCAATTATAGAATGGAATTAGATTTACCATATACTAATCAGATACAATGAAACCTTTAAAAGAGTGACTTTTTTCTCGGTGAATACAAATACATGGTGATCATATCATTTAAGAAAAAGAGATCAGCTTTTGAACACAAAGATAAACCGGTGTCAACATGTCGGCATAAAAGTAAGAATATATTGGAAAGTGTGAAGATTATTGATTAGACATTAAGATTCTATAGATTGAAATTCACAGAATCACATGAAGAGTAAACACGTATTTCAATAACAAACGCTGCCGGAAATACCAACATTTTTTTTTTAATTAGTTATTTCTGTCAGAAGATTGTTTGAGTTGTTAAACTTCGTAACAGGTGAACACAATAATTAACATATATGAATATGCTTCGGAGTATTTGAGATGGGGATTGATAATTTGGATTATTTGGATTATTCGGACTACTGTTCTCAGCCTGAATGTTATCCTCACAATGTTTCGGTCGATATAACCTTTGGATTTCCTCAGGTGCGTTTTGTCGAACTTGCGAATTTTATGTCGAACTTGGGAATCTGTACGGAATTTCAAACGGAACCCTCAACCCCCATAAAAAAATCCACTTAAAATTTATCCTCACTTCGTACGTTTCATCCGATGGGCTACAAGCGGAGACTCGTATTCAATAAAGATTCCCGAGTTCGACAAGACGCAACAAGATTAGAGATAACATCGACCGAAACGTTGTATGAATAAAATCCAAGATGAGAGCAGTAGTCCGAATAATACAAATATATGAACACATGTATTTACTTCTGGTAATATTATGATCTGTATATCTTATTTTCTCTCTCTCTTTTCCATTTTTCTCTCCTCTCTAAAAGATTGTTTCTGAATTGGTAAAATAAATTCATCGTACAGATGACTTCATCACCATATTGATGTTCGCTTCCGAAGATTAAAATTAAGATATACTTAAGCTTATGACTAGAACCCTTATTCCATCTTTAATCAACATTCATTACATTTGTATTCTCACAGATGTCTAAGCTTAAGGAATCTTAAGAGATTGAAATTTAAGGGATCTTGCGTAATTTCGGTTTGATGGGTTCAAATTTAAAGTGAACTTGAAATATTTACGTGTTAATATGAAGATATTTGGCCAACTTTTGTCTCCAACAAAAACTAAAAAAATGAAATTTGGGGAATATTTATTGATGTATTTCGAATACATGTTGGTAAAATTTATAAAAAAATAGGAAGTATCTGAATTTGCATGAAGAAGTTTCATCCACTTTTGAGACTTTTGCATGAAACTAAATTAAACCAAATATGGCCCATATTACCAATATATATATATATATATATATATATATATATATATTGGTACAGAGGAATTAGTACAACATTCGTATCGTCGGTTTAAAGCACAGAAGGACTTCACAATCCAACTTTCTTCAGCTTCTGTTCTCATAAGCTGAAAAAAGCCGGATGGCTATGTCCTTCTGTGCCTGAAACCGACGGTACGAATGTTGTACTTATGTTTCTGTACCGAAATAAATAAACATTACGCTTTTAATTTTCATTTTTAACTTTAATTTTAAATTAATCGAGCACTCTGATGGTATTTTTCTTTCTATATTACAAAGACGTTATATATATATATATATATATATATATATATATATATATATCTTCTTTGTAATATAGCAGGAAAATCCCAGCAGAATGTTCGATTAATTAAGAATTAAAGTTAAAAATTAAAAATTAAGAGCGTAATATTTATTTATTTTGGTACAGAAAAAATAGTACAACATTCGTACCGTCAGTTTCAAGCACAGAAGGACTTTGCCATCCGGCTCTCTTCAGAAGCTGAAGAGAGCCGGATGGCTAAGTCCGTGTGTGCTTGAAACACACGCTACGAATGTTGTACTAATTTTTCTGTACCAAAGTAAATAAATAAATATATATATATATATATATATATTGTTCTAATACTCAATATATATATATATATATATATATATATATATATATATATATATATATATATATATATATATATATATATATAGTTTGTTTTTAAATTACGGTATCTGCTTGATATACCTGGGTTTCCCCAAAGTGGTCATGCTGGAAAATAGGTAAATACCGGTTGATACAAATAAATGGGCTCTTCAGCACCGTTCAAGCAACGAAACCCACCGAAAAAGGTGAAGCTGGGTAGACCCAACAGGTACTGTAATGTTTATATTTTTCAATAAAATACTTCATATTAGCCCTTTTCAGAACCTACGATCAAGACCTATGTGTTTTAAATTACCTCTGGTACATGCCATATATATATATATATATATATATATATATATATATATAATGCAAAGTTCCGAATACGTTCGTAGAACACTCTCGATTAGTCTTGTATCTGTGCCCGCTTCTAGGTATATATAAATCTTAATTTCCCTTAATTACGTGACAGTTTCCGTTGGATATTGCGACTGCTTGCAGATTCTAAGCTGACTCGGTGAACCAGGTTCGCGCCTCACGACCATCTGAAATTAATACTTTCCTGCACTGATGAGAAACAATAAGCTTGAACCACTAGCGTCTGTAGGTATTAATAATGTAATATTTATTCATAAATATTATATATATATATATATATATATATATATATATATATATATATATATATATATATATATATTACTATGAATATTTTTTTTAATATAAAAGTGTTTTTTACTTACAGACGTTGTCGTTTTGTGCTATATTACCCTCACCAGTGTGGGAGTAGCGGTTGATGGCGGTTTCATGTGCTCGAACGCAGAATAGAGAGGCAAATATTCAGGATCACGCCGCCGCGAGAAATCGACACAGACAGTAATTGAAATTAAGATACACTTACTCGGTAGGCGGAGAAGTGTGATTGCTGTCCACAGTGTTCAACGCTCGAGCAGAACTAGCTTATCGCCGAAATGACAACACACTGTTCTATTTCCAACAGGGCTCTACTTTCAAGACTATTACATATTTAAAGGGTGTCTTAACTGTGAATACTTTCTTACATATTAAAGTGTTTTTCACCTACAGACGACGTCGTTTCGGGCTCTCTTATCCTCATCAGTGTAGGAGTGGCGGTTGCAGACGATCGCATGGGCTCGAACGCAGTTCGTAGATTCAAGTTAGAATCAGGAGACAAAAGCGCAGGACCACGCTGTCGCGACACATTATGTATCTCTCTCTCTTTCTCTCTCTTACTCTCTCTCTCTCTTTCTCTCTCTCTCTCTCTCTCTCTCTATATATATATATATATATATCAAAATAACTCTAAGACCATCTTCTATTAATGATATATATATATATATATATATATATATATATATATATATATTTCAATAATATATATTCTACTAAATATGTTGTTTGTTTTCACATTTTCAAAGAACATACCATCCCTGTGAGATGTATTTTACGACTCGTTTCCTTGGAGGTGAGCCAACCAACGAGGGAGAGAGAGAAAGAGAGAGAGAAAGAGGGAAAGAGAAAAATAGCGAGAGAGAGAGAAGAAATAGAAGAGGGCATTTTCAAGATGTATCTTACAAAGGTTGGGGGTCGTTGATTCGGCAATGTTTTTCTTAAACTTTTTTATGACTTTTAGTCTTCCGTTAATTTCCTAATGACCGAACAACTATTAAATAGATCCGAATCAAAAGTAGAAGAAACAATGCGAATAAGCAAAGGAACCGTGAAAGACAAACGAACACTAAAATTGCCGGTTTAATGGCCGCCATCAAAGAAACGCTTGAAAGGCGGGCAGTTTAACGTCTGTCTGTAAAGACATTAAAGAAAATGACACGGTAGACATCAACGATCAAGAAGATCGGATTTCTCATTCCGTTATTCTTTTATTCATTTGTTTAATTTTCTTGGTTTTATTCCCATTCCGTTATTCTTTGATTCCTTTTGTTTTATTGTATTGGTGTTATTCCCATTCCGTTATTCTTTTATTACTTTGTTTTATTTTGTTGGTTTAATTCCCATTCCGCTATTCTTTTATTGGTTTCTGTTATTCTTCATATTTATGATTTGTATTCTATTTCTGATTCGCTGCGTCCTTTAATTGTTGTTAGTACATTTTGTATCATACAAGTTTATGTATTCTTTTTTTAAATTGATGTGGTTTCGTTCTTCTTTCATTATTGCATCTCGGTACTTATACAGATTAGCACCTATGGCTGCCAGTATTAACTTTTTAAAACCCCTTAACGTTTAAAGAAAACACTTGAAATGCAACCACCCAAAATAGAACCCGAGATTTTGGAACGGAAAACGAAAAACCGAAAACATAAAATATTTCAATGATATAATTACATTGTAAAATTATATTTATTTGTAAATTATTGCGTTTTACTTTTGTATTATATTTTTTATATTTGTACTTTTTCCATTATTTTCTTTCTATTTCCTTTTATAGTCATGTAGTATCAAAGGTAATTGATAGTACTAATAGTATGTAGATGGTACTGATATAGATGGTAATAGTATATAGATGTTACTAATAGTATAAAGATGGTACTACTATAGATGGTACTAATAGTATATAGATGGTGTAGTATCAAAGGTAATTGATGCCGGTCTCACCCCTTTGATAGATGATGGAATGTTCTACATTCGTGTGTATATTAAGAGTGAATGTTGAATACTATTTGTGGCAATAAGCAACGAATAGTTAAATAAACCTTATCTATAAGTTATGTTCCGCTTCGAGTTTTTATTACAAGTCACGTAAACATTGTATTTGTTTTGTTTAAAAAACACTAGAAACAGTAAAAAAACAAAAAAATGTAATAAAGCTTAAATATAGTATACAGTTGATGTATTCAGAAATATATGCCCACACTAAAAAGTAATCTAAAATATTTAAATATATGAATGACTTTAAACATAATAATGTTTCCCAAACTGCATTAGTCGGCATTAAATCACACCAACAAGGTGTATATGTTGTATTATGACGAGCCCTGTATTTTAAACGGGTAGATTAGCTAGTATGAATTGTGAATTGTGTGAAAGAAATAGCATTAAGTAAAACAATAGGTGCATTGTGATTTTGGGACAAACAACCATGATTCATTAGTAAATCATTTTGTAAAGTCATAACAAATTTGAGGTATGGGAAATGCTCAGATCAAGAGGTCAGAAAGACATGAGTGACGGAAATATTTTGCACGTTGGGCCCACGTGAACAGATGACGTCACTCCTCCCTTTCGTGTGAGAAATTAGTTATTCAATCAGTCTGCGATGGGAGCCCGAGGCGGCCACGTCGTTTCGAGAAAGCGGGCGAATTTGTTCCAGAGATGTAGACGAAACTAATTTAAGACGGCGTCTCTAAAAATGAGACAGAAATCGACATCTCGCCTCATCTAGAAGAAGATAGGAATTAACTATAGAAAAGAGGAAACAGAAGCACATTAACTGACCACTCTCTCCCGACTGAGTAAAAGAAGATTCAGACCAATAAATCGTTCACGACTCTCTGAAATTATCGTCGAAGTCATTTTTGTTCCCTGGGGAGAACTTTCAGTTTCAGGGGACCGATGCTCCACGCCAACCAACAGAAGGCCACTAGACGAAGGAAGATAAACCCACGGCAGAGCTATGAACGACGAAGAGATCCGGCCAAAGGTATAATTAATTAACCCGTATCGTTACATATATGCCGTAAAAAAGTAACATAACTAAGCCAGGCTCATGCATTAACGTATGTGAATACTACAAGTGGTTAAACAATTTTATAATTATATGGCAACAATATTCACTGCTCAACTCACTCTTGATTCTAAAAACAAAATAAACTTAACTAAAAAGAAAACATTAGTTTTTAAATTATTATTCTTACATGTAAAGACTCCTGCATTAACGTATGTGAATACTACAAGTGTCAAACAATTTTATTAATATATGAAAACAATATTAACTGATGGACTCACTCTTGATTTTTAAAAATCAAATAAACTTAACTAAAACGGAAACAGTTTTTAAATGATTCTTCTAACATGTAAATACTCCTGCATCAACGTATGTTAATACTACACGTGGTAAAACAATGTTTTATATATATGGCAACAATAATCACTGTTTAAATAACTATTGATTTTTCCAAAACAAATAAACGAAACTAAACAGCAAACATTAGTTTTTAAATGATTCTTCTTACATGTAAAGACTCCTGCATTAACGTATGTTAATACTACAAGTGTCAAACATTTTTATTAATATATGGTGACAATATTTACTGTTTAAATAACTATTGTTTTTTCCAAAACAAATAAACGAAACTAAACAGAAAACATTAGTTTTAAAATGATTCTTCTGACATGTAAAGATTGCTGCATTAACGTATGTTTATACTACAAGTGTCAAACCTTTTTATTAATATATGGTAACAATATTTACTGCTTGATTCACTCTTGATTTTTCAACAAAAAAAACTTAACTGAAAAGAAAACATATTTACATTATATTTGTTTTTCTTTCTGGGTGTATTTATTCGCATTCGTTTTTTTTTGGAGTTTGATTGTAGCACAGTTTGATTATTGGTAGTTTGATTCATAAAATACTTTTCAGGTGTTATTTTATGAAAGGAATAGTATTCTTGTTTGAATGCAGAATAAACATCTCTTGTAACATTTATTATTATCATGTTTCCCTATTTTCTTAATTAAACCATTTAAACCCATCGAGTGGTTTATTGTTAACCGCAATGAACGGTGACATATACATAACTTATAATTTTGGGGAAGGAGCATTTAGTATTTTATACACACGTGAAAAGGTTGAGATATTCCATGAAATATAAAGTAATTAACGTATGACTTTTGGAGGTTTAATACAGCAAGGCGAACTTACTCGGTGAAATCCGGGTGTCATTGATGTCATTAGTTGCAATTGAAAAAAAAAAAAAAAAAAGAATAATGTGTGAGTATCGAAGAGATCAGAAAATCTCAAAATACAAGACTGATAACAAATATTATTTTCTTTTATTTAAAAAAATTATTATCTCCCTTATATTTTGAGGTTTGGAGCTAATTGTTTTAACTGTGTCCAGAATAATTATTTCCCTTATATTTTGTGGAATTTTATATTTAGGGGAATACATATCTCCCTTATATTTTGAGGTTTAGAGATAAGTGTTTCAACTGTGTCCGGAATAATTATCTCCCTTATATTTTGGGGTTTTGAGATAATTGTTTCAACTGTGGTCAACTGTGTCCGGAATAATTATTTCCTTTATATTTTGGGGAATTTTATATGTGAGGAATAATTATTTCCCCTATATTTTTGTGGAATTTTATATTTGGGGAATAATTATCTCCGTTATAGTTTAGGGTTTTGAGATAATTGTTTCAACTGTGGTCTACTGTGTCCGGAATAATTATTTCCCTTATATTTTGGGGAATTTTATATTTGAGAAATAATTATCCCTCTTATATTTTCGGGTTTTGAGATAATTGTTTCAACTGTGGTCAACTGTGTCCGGAATTATCATTTCCTTCATATTTTGAGGAATTTTATATTTGAGGAATAGTTATCTCCCTTATATTTTGGGGTTTAGAGGTAATTGTTTCAACTGTGTTCCGGAATAATTATTTTCGGAAAGCCACCAAAAAGAGTTACACCTTTTTGTTCAAACAACTTGTAGAAATAATAAAATGGAAGAAATCGTTAGTCAGGATTAGATATCGATTTGCTAGATCTATATTTATAGAACATCCGACCAGATAACTTTATATGTTAGATTCTTAATACTTTTTTAACATTTTCTTCACTAAATTCATTATTTCTCTAGTTCTTTTTATATTTCTTTTCTGCATTCTTTGTTTCTTCTTTGTTAGTTTTCCCGCCTCTTTTTGGACAGTTCCATTTTTGTTTGTATTCTGCCATCCTTACTCCAACTCGTCATTATCTTATTGTCAACTCATGAACGGCAGCTGGTGCACAATTATGATTCAGCACTAGTCATCGAGTATCTCGCCTAGGGACGGTCAATAGATCAATTTAAAACAATCGACCGCTCGACATTTTTGACTGACCAACACGACGTAGGTGACTAGTTTTTGCAAACTACATTTCCCATGAGAATTAGATATTGCGAAAACATAGTCTGCTTCTAATTGGTATTGTACTTCGTTTGTTCCCCGGTGACTCAACGGCCTTTGTTGCGGGGTCATAAAGCAAAGTCTGCATTATTAGCATACGAATAAATCATTTCATTCAACGCAAACCAAAAGAGCGATCAACGGGCGGAGTTTTATGCAAAATTAACTTACAAATACAAGCCTGTTTATACACATATCCAAGATGGCCGATACGATCGATAACGGGCAGTAATGCGACGATATACACTAACATAATACTTATATTAATAATTTATATACACTAACATAATACTTATATTAATAATTTTCAATGTTTAAGATTAAAAACAAGCTTTCGTAATATGACGTTTTTGCAGTTACAGACATAAAAATCGCTATCAGAATTAGATAATTGATTATTATTACATTAATCTTACATATAGAGTAAAGTAAGAAGTCGAGGTTTACGTGAAACACCTGAAGAAGGGCGGACGTTGCATGGGCCGAAACGTTGTAATAATAACTTTTAAGATTCAAACAGTTGTCACAATAATCGTAAACATAAAATTATTAATCCTCATCTTTATATTCTGAAACATTAAGTAAGATCATCATCATCATCATCAGCAGCAGCAGCAGCATCATCGTCGTCGTCGTCGTCATCATTATCATCGTTGTCGTCATCGTCATCATCGTCATCATCATCGTCATCATTATCATCGTTGTTGTCGTCATCGTCATCATCATCGTCATCATTATCATCGTTGTTGTCGTCATCGTCATCATTATCGTTATCGTTATCGTTATCGTCATCATCATCATCATCATCATCGTCATCGTCATCGTCATCGTCGTCGTCGTCGTCATCGTCGTCGTCGTCGTCATCGTCGTCATCAACATCATCATCATCATCAGAATCATCATCATCGTCATCGCCATCGTCATCGTCATCGCCATCGCCATCGTCATCGTCATCATCGTCATCAATGATAATACTTTCGTTGCCGTCGCATCCCCACAGAAATATCAAATTCTGTTTCGTATGAGCTTTAGTCTTATTGTTGTTAAACGTTTTCCTAAAAGAATTAGTTTCGTACAAATTAGCCGATTTTTATATTTAATCCGGTCAGTCGTTTACACTGTGCTTACCAATTTAAACACAGGAGTAGGGGTGACTACCTTCAACAATAACACATCTTTAACTTTTCCATCGTAAGAAAAAAAAACGGTAGTAATCTAATTAGGGCCCCTTTTACGCATTACACTGACTGTCCGCACATTTTTTTTTATTAATCACTACGCCTATCAGCAATCAAGCGACTTACGGAAATACTTTCGAAATGTACGTTTATAGACTAAGAATACACACCAATATGTATAATATTCTTTACGAAGACGTTCGTAAAATAGACATAACTAACCGTCCCTTGCTCACCCTAACCCTAACCCTAACCCCAATCCTAACCCGAATCCTAACCCTAACCCTAACCCTAACCCCAATCCTAACCCTAACCCTAACCCTAACCTTAACCCTAACCCCAATCCTAACCCGAATCCTAACCCTAACCCTAACCCTAACCCCAATCCTAACCCTAACCCTAACCCTAACCTTAACCTTAACCCTAACCGTAACCCTAACCCTAACCCTAACCCTAACCCCAATCCTAACCATAACCCTAACTCTAACCCTAACCCCAATCCTAACCCTAACCCTAACCCTAACCCTAACCCTAACCCTAACCCCTGTTTTCAGCTCATACTTTATTTTATTTTTTTATAGAAATCATTTCAGACAAGCAACTTGAAATAAGGATCTAACAAGAACGAAATATGATGATCACAAAGACGGGAGATGCCTATTAACCTTAGTTTTGAAAAGACCTAGATTATAGGCAGGAGAACAACAGTCAGCAGGAAGAGAGTTCCACAAGGATGCATTTATTAGAAAGAATCAACTGGAATAGGAAGCGGTATTATAATGAAGTATAAAAACAGCGAATCTATAGGGACAACTAGAGCAACGAGTCAAACGAGCTGAAACGAAAGAAGCGGGGAATAGATCACATAATTCTGAAGAACACATACCATAATCCTATTTTTAGAAAAGACTGAGACTAGCAACATCACGTCTTTGAGAAAGGGGGTGTAGAAAAAAAGAAATGTTGTGGACAATCAAATTGCAGATACGTTTCTGCACCTATACAAAAACCCTCAAAGGAGACAGAAGTTCACCAGCCTAAATATGGCAACAGTACTTCATAGATGGTCTGATTGTGGATTTGTAGAGATAGAGAATAGCCTCAAGTGTGAGAAAGTGTTTGGAGCGATAGAGAGAACCGACTTTACGAGAAGCAGAAAGAGCATTTAGTACTATTTTTCATCTTTGGTTGGAACACATGAATGTTTAAGTTTTTCTTTGTCTAGTTACTGAGAAAAGAAGAAAGTATTCATATTTATAATAATATCACTTACTCCCTTTACCCACAAACGTTTCTCTCGCGCGGCTTCGGGCTAGCAAATACCAGTTTCGTATTAACCATTTACCATAGAAACAGGCCTTGTCGTTTCGGACGAGAAAGTAGAATATTTTATATAGTAACATACTTTGATGCAGGGATGTCCCATTTTATTTATAAACTCATACGAAAGTTTCAATGTCTAATTTAATTCATAAATTTAATCGATAATTACTTTTCATTTACATTTGATTTTAACTTTTAATTATTAAATAATTAAAAGTCAAAATTAGATTAAAATGATAAGGAAATCCTAGGAAGGCATTCGCTTACTTTTCCAATCAAAAGCTGATATTCTATATAGAAAATGTGTATAACATTACTTTATTTACAATTTTTAGTCCCGTGAAATAGTACCATCTTTCTGATGTTTGCGAATAGACACTATCATCTGACTCCCTTTTTTCAAAAACATTAGACACAAAGTTTCCTCTTGAGCAATGAAAGTTAAACTAAAAATGATTACAAATCTGTATAAATAATCTACTAAAAATCAGAAAATTACCTTATGTTAATTAACATACCAGTATTAATTAATTAATTAATAAATGTTAATATTAAGTAGATTTTATTACTTACGAAAAACTCGTTGTTTTTTGGGGGGTCATTTAAATGATCTTACCCTCTTGTCATTCCAAAGACGAACTACGTATGGTTATAAATAGAGTCGAAACTCAGTGACAACTTTGACAAAGAGATGGCATTCTTGAGGTTCAAATGAAAAAAAGTATCTCGTATTTAAAAGTTTCAATGCAGTAAATTATTATTTCCGTTTATCCCTTGTAACAAGTCCAGCACTGGATTTCTCACTTTACCAGATGTATAAAATTCGGACGGGTTGAAGTCCAGCTGTTTTGAGATTTTTATGTAGAGTATCCAACAAGATATGTTTCGGTCGTATTTTCGGATTTTTCCATGAGCGCCATCTTGAAACCCGTTTCGTCCTCTATGAGAATTACTTGACGATTTCCCCTCATTTTATTAAAGATTGTCGTAACGTCGTAACGGCGGCGGATTTCGACATCTCGGACATGTGTTGGATAATTGTCCTATGGGAATGGACGTATCTGTTGGAAATCGTTGGTTTGACTTGCGCGAATAAACGCGGGGTGAACCCGACAGTCGAGTGCAGAATAGGGTCTGTTCTCACAGTCAGAAATCACAGACGTGACAAGTTCACCGTGTGACGAGATCCCAGATCAAGGGTCAATGTGCACCTCCGAGAGGCTCTGTGACGTCACAGGCCCTTGCGTGGGAAGCGAGGTTAGCTAGTCTGGGTTTTGGAGGCAAACCGATGAGACGTGATTGTTACCATGTAATTTACAACAGATAAGAGAAATATTCCCCTAAGAAAATACAATCGAAAGATATCATTTCCCCCATCTATGAATGGTTAAGAAAATAATTGTTAAGTAACTACGATAAAGTAGTGATTTGTTCTCTCTCTCTCTCTCTCTCTCTCTCTCTCTCTCTATCTCTCTCTCTCATTCTCTCTCGACGTAGTGAATGGCCCTGGCCGATAAATAACAACGCTTGTAATAAAATGAATTGAACCGTATAGAGATTTTTGTTTGGTGAGTCGGTCGGGAAGCTTTTTTTGCAGACAACGGACGGCGTGGTTATCGGCAGGAAGGAAAGAAGAAAAATTCATCCACTAGACGACATGGAGACGGCGACCCTCTACACGGCGAGGGAGAAATCTAAGGTATGCCAACAATATATGAACTATGTGATTTATGATGTTTTAAAAATACGAGTATTAAATGTGAACTGCCACGGTCCTTTCAGGGACGAGTATACGAAATGAGTACTGCCACGACCCATTTCGGGAAGAGTATACGAAACGCGTACTGCCGCGGTCGAAGCAGGAGTAGTGCATGCAACACATGTTCGAGTCTGGTCAATCCGGAAGTCTAGCTTCAACATCATCTCGCAAAGACTGATAGTCTTCTGTTTGCTTCTTTCGCCGTTTCAAGCAGTTGTACAACGCAACATGGCATTCGTTGATACATTCCCTCTTTTTCACTTCTTTCTCAGTCCTCCATACCTTCTGTTCCATTCTCTATCTTTTCTCCATATGTTATTTATCGCTGTCTTTTAATAATTTACATCACTCGCCGCTTCATACTACTTCGCTGATCATTTGCTCTTCTTTCATATTATTCTCATGTTTTAATGTCATCCAGTGTGCACGATGACAGACAAAACATAATGCAAGCGGGAAAACGAGATACTCAGGTGGATAAGTGGTTAACGACGCGGACTGGGGACCTGGGTGGCCGGGTTTGAATCCAGTTAATTCCACAGAAACAATGTTATCAAAACACACACCTGACCTTGTTTCTAAACTCTTGAAGAGGAGGTTAATAAAATACGACGTTACACATGACTCGTTAGGTTGCGATGTGTTATATATATGTATATTATATATGTTTTTTTTATTTTACTTCAGTCGAAGTTCTCAGAAATTAATAGGCGATTTCTGAGGTAAACACTTGATCTCTATATGAGATACATAGATATTCGAATATTCCATTAAAATTCTCCTGTACCTTTCAAATGTAAACTTAAATAAAAATGTGAAGAACATTAATTTTCCTCTTCCCAATTAGTCACGTAACTATGTCATAGTATATATTTGTGTGGTTTCCCGGACAATAATTCATCTAGTCTGGTGGAGTATCCAGCTTAGTTTTTTACTTGATGTAACATCACTAGGAGCAGGTGCACCATTCCTCGTCGTATAAGACAGTGTAATGTAGCCAAACCGAGGTTATATAATTTGGGCTTTGAATACTAAGTTTCTTTCAATAGTTGGTCAGTGTTTACTTGTAGGGGAAGTATCCTCATGCTAGGTTTTCTGACAAACCCTTGTGCACAGTGACCTTAGACACTCGAGGACAGTGTCTAGTAGGCTTCAAAGTCCTATTCTGTATGTATTCAAGTTCTCTTGTGTATATATTTACATTGTATTGACCTTGAAAGTGCAAACAAAAACAAAGACATCACGGTGCTATATTTACTAAGTGTATTTACAGAAGTACAGAAATGGTAGGTTACAGAAGGCCGGCGACCGATACTGTGGTTATCACTGCCACAAATGACTTCCACGGTACTTAGTCGTAACTCTATTCATAGTGTCTGAAAGAGTCAATCTATTTCCGAAATCGGTTAAATCAACATCAACCCATGACTTAAAAACATAACATTTCTTTCGATTATTATAAAATAGTTATGTTATATAAAATCTAAGCGCGATAGAATAATTTCTATATTTGAGATAGAGAATAATAATAGGTAAGAAGAGAATAACAAAACAAATGGAAAGTTAAATATTTTACAATTATTCGATTAATACAACGAAGAATTGTTTATAAAGAATAGTTTATAAAAAAGCGTTTAGCCCATGGATTTTCAAATAAATTATTCTTATAATCAGAAGAAGAAATCAGAAAATAATTAAATATTTGTTAATATTATTAATGTGAAAATAAAATTACAGCCAATTATGAGTTATGTAAGAAGCAATAATATCTATGTATGCATCATAAGAAACGAAAACCCATCCATTGGAAAGTAAACAATATTGGGTAACAATAAAATGTGAGAATAGTCAACATTTAATATATTTAACAATTAATATATATATATATATATATATATATATATATATATATATATATATATATATATATGTGATTTTATGAAGGCTTACCAAAGCATTCCTTTCAGGACACCAATGATCACCATTAAAGATATTTTTTCTTCCAAATATTATTTATTGAATAAATAATGAATAAATAATATTTGTAAGAAAAAATATCTTTAATGGTGATCATTGGTGTCCTGAAAGGAATGCTTTGGTAAGCCTTCATAAAATCACATATAAATGCTCTGTACTCTGTAATCGAGTATCATCGAGCTTGTTTTTATTGGAACAACCCCGGTCTTCACTGAATGATCTATTTTATTAGTGAAAAATCTAAATATATATATATATATATATATATATATATATATATATATATATATATATAACAAAAACAGACGAGACGCTGAATCATCAAACGACACACGAGACGCTTAGCCGTTCAAAAGTCAGTTGTTTTGATTTCATTGAACAGTTAGATTGAAATGCTATTCAGATAATGGGGCCTCACATCACTGGGACCTCACATCACTGGGGCCTCACATCACAAAAAAGCCGTCGGGAGAAAGGCCCTGAAGGGGTGCGTATTCTCTCCTGATAATCAACATTGTCTGGAGGCTGAAATGAAGTATTCCACAAGTAAATCAGCCGAGGATATATATATATATATATATATATATATATATATATATATATATATATATATATATATATATATATACCAGCCCTGAAGGTAAACTGTTTTCTTAAAACAACAATATCTTCTGTTATCAGCTCGCTTCATAGCGAGTTTCTGCTACTGTTCCGGTAGCTATTTTCATTCTCTCTCTCTCTCTCTCTCTCTCTCTCTCTATATATATATATATATATATATATATATATATATATATATATTATAACATAGTTCATCCCAAACAAAGCAAGCCGCCACTGTAGACGTAAAGGGCTACTGAGAAAAAAGAAAAGGGGAGAAGGTAAGGGGGGTCAACCTAAATTTGGATCTGCGCAGCGAGATGTCTGTTTACATTAGTTTATAATTTCTGCATGTCTGTACTGTCGGGGAAACAGGGGGCAGGGAGGGAGTTCAGAGGCCAGCAGCACGAGGAAAGAAGCTATTTGAGTGGAAAGCTCTCCGACATCTGGAGACCTCCAGAGTCAATGAATGAGATTTAGTTAATTGTCGAGTTAGTCTAGTGAATTTACGTCGAGGGGGCACTAGAGTAGCCAATTCATTGGAGCATAATCCATTGAAGTATTTGTAAAACAAGCACAAGGATGCTACATTGCGGCGATGGGACAGGGATTGGAGCTTGGTTGACAGTGAGGGACCTATTAGGTTGACAATTCTTTTTTAGTCTTGTCAAGGAGGGAGATACTAGTAGATGATGCACCAGCCTAGATGTGACAACAATACTCCATACATGGGCGGATGGTGGCTTTGTAGAGATACAGGATAATGTCAGGTGTGAGGAGTTTACTAGCACGGTAGAGGGAGCCAACATTCTTTGCGGCAGCTTTGGCAACGTCTTCAATGTATTTGTTCCAATTCATGTTACCTGTGAAGGTTAGGCCGAGGAGTTTGAATGATGGACTCTCAGGTAGGGTGTTATTAGCCATGACAATCGGTGGTTGAAAAAGTTCCTTGTAGTTATTGAAGGAAAGGAGCTTTGTCTTAGCGGCATTAAAAGTTACCCACCATTTATGACCCCAATCCACTACAGCCTTGAGGTCATTTTCTAAAGATTCCGCCATTACCTCGGATATGATTGCGTCGGTTTTACCAACATGGCGAGAGTAAACGGTGGTGTCGTTAGCAAATAAACCAATCTCAGACTCTATGTCATCAGGGAGATCGTTTGTATAGATCAGGAACAACAAGGGTCCAAGGATAGATCCCTGGGGTACACCAGCATTTATGTCATGTTGCTTAGATGAACGGCCATCGAGGACAACCTGGATTTTTCTTTTGTCTAGGAAGGATCTAATTATATTAAGTAATTGCCCAGTAATACCGTATGAGCGTATTTTCAGGAGAAGCCCTTTATGCCATACCTTGTCAAAGGCCTTGGATATATCAAGCGCTACTGCCCTAGCTTCTCCTGCCTTATCGAGTGTATATATATATATATATATATATATATATATATATATATATATATATATATATAAATTTGGTGCTTGTACAGAGAAGCATCAATACCACAGAAAACAGTATTATATACTTACGCAGCAGATTTAAATAAGTATCTTCACCAAAAAGTAGGAAAAATGATCGAGTAGAATTTGAATTAAGAATAAAAACCAGTTTAATCGTATTTTGGTGAATGCCATGAATGTATTACTTGTTAATATGACAGACTGAGTTATTTCCAACCTGAATTTCGTGTTTTTCGCTCGAATCAATGGCCGAAGCCGATTAAACGATATAACGGATGTTTAGTTTGTATTGCAATTCTACCCGATAGTTTTTGCTAATTTTTGGTATACAAACCTATTTTTGCTTGATATATAAGTATTACATTATATTTCCGGTTAATTAAATTGTAACTGCGATTTTCAGTGTTTTTCCATATGTACGCTTCTCTGTACAAGCACCATATATTTATATTATACATATTTAGTTATAGTGAAATAAAGTCTAAACCAATGAGAAAAATGATGCCAAATGGCCTTAGCCTTGCGGTATCTACTTTACGATCTAATTAAAATCGTTAACTTTGATTATCATTCAGTGTTAATAACCGTCCATATTTTCATTTTCGTGTCACTTTTTTTCGACCGATCTGTTCTCTTCCTGATTTGATTCATCTTTACTTATCCGAATGCATCTAATCTTTACTTATCCGAATGTATCTAATCTTCTCTGACTATTCGTCTCGTCTCATTTAACATTTCGCCACTTCATCTTTCATCCTACCAGCACAGCGCAGTGCGTGTGTGATGTCTTGACAAGTGACGTCATTTCCCCCGGAGATTCAGAGACTGAGACAAATTCAGTCTCTTACTAATTGCTATGGCGCTTTGTTTTCTGCCCCGGTGGATTTGACAATACAATTTACGAGCTCATAAAAGCAAAGGCTGCATAATTGGCGAACAAATAAAATACTTGTATACAACATTAAATTCCCTTCATCTTACACTGACACAACCCGAACTCACACTAATATGACTACTACTACAACTAGTAGTTAAATAAATACCAACAAAAACGCTCCTTCAACGTGTTTGCATCATGTTAATCAGGCGACAAGCGAATCACTTTTTTAATAATAAACTGTTGAAATTAAATGGCTTATGAGAATTAATATATATTCTCTAATTTATGGACTAATAAAATTAGAAGAGAGTCGTTGTATAAAGGAGGGGTGTGTGAAGCGGTCAATAAACAGTAAGTGGCTGTCTGTCGAGGTCAATAGGTCAACTTCGATGAACGTTTGAATTATAAAAGTGGAAGTAGGAATCAGATAAAGAGTAACATACTTGCCGACATTATAAATAGAATTGTTAAGTAAGAAATCGACTGAGAGCGTGTCGAGCAGTACGTATAAAATGGGATTTTAATAGGATGGGTTAAAGCAAATTGATGTTTTCTCTCTCTTTTTCTCTTCTCTCTCACTCTCTTTTTCTCTCTCCCCCTCCCTCACTCTCTCTCTCTCTTTCTCTTCTCACTCCGCGTCATGCATAAAACGTGCATCCCAATGGACTAACATGTTACGACGTTTGAGGGGCTCGACGCTATTGTTGCCATTGGTTTCTTCCAGTACTATTGTTGTAGACCCGTGCTAGGGGTCACAAAGATAACAACCACAAATTGTGACAGGTTAAAATATACTATGTATTTATTCATAGCAATAGAGTAACGCCACTAAATGTGGTAGGAGATGACATGATTCCTACCATGCGGTAAAACATGAATAGGAATGTCCTCTGTTTGAGTCTTTGCAACCATGGTATTTATTATAGATGGTTGCTTCCATTAGTTCTTCAATAGGGGTGATTTGTACCCCACAACAACTATCTATCGTATTTACAGAAGCTACCACATGAAGGTTGCCAACATCTATAATGAAAATGCAACTATAAAAAAAACACGATGTGAACTTTGTCGGCACAGCTCGTTAGACTACCTCGGTATTCACGTCATGACAGCAACCTCCAACCATACGATGACAATGTGTAATATAAAAGAAACGAACAAGTCGTAATCATTTTCCGATGTCAATTTACTTACATTAACGATAACTTGAGAAGTTTCAATTCAGCACTGACAAGTCAGGGCGAGATAACCACAATCACGTAGATCGTGATTCGAAGAACAGCTCGGCCGAAAGGGGTGGTCAGAGCCACTTGACAATCATAATTATAGAGAACACATTGTTTACAGAAGGACATGGATGACAAATCAATACATATATAACAAATCGACATCAATGTTCGAGCATTCACAAGAACTGCTTCCCCAACTGTTTTTATACCAACCGAGTGGTCGCCTTTAACATTATTTTCGACAGATCCGTCTTTTGTTGGAATGGTGTATAGTTATGCTCAGTTCTATGAGTTACACTCTCCCAGGCATTATCTCATCTTTCGGGAAGCTGTAGAATTATTTTCTGATTGTCTGAAGTCTCCCTACCCACGAATGCCGACTGATTACTTCTCAGCTATTTTTTTACTCGAACAGAATAGCCCTCTCTAAGAAGCTGATTTCCCCAACCTCTGGCATTTTTCGCCATTTTCTTTCGGTTAGAAACAGTTACATCAAACCAGTCGATATAAATCTGTTTCATTCTAGTAAGTATTATCTAGTTTATTTTACAATATCAATCGTCAGCACCCAGGGGTTTTTATCCCGCATAATAAACCGGTATTGTCCGGGCCTTCGGGTGTGGATTTACGCCAGTCTATCGGTTGTCTGACCTGTGCAGTTCTAGGAAGTGCACGCTCCCAGGCTTTGCCTTCTCACCCTTTGAGAAGGGGTTAGTTTATTGCTAATCGCCTGAGGCGCCCCTACCGGGGAATGTCGACGGGGCTGCCCAGGCAATTTTAAACAGCCAGAGTGCTCAAATTCTCGAGCGCTGTTTTTCCCTGACTTTCTCGACCTTGTGTCACATCTTACCTTGTGGGAGGAAGATAAATAGAATCAACCGTCAGCAACATTTTACCAATATATTAAAATATCGTAATATATATTTGAATTCGATACAACTAATTCGAGTCTCCATTATCGATCTGATGAATTCAATTTTAATTTAAAACTTATAGCATACGGGCACAACTTCTTGTATATATTTAATATTAAATAGTATTTAACGCCAATACGTAGTTAAAGCCAAATAAATTGTTTTGAAACATTAAAATAATTTAAAACGTTATTGATGTTTAATCATTCATTCCTGTTTATCACTTATGTTTGAATTTATATTTTGAAACATTGCGTGAATACCAAAGGCCAAGATGTACCGGTCTACAGAGTGTAGCACCCATCGGAACAGATACTACACTCTGATCTTTGCCAAAAGGCCAAGGACATGTCAATGCTTGTAAAAATACGCCTTAACTTAAACGGTTCAAATCTAACAAAAAGTCTTTTACTTCTAATTGTTTAACGTAATTGTTTTTAAATTTAATATTCAAAATTATAGAACTGACAATGAGAATCTTTTTTATTGTTTTAGTCGCATTGATAAGCAATGGAAAATGATAAAAACCAAAAGATAATAATTGTACGTGTTTTCTTTTTCGTCTCATGCGAAATAAACAACAAACAAAAACATCTAACAAAATCAAAACTCATTTAGTTCATTTATTTTCTGTTATGTTTTTTTTCTTTTTTGTCGTTCTTTTTCACTTTCTCATTTCCTTCGATGTTTTTTCTTAAATTTTTATTTCAAACCCATTTTTATGTACTATAATTTTGAATATTAAAGTTATAAACAAAAAATATATTTTAAATAAGAAATTAAGGCAACCGTTCTAGATAAGACAAAAACTGCATCTTGTAGTGTTTTCAAATTGTCAAAATAATATGCTATTGGAGGCGATTACGTCATATCAAAGAACCAGTTTTGTCATTCTTCCAGAATGGTTACTCATTTAGTAATGGCCGGGATATGCCTGGCTTAACTTCAATTTACAACAAAACACCTTGTCTTAACAACGTAAGTAAAGAATAATAATGTGAAAAAATCCTCTCACAATGACGTCATTTCCGGAAGGATGAGTCGACATTTTTACTTGTCGGTAATCTTTAGTCCACTCTCACCCGTAGTCGTAGTAGCTGGCCGGGTCCAGTCATAGGTTAAATCGTATGTATCCCGGACACATTTGGACAAGGTGTTCCGTTGTATCCAACGCCTCCACCTCGAAATCACTATTATTCACCTGCTTGTTCCCGCCTGCTTGTCCAACCTTTATTTTTTCTTGGCCTTTTGGCTAAGATCAAAGTGTAGTATCTGTTCCGATGGATACTGCACCTCATACTGGTATTGTTTTGGCCTTCAGGTCTTGATTTACGCCGGTCAATGGATCTGTCCTGTGCAGTTCTGGGAGTTCCACCTTCCCAGGCTTTGCCTTCCCTCTTTGGGGAGGAGTAAGTTTATTGCTTACTGTCTGAGGCGCCCCTACCAGGGAATGCCGACGGGGCTGTCCAGGCAATTTTTAAACCCCACTTTCCCGACCCGACCTTGGATCACATCTTACTTGTAGGAGTAAGATAAAAACCGGCCTTGTACCTAACTCCTGGAGAGGAGTAAATCAATACTCTATGTCCCAACCTTATAAACGCTTCTTTTCAACCGTCCTAGGTATGACACAAAACTACATCCATTATTAACACCCAAATTTTAGAACCTTTGAGCATAGAATCTAATCTTAGTTATCACTACTTTCAGGTCCGCTCTGAGTTAGTACGTCCCAGTGCTCTAGCTATGCTTTAAATATAAACCTGTTTATAGGCTGTTTGTTTAGAAAATATACGCGTACAAAATAAATTAATCTAGAAATCAATGATACGATATACATATGTACAGTATTGGCGTAAAATGAACCAACGACCGTTGACATTTTTCTGAATTTTATAGATGTGGACTAATCATTTGGATTATTTGGATTATTCAGAAACTGTTCAAATAACCCGCACGGCAACATATATGAGTGCTAAGTAATAATCAGTTCTAAGTCTTCAGGGAATTAAAGATTTAATCCTTAGTAATGACGATACTAAAAATTCAATTAGGTATTATTTAAGACGTCTATCTGTCATGGCTGACAGAACGAAAGAAAACCTACGCTCGTTGATTAAATAAAGGATTCTGTTTGAAATCCCGTACAGATTACTGAGATAGACATGAAGATTTTCGAGTTACACACAACGCACTTGAAAAAGTAGGAGGTTACATCGGCCGAAACGTTGTGAGAATAATATCTGAGATGAGAAAAGTAGTCCGAAGAATCACAATAATACAGACGATTAGAATGACCCAACAATCGCCAACAAAACACTGTAATCCAAAAAAATACCACCATTGAATTCCTTGTACACAAGTGTTTGATCTTAGTATAGGGCTTTGTTTTAAATTACAAGCCTGGATATAGAGGCAGAGTTTACACCAACATAGTTTACATTGAAAGCGAGTTTATGATTTCATTCCCTTTTTATATATGTCTTTCTTCGTCTCCTTGAATGTCCCCTCGTATTATCTATTTTTGGAATTAATGACACTATTATTACAGTGTTATGCCTCATTTGGCCAACATCTTTCGTCTGCCGGGTTGAGTTCATCACCTCAAGCAATAAACTCGCCTGAAACATATAACCTCACACATTTTAATCTGACGTTCTTGAAAAAGAAAAGGAAAAATCTTGCTTAGTTGCGTTGAGACCACAAAAACAAAACGTCGTTAGTTATTCACATGACGAAAACAATAAGTGTGAAAAGTACGCGGGAAAATGATTATTTAATTGGAATTTCATGGCGACTATTTCAGACTAAAATTTACATTTTTTTCTCTGTTTTGAAAGAAAGGAAGTATGCAATGATATTGGTAGCGACCGCAGTTAAAATACACGGAACAATCACGTACAAACATGCGCACATAAGCAGGAATATATATATATATATGCAAATACATTAAAATTTAATTGTCATAAATATTTTTTCATAACTTACTACATCGCTCTACTCACGCATTGAGCACCGTTGAAGTAAATACTGAATATCGGTACATAAAATAGTATATCTCCTTGTACCATGTCATGTAAATACATGCTATAATATGTGTATATATATATATATATATATATATATATATACATATATATATGTGTACATATATATATATATATATATATATATATATACATATATATATGTGTATATACATATATATATATATATATATATATATATATATATGTATATATATATATATGTATATATGTAAAGTGGAAAAAAGTAAAGCCAAACACTATGTGATTTATGTATCTATCAACGTTTCGTCTTTATTGAAAGACTTCCTCAGGTTGAAGAAAGCAATATACATAAATTATACAGAATATTAATTTTGATTTGTCAGAAAGTGTCCAGACTTCGGCATAGTTGTTGACGTAGACAAGCAGAGAATGAAAAACATGATTTTAGTTGTAGCGTTATCCGCAGTGGCCTGTCTCCTCGTGTTCTTTTAAAGGAGACAGGCCACTGCTGATAACGCTACAACCAAAATAATGTTTTTCATTCCCTGATTCTGTACGTCAACAACCATGCTGAAGTTTAGACACTTTCTGCAAATAAAAATTAATATTTTGCATGATTTTTCTACATTGATTTTTTTCATCCTTAAGCAGTCTTTCAATAAAGACGAAATGCTGATGAATACATGAATCCCATAGTTTTTGGTTTTCGTTTGTTTTATTTTACACTAGGTCGGGTCATTTTATCACCACTTTTCTCTTTATATATATATATATATATATATATATATATATGTAAAAGTAAAAATGGAATAAAGCGTTCGACAGTCAACTGTTGACTTTTCTCTCTCTTTTTCTATTCATTCTTCTTTTTTTCTTCTTCTTCAATTGGCGTTCGAAAGACATTGGCTGATTTTCCTCTCTTTCTTCTTCTTCTTCTTCTTCTTCTTCTTCGTCTTCTCTTTTTTAACATTTCTCGCTTTCCTTCTCCCTTTCTGTTGTTTTCTGCATGTGATTATTTCTTCCAATCGCATTCTTTGTATAAATTTGAAAACTTTTCCGTTGTTAATTAAAGTTCACCTACCGATTGAGAATGGTCGTATTTTAAACGATTGAAACATTTCGGCAGAACTATACAACATGAGATTTTGAGTTTATTTTTGTTAGTTGTTGATTTGCTTATCCTTTATTCCATTTTTATTTTTACATTTTGTCCGTAGTAGCGCATTGTGTATCGCCTTTTTTCTCCCCGAGTTCGTCATACGATCAGATTCCCCGATGAGGCCGAAACTTTTTAATCACCAGATGCTGTCGATTCTACGGACGTTAAGCGCAGACGTATACGCACTTCATTATCGATGTTGTGCGCTTTACATTCACAAATATTCAACTATAAAGAAGACATTGAGTATTGTTAGTTCTATAGAAAGCAATTTAAACATCTGAAATTTGATTAGAAAATAATAGAAATGTAGCCATGAAAGTCGTACAAAGGAAATATGTTTTTAATTATTGTAATCTTACCTTTTTTCGGAAATACATGCTCTCATCAAAGACAATTAGCACTGTTTTATACCTTTCACACAGAAATACATTTTTAAAACATAATAATAATGTAATATCATTCATTTAAAAATTAATATTATATATGTATATATATATATATATATATATATATTTCAAAGTTGTAAGTGAATTTGTGACTGGGTTCGAATCGTTCAACAAGCAGTAATTTTTATCTATGATGCTGATAGCTGCGTAAGCAGGAAACACTAACAATATATTACTTAATCAGATGTCATATATTAAACAGTAGAGTAGGAAATAATTGCAAAAATAGTACTTGTATATACACTTTATATATATATATATATATATATATATATATATATATATGTATGTATATGAAAAGCAAAAATATTATTTATGTATTATCAATGTTTCGTCTTTATTTCAAGACTTCCTCGAGATGAAGTGTTTGAAGAAATAGTACACAAGTACTAATATTTCACAAATGGTTTCAGATATTTGTTATTTCTTTCAAACAATCATCTCAAATAAGTCTCGGAATAAAGATAAAACCTTGATAAATACATAAATAAAATGTTTGATTTTCTTTTTTTTATTTTGTAATTACGTTGTAATATTATTTCGAATTTCTATTATACACGCACTTACACACATATATATATATATATATATATGTGTGTGTGTGTGTGTGTGGGTGTGTGTGTGAAAAATTAATTTTAATATGTAAAATGTATATTTATTTTCTCTATTTTTTATTTATTGACGAATAAGTATGCATAATTTCCTTTAAATAAAATCTTATTTCTAAAAGAAACATATGTTCGCCCTCCTTCAGTCGGTGTATTGAGGAGTATGCGTATGTACGGTGGGGGTTGATAGCAATGGAAAAAGTATAGCCAATAAGTTTTAAAAAATCTTAAAATGGTACTTGTGTGTGTCCATCCTAGCATATCGCACTTAAGGATGTCAGCAACTTGGGTGGCGTTGATTTGGACTTTTTCGAAAACATATGTAGGCAATAATGATTTTATAGTGTGTGTATATATATATATATATATATATATATATATATATATATATATATATATATATATATATATATATATATATATATATATATATATATATATATATATATATATATATATATATATATAATATTTAGGCAAACATTATTAAAAAACACGGAGTGGTTTTGTTTGATGCGACTTTTTTTAGTTTTTCAATTTTCCGAATTGTCCATCTAATGTTTCGGTCAAATTGATGTAAATATGATCCATGGATTTCTTGTTCCATTCATTTTTTCTTTTTTGCAAGTACTTTCGATTTGAATCGTCAAATCATCTTCAGGCGGTATTAGTTTGGTGTCTTTACAAATTATGACTTTACTGTTGTGCTCATTTTTTAATTATAACGGCAAGTAGTTTATAACTTGAAAACGCGTCTGTAAAGTTGAAATGTACATGAGAGCGTGATGGCGTTCTACACATATGAGAGATTTAAAAGTGTGACTGTTTAAACCGTTAAGAAATTGATGACGCTAAAGAAAGTGCATACAATTCAAACGCATAACTACCTAATGGCTAAGAATTTGGTAATGTTAATTATTATGTTAGACACTTTAAAATGTTGCGACTAGTTTCATAATTGACATTATTAATTGTGGGATATATTTCAAAGAAAAAGTTTACTTTCCATCTTGTAAATATATCCTATCTATAAAGTTGGTTTGAACTATTTGATGATTTCATTAATATCGTGTGTTTTCTAAGTTTTCATTCTAATCAATCAGTTCATTATATATATATATATATATATATATATATATATATATATATATATATATATATATATATATATATGTATGTGTAT
Source organism: Sepiola atlantica (assembly GCA_963556195.1). Taxonomy (NCBI): domain Eukaryota; kingdom Metazoa; phylum Mollusca; class Cephalopoda; order Sepiida; family Sepiolidae; genus Sepiola; species Sepiola atlantica. Next base: position 9,522,281 of record OY744528.1, on the reverse strand, counting down.
AACATTGTTATCTATTAAAATAATCATTAAGCTCCGTAAAGTCAATAATTAAATCGAAGATTATAATAAAGTTTGATCGCGAGTTTTCTTATTTAAGAAATTAATGTTTACAAATAAAAAAAAAAAGACTTTCTTCATCGGATTTTCATTCTAATCAGTTATTTCTTCATATATATATATATATATATATATATATATATATCCTTTACAAAGAACATCTGGGCGTTTGCAGAGCACATCCGGGCGCTCACAAGTCCACGAGTCATCCATTGGACAGCACCTGTACGACAATAAAAGGTGCGGTGAGGCGTACTCCGATGGATGTTTTCGCATTGTACACAGGGCCCGTTCCAAACACCATATCAAGGTTTTGGAGGCAGTTAGTGTTACAATGCGAAAACCATCTCTCTGCAGGCAGAAAGAGTTGTCTCATAAATTAGATCTATTTAGAGACTTCTAAAAAAAAATTTTTTTTAAATACTTTGCCTATTTTGTTCATTTATTCTTTGCAGTTAAATGGCATTATTCAATCTACCTTTTTTTTTCTTTGTTTTTTTTCCTCCCAACGTTATTCTTTCCCCCGTTTTTAAACGATATTTGCCGACGTTTTCTTTTGACAATGTGTCGATCGAAAGGTACCTAGGGACGTAGTTTTATTTTGTCAATTTTAGTCGATCGTTTTATTCGTTTTAAATCGACAATTAAATATTATTTAATATTTCTCTCCTTTTTTGTTCTTGTAATAGTGCCTCATTTGCTATGACTCCGTTTATTTTATTTAAAAGCATTATATATATATATATACCCATATGTGTGTCTCTGTGAATTTCTCGTTACAAATACTTTTGTATGAGGAAGGTTCCAGTTATTTTAGCAATAATTCTTGTTATAATTAATATACTAAAAATTATTTGAAACTGAAATGGGTTAATACATATTCGCAGAAAATGGAAATATTTTTCACGCTGAGATCAATGCGAATAGCTGTCATATTTCTTCCACATTCTAAGGTAAGTTATTCAAGCGTTTGATGTTCTGTATTTGTTCTACGGATCAATAAACAATGCGAGAGTGTTAAATAACAGAAATTGACAAATATTTACAACTCGCAAAGAAACCCGGCGTTGCCCGGAAGCAATAACTTCAAACTTTACGTTTGAGGCTATTTTCATCAAACGTCTTTTGTTTTCTTCATATTCCTTCCTTTATTGATTTCGCAGTCTTATTTTGAAGTTATGCAAACATTCTCAGTGTAAAATATTTGTTTACAAGCGCTAACAAATAAGCAAAGTTTTATATATACATATATACATATATATATATATATATATATATATATATATATATATATATATATATATATATACATATATATATATACATATGCATATACATATGTATATATACATAGAATAAGAAATAAAGAAGAATGTGTTACCCACTTATCATATTTCAATGTCACTTAAAGTCTTCTCATATGGTCCAATCGGATCATCCTTTCTTCCTCCCATGGGTGTTCCTTCAAAATAAAATTATTTCCAAATCTTTACTTTTTCCGAAGTCGTTAGCCAACACGAACGAAACCGGTAGAATTTCTCGTTTTTTTTTCTCCTGCACTTTAACCTGTTTTCCATTTGTCATTTTTCACACATTTTGTCTACCACGGCATTTCATTTTCATGAATTATCGTGTATCTTACCCCATATATATATATATATATATATATATATATATATATATATAGAGAGAGAGAGAGAGAGAGAGAGAGAGAGAGAGAGGTAGAGAGAGAGAGAGGGGGGAGAGTCTAAAGAAGCTCTGAGTCATTTTAACAACAACAAAAAAAGTAAAATGCAGTTCTAATTCCCAGAGAAACTAACTAAATCATAGATATTGCAGACTTAACATTCGTTGGGAAATTCATAAATATAAAAATAAGTAAATAAAATAAAATAAATAAAAAAAATAAAAAAGGGGGGGGGGTTAAGTATCTAACAGTAAAACAAAAACAGGAAACCTTACGCGTCTAATATTAACACGGGGATCATCAGCTGTTTACCATGTAACTGTTTCGGAGATTTAAAAACAGGACAGTTATAATATTCATGGCTCTCCAATGGTACTGATTAAACTACCATTTACCCAATAATCAAGTGTTGAAATAATTCTGCTTAAAATTTCACTAATATATACATAAATAAATTATAATAATAATAAAATAATAATAATAATATAATACCCTGTATATATATACATATACATATACATATGTATTTGTATAGATATATAAATATATATGCACATGTATATATGTATATATATATATATATATATATATATATATATATATAACCACACACACACATATATATATATATATATATATATATATATATATATATATATATATGTGTGTGTGTGTGTGTGTGTGTATGTGTGTGTGCATATATTAATTTTTTAGTACAACTTTCATAGTTTACGCTCACAGTATTTTATTTTTTATTCTTTCTTTTTTGTCTTTTCTTTATCGTAAGTCGTTTTCGTTTTTATTACACACGAACTTCATGTGCATTTTCGAAGAAAGCAGATAAACGTATTTTGATTTACTCCGTAGAATCAATGATGGCGTTGATTTTAGAATAAATACCGGGATTCTTTAAATCGAATTAAAAGAATATTTTTTTGAATTAGGTTGATTCGAGACATTTTACCGTGTCTTTCTGGGGGGGGGGGGTTTGTGACGAATTATTGCCCTAGAAAATTTTAGATATGCTTTAACATCTTGATCGTCAAGATGTATTAGTGAACGGTCGTGAACATGAATAACTGAAATCTGATTTTGTATTGTCACTTTCTTTCTCTCTCTCTCTCTCTCTCTCTCTCTCTCTCTCTCTCTCTCTTTATATATATATATATATATATATATATATATATATATATATATTATATACCTACATTTGAAGCCCTGTCGTAAATAGCTCCTAAGAACTATCATCGGCTCATATTTTTAAGACAATAAGATGCAATCTTCGTTTATGTTCTGAAACATAATTCATAAACGCTACGACAACAAAGTGAATAACACCCATTACACGGACGTTATGTAACAAAAAAGTTAATTCATTCATTTTTTTTTTAAATGACACAATAGGGGGCAACTCTTATCATAGAATTGTAGTAAGGAAACAAAAAAAATATTAATTAATTTTGCATTGAAAAAGGTTTCTTTTTTAATATATATATATATATATATATATATATATATATATATATATATATATATATATACATATATATATGTATATATATATATATAGGATCAAATATAATCCAAAAGTAAAACTTTGAGTAGATGGAACCTATTGTGAAGAGGTTTAGCTCAATATACGAGATAGATCAATTGTAGAGATCGAAGATAAAAGAATGATAAATATGCGAAAGCCAACTTATCCATCTCCTCTGATGATAAGATCTCGATCTTTGAAAAGCCTTGGCTTAAGGAAAGAATAATAAACACTAGTTTATTACTGAATACACCTTGCATTGAACAATTGAAATTTGAAATAAATTTGGTAAATCGTCGCATATTTATTATTCTTTTTTCTTCTATCTCTCTCTCTCTCTTTATATATATATATATATATATATATATATATATATATATATATATATATATATATATATATATATATATATATATATATATATATATAGATAGATATATATAGATATATATAGATATACACACACATACATATATATAGAGAAAAAATTTTCACCATTAGATTTACTTCATATTTAACGCTTTTCTCTATTGCCTCCACGAAACTTTTTCTTCTCCATCGAAACTTCCTTCCATTGGACACCTTATCGGCGGACAATTACCACCTGTTCTAACCCAATATCTTTTTACACGAACTTTTTCACCCATCATTTTTCTTAATATTTTTTCAAATGTTGAATTTAGGCTTTTCTATTGCCGACTTATCTATCTGTATAATTCTTCTGATGATAAGATCTCGATCTTTGAAAAGTCTTGGCTTAAGGAAAGAATAATAAACATAATTTTATTACAGAATATACCTTGCATTTAACAATCGAAGTTTGAAATAAATTTGGACATTCGAGCATGTTTATCACTCTTCGTCCATCTATCTTTATCTTTATATATATATATATATATATATATATATATATATATATATATATATATATATATATATATATGAGAAAGGAAAGATGATAGAAATCCGCCGTGATAAGAAATGAAAAAGGAAAAAAACCAAGAGATATTTTTTATATATATTCATTAACGTTTCGTCTTTATTGTAACACTTTCTCAGGATGATGATTTCAAGAAAAATGTCATGCAAGTACATCGAAGTTTTGGGTTGACATAATGGAGAGATAAAGGAAAGTAGTAGCCGTGGCTACTGTGATTTTAATTCTTCGTCACCACTGACTTCTCACAGCCTGGAGTCTCCTATAGCTCTCACAGAAGCCGCATATATATTTTGATTTCCCATATATATATATATATATATATATATATATATATATATATATATATATATATATATATATATATATATACATGATGAAGAAAGGAAAATTATTCCGACGTAATAGAAATTGAAAAAAAAAATTATTTATGTATTTATCAATGTTTCGTTTTTATTCGAAGACTTCCGCAGGATTATTGTCTGAAGAAACACAAATAGATATACTCATTCATGGTTTAATTATTTTAATTAATTCGTTCGCCCCACTCCTCCACATTTATTGTAATATCTCTCCAACAACCTAATGATTTTATAATCCAACCGTTGTTTGCTACTTCCACTATTTGTATCTCATAATTTGATATTTTCCTAGGCAGCCGCTGGTTTTGAGCCGTCAGTCGCGACCTACTATCCATTCAAACATTTACTTCTTGTGTCTTGTTTTTCATCAGACAATAAGTCTTGAAATAAAGACGAATCGTTGATCAATACATAAATAATAGTTAATGTTTTTTTCTTTTTTCAATTTCCATATATATATATATATATATTATATATATACATATATATATATATATATATATATATATATATATATATATATATATATATATGTATATATATATATATATATATATATATAGATATATGATTATTTTTATTTACACAGACATGTACAAAATCTGCGACACTGGCATGTCGATGTTATCGATGAACAGCTATTATAAACTGAGATCTCATCAGGCAGAGTTAGAATTTAATCTAAACCTTAGATCATATATGGAAATATATATATATATATATATATATATAATCGTAACTCTGTGTGTTTATGTGTCCGCCGTATCTTTGTGTCTTATATTCACCCAACCCGCTGAAACAGAATTGCTTGAAAATTGGCATGTCGCCTACTGACCTCTTAGTGTAGTTCATATGCTATATCAAAAATATATCACTTCAACGGTAGGTGTTTCGGCCTCCCCCCCCCCACAACTGAAAACTGTTTTCCATTAGATTCAAATGAAATTTAAACCATAGGTAAATGACACAAAAATGATTTATATTCCAAAGATTTCAGCAAATGTTGATAATATTAAGAGGGTACACGAGGGCACCTTCCCACGCACACTGAAATTTAAACCATAGGTAAACCGACAATTCAAATAAGTACAATTTCAATGGAATGTATACCTTATTTAATACTTATTTGATAAGGATGATTTACATTATATATATATATATATATATATATATATATATATATATATATATAATAAGGAGAATATTTTGAAAAACCTAGACAGCGCTTTTTAATTTTTTTTAAGTAAATCATTTATTTATTCTAAACACTTGAGCACTTATAGTGATATACACATTTGTCAAAAGTATAAGCGTATTTTTTGTCTTCTTTTTTCGTGTAATCCTTCTTGATTGAGACCTATTTACCTATTGTCGTCCATGTTGTATAAAAAATCGCCATATTTTCGCGAACGCTTTTGACTGACGTCTATTAATAATGGAGTTTATGTGTCTGTCTGTCTGTCTGTCTGTCTGAAGCCGAAACTTCATCAGAGTACTATTACTATTTATTAGGTCCGCCAGCTTCATTATATACTATTTAAAAAACGGCATGAACACTATGCGCATTTCTCAATTTACATAATCAATTGCTTTTGAACTTCTAATAAATTAGTATTCGCAAATATACACTCATGATTGTTTTCTTCAGATTTCCACAAGTATTTACGCTATTTTGCTTGCTAATAATTTTACTTATAAATTATAATTAATTCTTTTATTATTGATTCATAAAATGAGTTACGTAGTTATTTCCTCTATGTCCAACTGATTGAACAGCGTACCTCCCTCTGAACGGGCGCGTTATTTCAAACGTAAACAAACCGCTGGCATTTAACCGTGATACTGTACTGATTTATTTTATTAAAACGTTCTGAGTTTGTTTATTTTCTTAATCTTATTAGCCATTATATTGAATCAAATTATTTAATTAAAATAATAATTGATTTAAAAATTACTTTTTAAAAAAGCACACACACATTATAATGAATGAGTTATGTAGTTACGTACAGCGTTCGTTATTTATTTTATTAAAACGTTCTGAGTTTGTTTATTGTCTTAATCTTATTACCCAATATGTTTTAAAACACAAATTCACTGAATCAAATTGTTTAATAAAAATAATAATTGATTTAAAAATTGCTATTTAAAAACACGTACACACACATTATAACGAATTTAGTTCAGGTAAACTTTTTCTTTCCGAGAATTAAAAAAACTATTCGTGTTTACTGTATTTGATTTTTTAATACTTTCATATCCAGTATTATCATTTTTTCACGACCTCAACTGAATTTATGATCATACCTTATACGCTATTAAGCTTTAATTTACAAACTGTTTTTATTATTCCATGTTTTATTAATAAAAAAAAGATGTGATTTTTTTTATCTTTACTGCCAACAAAAAAAACTAACATATTGTACTGGAAAACTATACAACTGATTTTAGAATCAAACTGTTTAATTAAAACAAGGTGATTAAACAAACACACACAAACACAAACACACCCACACATCACTGTATTTGATTGTTTGGTACTTTTTCACTTAAGGACCCAGCTAACTTTGACCGCGTCGTTAGGGTTAGGGTCAGGGTCAAGGTCAAAGTAGAGGTTAGGGTTAGGGTTAGGTTTGTTTTTTTTCCTTTTTAATTAAAAATATTTATATGTATGGGGGAGGATAAAAAAATTGGGGGAAGGCGGTCAAAAAAATTTTTTTTTCTTATCTTAACTAAAAATATTTCTATGTATGGGGAAGGGTGAAATAAAAAAAATTGAGGGGGGTGCAACATTTTTTTTTCTTTCTTTTTAAACTAAAAATATTTCTATTTATGGGGGAGGGTAAAACAAAAATCGGGGTAGGATCGAATTTCTTTTTTTCTTTATTTTCAACTATAAATATTCTTGGTCATAAACAAAGAAAATCAATATCTAAGCACCCAAAAAATATGACGGGGGTTCCATCGGTTTACGCGTGAGCGTTCATTTCTGACGCGGCAGCCTAGCAAAAGTATGCGACCGGAGGGAGCATATATTTGCTAGTATATATAATAGAGTTTAATAAGTTTGTTTTTTTTTAATTTGAGTGAGAAAATCAAATAGGTATAAATTAAAAGAATGTCGGATGCATTTTAAGTTTTAAGTTGTTAAATGTTATACACTTATTAAGTCTAGTCATGAATATTTGTATTTAGTAAATCGTTTTTTTCTGTAAGCGGAAAACCCGGGCCACGGCGGAATCCGCAAGACATTTCTTTTATCATAAAAATATATATTCTCAATATAGCTATAAACAATTGCTGTCAATAAAGTGTGTTTGAAGGAAATATGAAGTGTTTACCCGAATAAGTAAGGTATATATATATATATATATATATATATATATATATATATATATATATATATATATATATATATATAGTAAGCATATATATAGTAAGCAATGAAAATATATATGGCAATCAAGCTACACAGAGGCTCCCGTGTTTCATCCCCAGGGGGAATCGTCAGGCTAGGCTAAATGCATTTAGCCTGACGATTCCCCCTGGGGATGAAACACGGGAGCCTCTGTGTAGCTTGATTGCCATATATATTTTCATTGCTTACTACCTAGCTCTACTTACGTATCGAGTACTGTTGAAGTAAATACTGAAAACTGATACATAACAATTATATCTCCTTATAATATTTTATGTGGATACATGAAGTACTAATATATATATATATATATATATATATATATAGTATAAATTCTTGTATTTATACAAACATTACTGGCTACATATGGGCATACATGTTTCAGTAGCAATTTCTTTTGAAATTTACTCTTCTCAGGCCACGTACACATTGAAAATGCCATTGCAGAGAGAAGACTTTTTAGCAATTCTTTATTTGTTTTTTGGTAGAGAAAGCGGAAGTAAATAGTGAATTAAGCAAACACTTATATGTAATTAACTCAAGATTTATTAGTACATACGCATACACTTATTCTCTTTCATTCCGACAGTTGACTCACTCTTCCCTTTTATGATACGGTAATAAACCCTGTTCTCAAACCTCAAATATCACGGAGCTGTGGAGAACAGCTACTACCATTTAAATGATTTATTTGCGCAAAATATAAAAAGTTACATTTGGAACAAATTAGGAACAACCCCATCAAATGTGTGGGGAAAATAGGTGTCTAAAGTGATAAAAATGTGTGTTTGTCTACTCTTGGCCTTTTGGCTAAGATGAAAGTGTAGTATCTGTTCCAATGGATACTGCACCCCATGGACTGGTATTGTCTCGGCCTTCGGGGCTTGATTTACGCCGGTCAATAGGTCTGTCCTGTGAAGTTCTAGGAGGTCCACCCTCCCAGGCTTCGCCTCCCCTCTTTGGGGAGGAGTAAGTTTATTGCTTACTGGCTGAGGCGCCTCTACCAGGGAATGCCGACGGGGCTGCCCAGGCAATTTTTAAACCCCACTTGGGTCACATCTTACTTGTGGGAGTAAGATAAAAACTGGCCTTGTGCCTAACTCCTGGAGAGGAGTAAATCAATACTCTTAACTATAATCGTCTTAGTTACCGCAATACCACGGTGGCCTTCCCATTTAAGATACACCCACATTTATTATATTTTTGTCTGTTCATAAATAAACATATATACAGGATTCCATTGTACTATAACGGCGGTGGTGGGGAAAGAACGAAAAACAAAAAAAAATGGGTTGTAAGGCACTCAGAACGCCTTGTTAATAATAGGCAGCCTACTGTTTTGTTCACAGCTGAAAAAAAGGAGGTCAATCTCTAAATAGGAGTGAGATCTAAGTGTGAGAAAAAGAGTCATCAGAGGGTGTGGAGTAGACATCTTCAATGATTTCTATTACCAGTGGAGAGATAACTCATACACTTAACTAGATAAGAGGCTAAACTTATCCGACGGAGCTGGGGTACTTGACTCCTTTTTGTGCACAGAAGCTCGCTACTTGTATCCACGATTCTTCAAAAACCAGGAAATGGAATGTGTTTATCACATATGATCTTAACCTTCAGTTGGTATTAGAAGAATGCGATGAGATCCTAATCAGCAAAAGATTCAGACCCTTACATATTTCTCAGACTCGACATCCACACCATTATTCCTGCTACGACCATGATAGCAAGAAACAGTATTCGCCTGTTCCTGTCCCACGCCGGCTCAACGTTGTCGATACGTAGGAATTAGCGGCAAAAGCTGCTCGAGGTTGATACGTGCCGTCACCTCGTTGACATACTTCCAGTACTGCCGGAGTACGCGGCATTCTAAGAAAACGTGCTTCTTCTAAGAAAGGTGTTTCTTCTTCAAGCGTGTCGCAACGGGGGGCACTCGGTCAGAACAACAATTCCGGAGCTGTTTTGTATTGCATTTAGAGGAAATGCGTGCTGGACCTAATGCCAGCTCAGAGAGAAGTTAAAAGTTGTTGAGATGACTCATACCTTGCGACAAACTCCATTCGGCCATCCCAACCGCCAGACCAACAGATCGTCAGCAGATCTCCTTACTAATTCCCTGTAGAATTCGTTTCTAGAACACCAAGACAGGCCACTGGACCGAGTAAGCTTTTTGAACGCGACTCGGAACTCTGCAAAACTGCGATGGGGTCCGTCAGAGTTTCACGCAGATTCCTCTGTCAAACGTCGACTCGGGAAAGCCAATCGCTCGGTGTGTCGATGATACGTCAAGTTCAGCATCCCCAAGGCTCTCTCATACGGATGTTGAATACAAACCTATCTGCGACCCAAGTGCTTTTTCCTGTCAGGAGACAATATTGACAATTGACAACACATTTATTACTAGTAATAAATAATTTAAAAAATGTTTACCAACCAGTAATATATTAATTAATTTTAAGAAATGAATAAGCATATATATATATATATATATATATATATATATATATATATATAATTATTTATTTAAAAACTATGCATTATAGATTTCAGAGATGTACCATTGTTTTATTGAAATAATTAGGCGTTTACTGTTTTAAAAGGGTCTTCAGAACCAATTTCAAATCATCAGCGTCTCAAGGAAATAAGAACGTTTTAAAAATAGAAACAGTCGACGGAGATCACCGTTTTTGTCGACCGGTGTTTTTTCTCAAGTTGTCACTTTTGGGGTAATAATTCTCTTTACCGGGACGGACTAAATGGTTGTTTGGGCCTTAATTGTTAATTGGTATCATTTATATACAACTCAATTACCGATTACGTAGGTTGCATGTGTATCGGTTTCTTTTGTGAATTCCTGTTTAGGTGCGATAGTGCTGAATGTTATCCATTTATAGACTGGCGTGTGGCTTAAATTTCGACGTGGCTGACTGTTATTAATTTACAAAATAGGGACGCATTAACGTTATTAAATGATGTATGTGTTATATTTGTATATTTATTCTTGGGTGTTGCTTATGTATGAGTGTAAAGTGGTTATTACATTCTAGTTTATTACTTAAGAGAGCGTTTTGTTTTGCATTAGGCTCAAGTGTGAAGGTCGTGGGCAATATCTAATGGAAGTAGAGGTTATACCTTTCAGCGGAAATTACTTGAGGCATCTAATCCAGCGGATGGGTCATTATAGGCTTGCTATTTCCATAATATTTATGTCGTTGTTCCTACATGTAATTACCTGGCGTAATTATATTTTAATTAGTTTCGTTAAGTTTTATTTTATTACGTGTATATGTCTATCAGACGGCCTTAGTGTATTGGTTAGATTTGAATTTTGGTCTTATATATCTGTTAATTTTGTTTATGGGAAGTCAATAAATATATTTTTGGTATTTAATATGTATGTTTTTTTTTAATATATTTAAATACTTAAATATATCAGAATATAATAAAGTACGTATTAATTCATGTTATTTGTGATTGCTGGGGAAAATAGGGAGTTGAATGTACGTTATAGTTGCGTTGGAAAGAAAAATGGTGATAATATGTAAATGGGGTTGTTATTTTGCATATATATTTTGATAATTTTATATATTTTGATAATAAGGTTGCTATTATTTAATTAGAAGGATCTTAGGGTTGGTTGATAGGTGTTGTATATTTCGTATCTTGGGGATGTTCAATGTACATAAATGTTACTTGGAGGAAGGATTTCAGTGCGTTATGTTTACGTTATTATAACATTTGGCTTGTAGACAATTTCTGTAGTTTTAAAATATCAGTCTTGATGTTTATACAGTTTATGGAAAGGTTATAAATAACTTGTGGAACCTTTCAACTTTTCTATGGTGCATATTGTGCAATTTGGTTACTAGGGAGGTGATGCAACTTATTTCGGATATTGAGAATTATTATATATATATATATATATATATATATATATATATATATATATATATATATATATATATATAAGCAGCGTTGAGCCTAGCCAGTACTAAATGGGTGACCATTTGGGAATACCAGGTGAGGTATGTCGACACCTAGCTATGGGTTAATGGGTTGCCAACCCGCAGTGCCTAGGGTGGCGACTATTGCAAAACACCCTGTATAACAATCAACAATAAGGTAGTCGGAAACTACGGAGGGATTCTTCCTCTAGGAGTGATCAACACCCTGATGGTGATTGTGATATATATATATATATATATATATATATATATATATATATATATATATATATATATATATATATATATTATATATATATATATATATATATATATATATATATATATATATAAAAGACGATTATCTTAAGATAGACACATTGCTGGTGACAGTAAACAAAGCTATTGATATATATATATATATATATATATATATATATATATATATATATATATATATATATATATATATATGTGTGTGTGTGTGTGTGTGTGTGTTTATATATGTCTATGTCAGAAATATATAAGCCGACATATTACCTGAGGTTGTAATAATTTACTAAAAATTGGACATAATATTCGCTCCATATAATCCAATTAACATTGTCTATCGAATTAAATGTATTGGCGAAGACTGAGACATTCTTTTAAAAAAACGATTGTTACTTGTGAAAATATTTTGTTTTTCAACAGACACGTAGGTCAGATAACTCTACTCGCACCAGTTGAGAAGAATTTTAGTAGATTTAATCTGTTTTATCTTTTTACGGCATATCTAAATGTTTATTCAAACTATCTATTTTTTATTGATTGATTATTTTGTTTTACGGCATATCAACTCTTTCAGGTTATTCAATACGAAACAACTTCTATTGTGAAATGTTTCACGACTCAAGTTTGTAAGATGTTCAAATATTCATTAATACTGTTCCTTTTATGCGTTTTGCTTTGCGACATATTCAACATTTTGTGGTTGTGTAATGCTGAATTCAGTTATGTTGCTATAAGTTGTTGTAAGCAAGTTATTAATATCTTGAAATCATTATTTACGGGGTTTTTGGTTAGTTGTTTTGCTTTACGACATATTCAACATTTTGTGGTTGTGTAATGCTGAATTCAGTTATGTTGCTATAAGTTGTTGACAGCAAGTTATTAATATCTTGAAATCATTATTTACGGGGTTTTTGGTTAGTTGTTTTGCTTTACGACATATTCAACATTTTGTGGTTGTGTAATGCTGAATTCAGTTATGTTGCTATAAGTTGTTGACAGCAAGTTATTAATATCTTGAAATCATTATTTACGGGGTTTTGCTTAGTTGTTTTGTTTTACGGCATATCAACTCTTTTCGGTTATTTAACACTGAAACCAGTTATTTTCATTAATGTTTTATGCTTAAAGTTCTTAAAAAATGTAAATATTTATTCAGTGTTTTAGGGTTAGTTTTTTGTTTTATTTTACAGAATGTTAACCCGTTTCGGGTTATGTTATTTTGTATATGATGGTTTTTAGCTTAATTTATTTTGTAGAATCTAAACTTATGAAAAATAGTCTGAAAATGATATATTCTATTCAAACCATGTACTAACACTTCGGGTAATACCTAAGAGGAATCGCAAATCAGTGGTGACACCATATTATTCAAAGCTTCCAGATTTAACTTCATTACCGGATAGAGATTAATGTAATAGACAGGACATAGTTTATGAAACTTATAGAACGTCCAGAATAAACTTTGAAGCAATGGAAAGTAGGGAATCACATTAAATATCCCGAATTGAGTAATCATAACCGGATGTAGTTTCCTATGATGGAGATAGATTTAGGTGATAATTCTGAAAGAAGAAAAACGATAAAAAGAGTGGATTTCTTCCCGATGAGATTAGTGGAAATGACACTTTGCCCAAACGGTGCCCACTATATTTTAACGCCATGCTGTAATTGTCTTTATTGCTTACAGCGATGGTGATGAACGCAAGAAATGATGAAAACACAGGACGAACACTAAAAGACTCGGAAAGAAATTGTTAGGGTCCATTTTATCTGCTCTGGGCGGAATTGTGATGAATTATTCTGTAATCTTTTGTCTGGCTGCGTCGTCGTTAATTACAATTAACTAACACGCAAGATTATAATACTGGCATAGGCTTATTAATTTATTAATTCAAACATCGCCGCTGTAGTGAAAGGAAGTTACAAAGAAATCTTATATTTCGCTACATCTTTCATAGATCTTTTGTCAGCGTTTTCAACGTACTTAATTGTAGTTGAACATTTAACAGAATGAACAACCTTGGTCGAACACAATGTTAGGAAATTAACTATATATGTGCTATTCTAGGTCTCACATAAAACATAACAAATAAAATAAACTAGTTAGTACCTTTGAGCACCTAATTCATTCTTGTGACGGGTTTTTGCACTCGACATCATAGGTGGGAATAATTGCAATGTCATCGTCGTTTGTAGGTCACGTAACGTGATTCATGTTTCTTACTTTCGTTTCGTCTCTTCTCACATATGTAAAAATTGAGATATTTAACATTTTGACACATTTGGCTAAGATCAAAGTGTAGTATCTGTTCCGATGGATACTGCACCCCATAGACGGGTATTGTCTTGGCCTTCGGGGCTTGATTTACGCCGGTCAATGGGTCTGTCCTGTGCAGTTCTAGGAGGTCCACCCTCCCAGGCTTCGCCTCCCCTCTTTGGGGACGAGTAAGTTTATTGCTTACTGCCTGAGGCGCCCCTACTGGGGAATGCCGACGGGGCTGCCCAGGCAATTTTTAAACCCCACTTTCCCGACCCGACCTTGGGTTACATCTTACTTGTGGGAGTAAGATAAAAACTGGCCTTGTGCCTAACTCCTGGAGAGGAGTAAATCAATACTCTGGATATGTCTTTAAGTTGGCTCAAAATACTAGCTGTGCCAAACATTGTTGTTTGATGAGTATAAAACATGCAAATAATATAAATAATAACAACACCTAATCTAATAAATATCGTCAAATTAATGAAAAGGGAAAAATAAGTGTCATTATGATTATGCATAATATTTAGAATAGTTATATTTTTTACGATATAAAAGGTAATCAGTCTAATTAATCCGTTTAAAGGTAGAAGAACTACAGGATCGATAGCGGCCATGGAACGTATTATATAGTGAAACACTTTATCGACTCTCATGTCTCTTCCCTCCGATGGCAGCCGACGTTCCGAATAGTATCAGAGAATCCAATTCCACCTGTAAGTCATGATTTTACCCGTTGCATATTGTCTCCAGGCACTTTCGACTGATTGAAATGCAAACATGACTAACAGATTTTAAAATATCAGCTTGTAAATTCATTTTATTCTCAATGGTTTTCACTTAACATTTATTTAAACATAGTTCACCCCAAACAAGACAGGCCGCCACTGTAGACGTAAGGGGCTACTTCGAATTAGGGTGATGGCAAGTCTAAAATGGATCCGACAAAATAGGATAGTACCGGAAAGAGACTGTGGATGTTTGGATCCATTCCTGTGAATACCGAAGCAGAAAAGAGAGGACAAATCCTCGCTGGGACCCATTAACTTTTTTTAATTTTGTTAACATAGTTCACCCCAAACAAGGCAGGCCGTCACTGTAGACGTAAGGGGCTACTGAGAAAAAGGGCAAGAGTTGTTTGTTTGTTTTTTTTTTTGGGGGGGGGGCGTCAACCTAAATTGAGAGCTGTGCAGCGAGATGTCTGTTTACATTAGTTTTAAATTTCTGCATGGCAGTACCGTCAGGAAAACAGGGAGCAGGGAGGGAGTTCCAGAGTCCAGAAGCACGAGGAAAGAAGCTTTTGGAGTAGAAAGCTCTTCGACATTGTCAATAAGATATCTCTCTTGAACCAGATATACACTATAACTCTTAAATTCTTATTAGCCAACGAAAGAATACGATTCTCTTCTTTTGCAAACTAAAAATATATCTAAATTTCATCAACGTGCGAATTAACAAACCGGATATATTTCAGTTCCCTGGCTGGTATTCAAAGCCCGTACTAAGATTAGCTCTTAATCGTTGCAGGATTTTTTTCCGGCCGCAGATATAGGCATTCATAACATTAAATCCGGGATAGTCTTAATTACTTCTAAATTACTCACGCAAATCTTTTACTATTTGTTTACCCTGTAAATTCGGATTGTGAGTGGACAATCAACGCAGGCTTTACGTCTGCGTTTTTCAGTCCTTTGTGCATCATTAGTGCTAATTTTATGTTTAGTATATATCTCTTTGTGTAAAATAAGTGTAGATACGAGGTTTTTCTAAAAAGTGTCCGACCTTAGACGAGAAAACATATCAAAAATACGTAACGGGGTGTAGCCCATAATTCCCTTCAAAGTAGGCCCCTCATGCTTGCCCACACTAAGCCCAACGATCCATCCACTGCCGGCAACCCCTCTGAAAATCTTCTTTTGGAATGCTGTTCATCTCCGTCGTCGCGTTAGATTCATTAGGTGTTTGGAGAAGATGCGATGTGTAACAAAAAAAAAGGAGTGGTTCAACTGATTCAAAAATGGCCGCACATCAGCGGAGAATTACTAGTGTTCTGGCAGGCCCGAAACTGCTCGGAGTGCAGTTGTTGTTAAAAGGGCGCGAAAGGAAGATAATGCGGAACGCAATGCAGAGATCAGCACCATTTCAAAAGAAGACTTCCACAGATGTTTTCGGCAGCGGATGAGTCGACTGGCTAAGTGTGTGAAAGCACATGTATATTTATGTTAATCTAAGCGTTTCCTTATTTTTATCATTTATCTTTTTTTCATATTTTAAATCCGACATCGTGTGGACGAGATTAGGGTCCTAACCCCATAACGTATTTGTCGGATACGTTTTAGGCAGGCCTCGTATATATATATATATATATATATATATATATATATATATATATATATATATATATATGAAGCAATCCAACAAAAGATATAAGCGTCAACTAATATCTTATAATTAGTAAGACATCCGAATAAAACTGAAGCTCAATATACTGGATAGAGCATTAATATTATAATATAGAATGAAGTAATAAAATAAGGAGTCAATCTAATTTTATTAGAATTCAAGGTTCAAGCAAAGTATCTTAAAGTCCTTAGCTCATGAGTTTTCAAAGATAATTCTTCTCATCAGAGGACCATTACCGCAGTTATACCACTACAGGTAATAACATTTTAGAGTTTTTCAAAGTTTAATTTTATTACCTGTAGTGGTATAACTGCGGTAATGGTCCTCTGAGAAGAATTATCTTTGAAAACTCATGAGCTAAGGACTTTAAGATACTTTGCTTGAACCTTGAATTCTAATAAAATTTGATTGACACCTTATTTTATTACTTCATTCTATATATATATATATATATATATATATATATATATATATATATATATATATATATATATTGTAAAGAGTTCGCACGATGTCGGATTTAAAATATGAAAAATGATAAAAATAAGGAAACGCTTAAATTAATATATATATATATATATATATATATATATATATATATATATATATATGTTAATCTAAGCGTTTCCTTATTTTTATCTTTTATTTTTTTTTCATATTTTAAATCTGACATCGTGTAAACTCTTTAGAAAAAAATATAAATTTAATAAAATATATTCTTCTTTGTTCTTAGGGGCTTATTCATTCAATAATGAATAGCTTAGGTTAGGTTTGGTGTATCCGCAACTTCACTAATTTTTAAGTATGTAATGAAAAAACTGTTCTAAACGATTCAACGTGTATTTGATATAAGTTTAGTGAGTTTAACTTACTAACTATTATTTTATTTAGAACTGTATACAATATGGGCAACGTGTATTGTGTTATTCAAACGTCTGGTAATATCAGCGAGTGTAGACTGTATATGTCTCTTCGTAGTAACATCTATAGCTGAGCGTCTATTCGGCATTGGTTAATAAATGTGTGACCAGTCTGTATAATACGACGGCGCATCTCTACATATGCATTTATAGGGAGCATATAATAACAATAGTGCTGTTCCAATAAGTACAAACTACAGAAAATGTTAAATCGAAAATTGGATATATATCCAATTTTCGATTTAACATTTTCTGTAGTTTATACTTATTGGAACAACACGTACATTTAGTTATCACAAAACCTGGCCACCATATGAAAGAGTAAAGATCCCTTCGAAACACGCATGCTTCGTTTCCAACATAAAACCTAACAGAGTGTCTAATATTTCTTTTTAGCATGTATTGGTATTTTTCATCACGTTTGAAAAGCGATTCTTTGTTAGCTACGTTGCTACACATTTCAAGCTAAGTCCGTTTATTGGTCCCCCGATTTATAAAATCGGGGGACCTATGTTTTGAGCCATTTCCGTCCGTCTGTCCGTCCGTCCGGATTTTTCTCCGCAACCATCCATTCAATTTCTCTGAAATTTTGCATGAAGTTGTAACTTTTGTTAGGTTAGAAAGTGACATTCTCCGATTTTTTTTAAAAAATCTGGTTAGCCCCCCCCCCCCCGAGGGTCAAAAGGCCCCGAAATGACAAAAAATGACATTTTTTGCCCATAATTTTTCATCCATCCATTCAATTTCTCTTAAACTTAGCCAAACTATGGAGGCAATTGTTCCTAATAGAAAATAGGTATAGCTGACCTTGGTAAAATTCTGGTTCGCGCCCCCAGGGGGTCAGAAGCCCCCACAATTGCAAAAAATGACCCTTTTCTCCCATAACGTTTGATCCATCCATTAAATTTTTTTAAAACTTGGCCAAAATGTAGAATCAATTGTTCTGGATATGAAATAAGCATCCTTGACCTAAGTAAAATTCTGATTCGCGCCACCAGTGGGTCAAAGGGGGGGGGGGGTCAAAAATGCCCCAAATTTCCCAAATGTATTGCATTTTACACTCGCCACATCGAGTCACATACAGAGGGGGACCACGCATGCGCGGCTTGTTAACATATTAGAATGCCCTTTCGTAACATCATGATCAATTCCTTGTAACACATTATCATTATTCCTTCAATCTTTATTACAACTACTTTTTATACTAACCCAAACCCTAACGGGTTAAAGAACTTCAACTTAAAAAGGTAATCTAACTTAATAGTGCTAACATTTCCTAGTGAAAAAATCTGGATTTAAGAACAAATGCATCTCCTTTAAAAGCAAATAATTATTTACAAATAAATAAATTCATTAAAATAATGAGATGTACCATTTTAACTACTCAGGAAATGCCTTCCAAAAACAAAATTAAATAAAGAAAATGTATTCAGTATGAAGTGGCAATTATTTTAACGTATTTATTCGGGGTCATTAAAAATTTGCTTAAAAGATATTTGAACATATTTAAAAGACAAGCAGACTTGTTTTGTATAAACTGTCATTAAGTTACAGGCTTCTGGGATTTTTTAATTTACTTTTCGAAACTCATTAAAATTCTCCATTTAATTCTTCTCGTTTCCAATCACAACTGTAATGTGAAGTATGTAAAGCGAAAATCGTCGAATTATAGCTTCGGAAAAGAAAAATAATCCTATATATATAAATATAGATAGATAGATAGATAGATAGATAGATAGATAGATAGATAGATAGATAGATAGATAGATAGACGGATAGATATATGTATTTTATATATATATATATATATATAGATAGATAGATATATGTATATATATATATGTATATATACATATATATAGATAAATAGATATATATATGTATATTATATTTATATATATATGTATATCTATATGCATATATATATATGTATATATACATATATATGTATATATATTCTTTAATTCAATCGTCGAATGAAAGCTTCGAGAAAAAATAATAATTTTATATATATATATATATATATATATATATAGAGAGAGAGAGAGAGAGAGAGAAAGATAGATAGATTGATAGATACATGTATATTATATATAAGTATATATATATAGATAGATATATGTATATTATATATATGTATATACATCTATGTATATCTATATGTGTATATATATATATGTAAATATATATATGTATATATCTGTATATGTATATATGTATATATATAAATATATGTATATAGATTCTTCTATTCAATCGTCGGAAAAAAGAATACTCATTTATGTTTAGCTTTTTACATTAAATGGATTCAGTCTTTGTCTAGAGCGACTTCCATGAATATATATATATATATATATATATATATATATATATATATATGTATATATATATATATGTATATATATATGTATATATATATATATGTATGTATATATGTATATATATATATATATATATATGTATATATATATATGCACTAACCGACTATAGATCTCCGAAGCCCTACACATAAAAAAAATTACAACACACAGGTAATAACTAGCATTCCCCACAGGTACTAATGCTCTATCAGTCTTTAACAATTAATACATAATAAAAATGATAACAAAAAGATCATGAATACACGATTAATAAATAAATACATGAAGATATATATATATATAAAAATATAATAATGGTAATAATCCAGGTGAAAAATATCCACAGGGTGGTAATCCAGAGAATTTTAACCGGGTTTATAAAAAGTGCTCAATATCAAAATAGAGCTTTATATATGATAATTGTATTCACACAGACATGTACAAAACCTGCGACACTGGCATGTCGATGTTATCGATCAACAGTTACTATAAACTGAGATCTCATCAGGCAGAGTTAGAATCCGATCTTAACCTCAGATCATATTTGGAGAGAATGAAGTGGAGGGCTAGAGAAAGAGAAGAAGAAGGAAAGAAATTTAACATTTCAAAAATTAAGGCCGTTAAAAAATTAAAAAATCTAAGAAACAAAAAAAAAAAAAATCTAAAATCTAGAATCTGAAACAAACAGGGCAAATAAATAAATAAATAAATAAATAAAAATATAAGGTGGAAAGAGGAACCAAATAATGATGAGGGGAGAGGTGGTGGGAAGGTAGACACATAGAGGAAAAGAAGGAGAAAGAGAGGGCGTCTGTTGATTCAGATCGAGATTTAAATTAATAAATATATAATCGAAATAATAAAACTATAAAACATTGCTCTTAGTAACGATAGAGCACAACCTCGTGAAGACGGCCGTGAGACCGAAAGCGCTCGAGGAATTGCCTACGAAACACAGCAAGGTGCTATACTCCACTGGTTAACACCTTACAACTTCGGAATTGCTTGCCGCGTCGAGAGATTTATAAGAAAGATTGTGAAAAGAGAGAGCTCTGTGGTCTTCAATGAAGCCTGCATAAACAACGACTTGCTCTCTAACTATATGTATATATATACCTCGATTATTTTACTATTTACCTCCTTTTTTACATCGACCAATCAACAAAGTGAATTTATCTTTTGAAGACGATGATCAATTTCTCTTATTATTTTTTGGGGGGGCGTGGCTGTTTATACGTCTGAGGAGACCTAATTAAAGGATCGACATAATTTATAATGTATATACCCTTAATGTGTGTATAGTCTTTTTCCTTTCAATAATTATATGTATATATATATATATATATATATATATATATATATATATATATATATATATGCATGTATGTATGTATCTATGTATGTGTGTATGCATTTTTTTATATACTTACATAAAGCAACTGTAATAGCAAAATTTTAATCCATGATGGCTATCATCAGCATGATAATAATATGTACGGATTGTAATTCAGGCTTTGCTTGTCTTATTGTTATTTGTCTGGCTTCTTTTTTATATATGAGCACTGATGATAACCATACCAGGAAATAAATGCATATAGTATAGGAAAATGTTACAAATATCTTGGTAAGTCGAAACAATTGTATGCTGAAAATAAAAACAGTTTTTTTGTGAAATGATGTCAATTTTCCCTTCCTAACATTTGACATGGTTTAAAATTAAATAAAATAATCTTATAAATATATATATATATATATATATATATATATATATATATAAAGTGCTGTATTTCTTTATTTTATAGTCCAATGAATATGAACTCTAAGTATTCAATACGTTTATTTTTGTAAAGATTTCGAAATATGATCTCATGATGATAAAGAGAATATAAAGTTGCACATAATTTTGAGTTCTACTTATATGCATAGATAGCACAATTATTCTTATTAAATAAAAAAAAAACGTTTGCCGTTGATAGCTGTTTGATCGTTTCGGCCTCTAGTGATTATCATTGTTCAACGCCGAGTCCTTAACTTTCGAGCTCTCTCGGAACCTCCCCAATCCGCCAACTCTAGAAAAATCCCGTAAACTAATTCAAACTTCTGAATATATTGACTTAGCACTAGAAAAATCCCGTAAACTAATTCAAACTTCTAAATATATTGACTTAGGACTAGAAAAATCCCGTAAACTAATTCAAACTTCTAAATATATTGACTTAGGACTAGAAAAATCCCGTAAACTAATTCAAACTTCTGAATATATTGACTTAGCACTAGAAAAATCCCGTAAACTAATTCAAACTTCTAAATATATTGACTTAGGACTAGAAAAATCCCGTAAACTAATTCAAACTTCTAAATATATTGACTTAGGACTAGAAAAATCCCGTAAACTAATTCAAACTTCTAAATATATTGACTTAGGACTAGAAAAATCCCGTAAACTATTTCAAACTTCTAAATATATTGACTTAGGACTAGAAAAATCCCGTAAACTAATTCAAACTTCTAAATATATGGATTTAGGACTAGAAGAATTCCGTAAACTAATTCAAACTTCTAAATATATTGACTTAGCACTAGAAAAATCCCGTAAACTAATTCAAACTTCTGAATATATTGACTTAGGACTAGAAAAATCCTGTAAACTAATTCAAACTTCTAAATATATTGACTTAGGACTAGAAAAATCCCGTAAACTAATTCAAACTTCTAAATATATTGACTTAGGACTAGACAAATCCCGCAAACTAATTAAAACTTCTAAATATATTGACTTAGGACGAGAAAAATCCCGTAAACTGATTCAAACTTCTAAATATATTGACTTAGGACTAGAAAAATCCCATAAACTAATTCAAACTTCTAAATATATTGACTTAGGACTAGAAAAATCCCGTAAACTAATTCAAACTTCTAAATATATTGACTTAGGACTAGAAAAATCCCGTAAACTTATTACACCTTCTAAATATATTGACTCAGGACCGGAAATCCTAAACGTGTGTTTTTTTGTCTCAGAGTGACTGATAAATGACAAATGAGTCGTCCTCTCGGCTACTCGCAGTTGGCCATCGATGCTACTCCTGATAACCTTTGTGTGCCTTGGTGATTCATTTCTTCCCATTGTCTATGCCTTTTTCCCGGTAGAGAAACAGTCCATAGTATCACATATATCTATTTAAGTATCACAACATATGCTTATTCTTGTTTATGCAGTTTGTATTCGTGTTTAGCAGAAATCAAGTGTTCATTTCAACGAATATATAGGTTCAGTTTACGTGTTTTATGTCATATGCGTATGTAAGAGTGAGCCGAAAAAGCTGCTCATAGCAACATTTTATTTGTGCTCTACCAATGGGATAAAAGGTGCTCTAAGCCGCCGCTCCGTAGATTTGACAGAAATACTTTACTTCACTTCAGCTCGTATGTGACTCCTATATTGCATCAGAGAATAAGTAATTTCTGGAGGGATAGAGACAGAGTTATCAACATTACAGAAAATATAACACAAAAATTACGATAAAATTCCTTACCAAACCTTGACTAGGGTAAACCTTTAGTGGCACCGAATAGAAATAGACATGTCCTCTCGTCATTTCGATTATTATAATGTCTGCTAGAGAAAAATAGACTATCCGAGCTTCATTTTTCTCGCTGATGTCGTCCCAACATGAAACAGCTTTCTTTTTGACATAAAGAATATGCGAAGATGAATTATATATATATATATATATATATATATATATATATATATATATATATATATATATATATATATATATATATAAGCACCTTCTCATATGGCTGTGGATATAAATATGTGTGCTACGTATTATTATTTCTTTCTCTAGACTATATATATATATATATATATATATATATATATATGAAGAGTTCGAACGCAAAACGCGATAAATCCAATTCGTTTGAATTGAAACCTTAAAAAATAAAAACACGAATATATTAAATGTAGACTGTGAATGAAAGCTGATTTTAATTGAAACCAAGAAGAAATTATTTCGGTATCATATTATGTAACACATAGTTTTAGGCTGTCGTCGAGTGTTGAAATGCAACACTTTATGTAGGGGCAGTTTCGTGATTTTGAAAATGGCGTTTATCGCGTTTTGCATTCGAACTCTTTCATATATATATATATATATATATATATATATATATATATATATATATATATATATATATATATTTATAGGTCGTTCATTTAAAAGTAAAGTTTACAAATGAAGATTAATAATATACCTTTAAATGATATGCTATCTTGAATATCAAATGCTCGATATACGTGATAAAGCAATAGTATAAGTAGTTACGAGAATGAAAATTGGGTAAAATAACATTTTTATTAAATCAACAATTGTTCAAACAAGTGTTACATAAATAACTTTTTATATAAAACTTGTTTGAACAATTGATGATTTAATAAGTATTTGATTTTACCCAATTGCATGTTATCATCATCTCTCTCCATATATATATACATATATATATATTTTTTTGTTACATATATATATATATATATATATATATATATATATATATATATACATACATATGGGAAGAGAAGGATGAAAGTAATCCGACGTGATGGGAAAATGAAAAAGGAAAACCAAAAAATGGATGTTTTTTATGTGTACATCAACGTTTCGTCTTTATTTATAAGACTTCATCATGATGATAAAATAGAGAAAGAATGTCATGCAAGCACAGATACATGTAGGGTAGACATATTGGGAAAAATAGAATGAAATAGTGGCCAACTACTGGGTTGACGTCCGTATTTGTTGGAGAAATAGAAATGAATGTAGAAAAGAATGAGTGGAGAAAAAAAAAAAAAAATGAAAAAAAAATGGAAGGAGAGGGTGAGCCAGGACTACTGTAGCTGGAGGTAAGAGAAAGAGGTGGGGGATGAGCAGGGGTAAAGTGGATGGCAGAGAGGGAGGTGAGGAAGAGGGGGGGAGGGGGTGTTTGACCAGATGGCTGCGGTTCAAGATTGAAGGGGAAAAAGTAGGTTGGAATGTTTGTGTATGGGGGGTGTATGCAGGGAAAGGAGGATGGGTAGAGAGGAAGGGGAGGGGGCTGTGATTTTGGTGGGTAGGCGAACGTTATGGTCTTATATATAAAATTTATACGTACATAATAGTAATCTATGCACACGTGTTTCTGGCTCGAAGTCGTCAGCAGCATGGCTAACTTGGACAAGGATCGAACATTCGATATTGATTACGTACTGTGTATACGCTAGGCATAGATAAATCAGTGTGCTTATATAGAACTACTTTCGTCTCAAGTAACATTAACCATACCCTAAACCCTAATCAATATATATATATATATATATATATATATATATATATATATATATATATATATATATATATATATATATATATATATATATTGTAAAGAGTTCGCACGATGTCGGATTAAAAACATGAAAAATGATAAAAATAAGGAAATGCTTCAATTAATATATATATATATATATATATATATATATATATATATATATATATATATATATGTGTGTTAATCTAAGCGTTTCCTTATTTTTATCATTTATCTTTTTTTCATATTTTAAATCCGACATCGTGTGAACTCTTTATAAAAAAATAGAAATTTTATAAAATATATTCTTCTTTGTTCTTAGAGGCTTATTCATTCAATAATGAATAGCTTAGGTTAGGTTTTCTGTATCCGCAACCTCACTAATTTTTAAGTATGTAATGAAAAAACTGTTCTAAACGATTCAACGTATATTTAATATAAGTTTAGTGAGTTTAACTTACTAACTATTATTTTATATAGAACTGTATAACATATAGACAACGTGTGTTGTGTTATTCAAACGTCTGGCAATAGCAGCGAGTGTAGACTGTATATGTCTCTTCGTAGTAACATCTATAGCTGAGCGTCTATTCGGCATTGGTTAATACATGTGTGACCAGTCTGCATAATACGACAGCGTCTCTCTGCATATGCATTTATAGGGAGCATATAATAACAACAGTGCATATATCCAATTTTCGATTTAACATTTTCTGTTGTTTATCATTCTTGGAACAACACGTACATTTAGTTATCACAAAACTTGGCCACCATATGAAAGAGTAAAGATCCCTTCGAAACACGCATGCTTCGTGTCCAACATGAAACCTAAGAGAGAGTCTAATATTTCTTTTTTCGCATGTATTATTATCTTTCATCACCTTTGAAAAGCGATTCTTGGTTAGCTACGTTGCTACACATTTCAAGCTAAGTTCGTTTATTAACATATTAGAATGCCCTTTCGTAAAATCATGATCAATTCCTTGTAACACATTCTTATCATTATTCCTTCAATCATTATTACAACTACTTTTTATACGGGTTTTAACGGGTTAAGAAACTTCAACTTAAAAAAGGTAATCTAACCTAATACTGCTAACATTTCATATTAAAAAAAAATCTGGATTTAAGAACAAATGTATCTCTTTTAAAAGCAAATAATTATTTACAAATAAATAAATTCATTAAAATAATGAGATGTACCATTTTAACTACTCAGTAAATGCCTTTCAAAAACAAAATTAAAAAAAGAAAATGTATTCAGTATAAAGTGGCAATTATTTTAACGTCATTATTCGGGGTCATTAAAAATTTGCTTAAAAGATATTTGAACATATTAAAAAGACAAGCAGACTTGTTTTGTATAAACTGTCTTCAAGTTACAGGCTTCTGGGATTTTTTAATTTACTTTTCGAAACTCATTAAAATTCTCCATTCAACTCTTCTCGTTTCCAATCACAGCTGTAATGTGAAGTACGTAAAGCGAAAATCGTCGAATGATAGCTTCAGAAAACAAAAATAATCTTATATATATATATATATATATATATATATATATATATATATATATATAGACAGAGAGAGAGAGCGAGATAGATAGATAGATAGATAGATAGATATATGTATTTTATATATATATATATATATATATATATATATATAGAAGGATAGATATATAGATAGAGAGATATATGTATATTATATATATATGTATATATACATATATATATGCAGATAAATAAAGAGATATCTGTATATTATATTTATATATATATATGTATATCTATATGTATATATATGTTATATATGTATATATATACATATATATGTATATATATTCTTTAATTCAATCGTCGAATGAAAGCTTCGAGAAAAAAGAATAATTTTATATATATATTTATATATATATGTATATATATATATATAGAGAGAGAGAGAGAGAAAAAGACAGATAGATAGATAGATTGATAGATACATGTATATTATATATAAGTATATATAAAGATAGATATATGTATATCATATATATGTATATATATGTATATCTATATGTGTATATATATATATATGTATATGTATATATGTATATATATGCATATATATTCTTTAATTCCATCGTCGAATGAAAGCTTCGAGAAAAAAGAATAATTTTATATATATATAT
This sequence comes from Sepiola atlantica, assembly GCA_963556195.1. Classification (NCBI taxonomy): domain Eukaryota; kingdom Metazoa; phylum Mollusca; class Cephalopoda; order Sepiida; family Sepiolidae; genus Sepiola; species Sepiola atlantica. The sequence goes on along the minus strand of OY744528.1, from coordinate 9,494,619 downwards.
TTATATATATATATATATATATATAGAGAGAGAGAGAGAGAGAGAAAGATAGATAGATAGATTGATAGATACATGTATATTATATATAAGTATATATATAGAGAGATATATGTATATTATATATATGTATATATATCTATGTATATCTATATGTATATATATATATGTATATGTATATATGTATATATATATTTTATGTATATATGTATATATATATATATATATATATATATATATATATATATATATATGTATATATATTCTTTCATTCAATCGTCGAAAAAAAATAATACTTATTTATGTTTCGCTTTTTACATTAAATGGATTCAGTATTTGTCTAGAGCGACTTCCATTAATATATATATATATATATATATATATATATATGTATATATATATATATAATAATGGTAATAATCCAGGTGAAAAATATCCACAGGGTGGTAATCCAGAGAATTTTAACCGGGTTTATAAAAAGTGCTCAATATCAAAATAGAGCTTTATATATGATAATTTTGTTTACACAGACATGTACAAAATCTGCGACACTGGCATGTCGATGTTATCGATCAACAGTTACTATAAACTGAGATCTCATCAGGCAGAGTTAGAATCCGATCTTAACCTCAGATCATATTTGGAGAGAACCTATTTATAGATCATATTTTGGAGAGAACATGCCAGTGTCGCAGATTTTGTACATGTCTGTGTAAACAAAATTATCATATATATATATATATATATATATATATATATATATATATATATATATATGTGTGTGTGGAGTAACCGACTATAGATCTCCGAAGCCCTACACATAAAAAAAATCACAACACACAGGTAATAACTAGCATTCGCCACAAGTACTAATGCTCTATCAGTCTTTAACAATTAATACATAATAAAAATGATAACAAAAAATCATAAATACACGATTAATAAATAAATAGATAAAGATATGTATATATATATATATATATATATATATATATATATATATATATTTAAATTAATAAATATATAATCGAAATAATAAAACTATAAAACATTGCTCTTAGTAACGATAGAGCACAACCTCGTGTAGACGGCCGAGAGACCGAAAGCGCTCGAGGAATTGCCTACAACACAAAGCTAGGTGCTATACTCCACTTGTTAACACCTGACAACTGCGGAATTGCTTGCCGCGTCAAGAGATTGATACGAAAGATTGTGAAAAGAGAGAGCTCTGTGGTCTTCAATGAAGCCTGCATAAACGAAGACTTGCTGCCTAACTATATGTATATATATACCTCGATTATTTTACTATTTACCCCCTTTTTTACATCGACCAATCAACAAAGTGAATTTATCTTTTGAAGACGATGATCAATTTCTCTTATTATTTGTTTTTTTGACGTGGCTGTTTATACGTCTGAGGGGACCTAATTAAAGGATCGACATAATTTATAATGTATATAACCTTAATGTGTGTATAGTTTTTTTTCTTTTAATAATTATATGTATATATATATATATATATATATATATATATATATATATGCATGCATGTATGTATGTATCTATGTATGTGTGTATGCATTTTTTTATATACTTACATAAAGCAACTGTAATAGCAACATAGTATTTATTTTAATCCATGATGGCTATCATCAGCATGATGATAATACGTACGGATTGTAATTCAGGCTTTGCTTGTCTTATTGTTATTTGTCTGGCTTCTTTTTTATATATGAGCACTGATGATAACCCTACCAGGAAATAAATGCATATAGTATAGGAAAATGTTACACATATCTTGGTAAGCCGAAACAATTGTATGCCGAAAATAAAAACAGTTTTTTGTGAAATGATGTCAATTTGCCCCTCCTAACATTTGACATGGTTTAAAATTAAATAAAAAAATCGTATATATATATATATATATATATATATATATATATATATATATATATATATATATATATATATATATAAGGTGCTGTATTTCTTTATTTTATTGTCCAATGAATATGAACTCTAAGTATTCAATACGTTTATTTTTGTAAAGATTTCGAAATATGATCTCATGATGATAAATAGAATATAAAATTGCATATAATTTTGAGTTCTACTTATATGCATAGATAGGACAATTATTCTTATTAAATAAAAAAAATAGCGTGCATCATGAATAAAAGAAAATTCTCATGTGATAAACAATCTACTTGAGATTCTGATGTTATTTAACCCATTCTTTTAATTTACAATATTTATCTTATTTTACAACATTTCCTTTTCGCGTTGTTTATTTTACTTTCTTTCTAAATAAACGTCTTTAAAAGATCGATGTGTAATATTTAATGTTCTTTTCCCTTCATTCATCTGACAAGATAAATAGATCAGATAGAACAAATGTGAAACAACAAAAAAATGGACGGGTTTTCAAAGAATAACGACAAAACCCGAATTTAAGATCAGCAAACATAAAAAAGATATCAGATATAACTGTAAATTCGATATGGGTAGCGAACAAATAAATAATAAAAAACTGTTATAATATTTCCGTTTTTTTAATTTTTTCCACAAAATATATGTTTCGTTTCTTAAGTTATGGAATTGTTTTCAAGCACGTTCTTTCTTGTAAGTTTATCCCCCCCCCCCGCATGTAGATTTGTGTTTGGCTCCTATCAAGTGTGTATGACAGTGTATCCCGATAATAGCCAAAGTAGTCACACTATGATTAAAACAACACAAGACATAAATCAGTTGTGCTCTAGAAGTGTGTGTGTGTGTGTGTTATTCTGTCAGCGCTTAAAAGAAAAACGTTTGCCGTTGATAGCTGTTTGATCGTTTCGGCCTCTAGTGATTATCATTGTTCAACGCCGAGTCCTTAACTTTCGAACTCTCTCTCGGAAGCTCCCCAATCCGCCAACTCTACAAAAATCCCGTAAACTAATTCAAACTTCTAAATATATTGACTTAGGACTAGTAAAATCCCGTAAACTAATTCAAACTTCTAAATATATTGACATAGTACTAGAAAAATTCCGTAAACTAATTCAAACTTCTTAATATATTGACTTAGGACTAGAAAAATCCCGTAAACTAATTCAAACTTTTAAATATATTGACTTAGGACTAGAAAAATTCCGTAAACTAATTCAAACTTCTGAATATATTGACTTAGGACTAGAAAAATCCCGTAAACTAATTCAAACTTCTAAATATATTGACTTAGGACCGGAAAAATCCCGTAAACTAATTCAAACTTCTAAATATATTGACTTAGGACTAGAAAAATCCCGTAAACTAATTCAAACTTCTAAATATATTGACTTAGGACTAGAAAAATCCCGTAATCTAATTCAAACTTCTAAATATATTGACTTAGGACCGGAGAAATCCCGTAAACTAATTCAAACTTCTAAATATATTGACTTAGGACTAGAAAAATCCCGTAAACTAATTCAAACTTCAAAACATATTGACTTAGGACTAGAAAAATCCCATAAACTAATTCAAACTTCTAAATATATTGACTTAGGACTAGAAAAATTCTGTAAACTTATTCAAACTTCTAAATATATTGACTTAGCACTGGAAAAATCTCATAAACTAATTCAAACTTCTAAATATATTGACTTAGGACTAGAAAAATCCCGTAAACTAATTCAAACTTCTAAATATATTGACTTAGGACTAGAAAAATCCCGTAAACTTATTACACCTTCTAAATATATTGACTCAGGACCGGAAATCCTAAACGTGTGTTTTTTTTGTCTCAGAGTGACTGATAAATGACAAATAACTCGTCCTCTCGGCCACTCGCAGTTGGCCATCGATCCTACTCCTGATAACCTTTGTGTGCCTTGGTGATTCATTTCTTCCCATTGTCTATGGCCTTTTCCCGGTAGAGAAACAGTCCATAGTATCACATATATCTATTTAAGTATCACAACATATGCTTATTCTTGTTTATGCAGTTTGTATTCGTGTTTAGCAGAAATCAAGTGTTCATTTCCACGAATATATAGGTTCAGTTTACGTGTTTTATGTCATATGCGTATGTAAGAGTGAGCCGAAAAAGCTGCTCATAGCAAAATTTTATTTGTGCTCTACCAATGGGATAAAAGGTGATCTAAGCCGCCGCTCCGTAGATTTGACAGAAATACTTCACTTCACTTCAGCTCGTATCTGACTCCTATATTGCATCAGAGAATAAGTAATTTCTGGAGGGATAGAGACAGAGTTATCAACATTACAGAAAATATAACACAAAAATTACGATAAAATTCCTTACTAAATCTTGACTAAGGTAAACCTTTAGTGGCACCGAATAGAAATAGACATGTCCTCTCGTCATTTCGATTATTATAATGTCTGCTAGAGAAAAATAGACTATCCGAGCTTCCTTATTCTCGCTGATGTCGTCCCAACATGAAACAGCTTTCCTTTTGACATAAAGAATATGCGAAGATGAATTATATATATATATATATATATATATATATATATATATATATATATATATATATATATATATATATAAACACCTTATCATATGGCTGTGGATATAAATGTGTGTGCTACGTATTATTATTTCTTTCTCTAGACTATATATATATATATATATATATATATATATATATATATATATATAATATATATATATATGAAGTGTTCGAACGCAAAACGCGATTAATCCAATTCGTTTAAATTGAAACCTTAAACAATAAAAACACGAATATATTAAATGTAGACTGTGAATGAAAGCTGATTTTAATTGAAACCAAGAAGAAATTATTTCGGTATCATATTATGTAACACATAGTTTTAGGGTGTCGTCGAGTGTTGAAATGCAACACTTTATGTAGGGGCAGTTTCGTGATTTTCAAAATGGCGTTTATCGCGTTTTGCATTCGAACTCTGCATATATATATATATATTTATAGGTCGTTCATTTAAAAGTTAAGTTTACAAATGAAGATTAATAATATACCTTTAAATTATATGCTATCTTGAATATCAAATGCTCGATATACGTGATAGAGCAATAGTATAAGTAGTTACGAGAATGAAAATTGGGTAAAATCAAATACTTATTAAATCAACAATTGTTCAAACAAGTGTTATATAAATAACTTTTTATTTAACACTTGTTCGAACAATTGATGATTTAATAAGTATTTGATTTTACCCAATTGCATGTTATCATCATCTCTCTCCATATATATACATATATATATGTATTTTTTTTTACATATATATATATATATATATATATATATTTTATATATATATATATATATATATATATATATATATATACATACATATATATTTTTTTTTACATATATATATATATATATATATATATATATATATATATATATATATATATATATATACGTACATAATAGTAATCTATGCACACGTGTTTCTAGCGCGAAGTCGTCAGCAGCATGGCTAACGTGGACAAGGATCGAACCTTCGATATTGATGACGTACTGTGTATACGCTGGGCATAGATAAATCAGTGTGCTTTTATAGAACTACTTTCGTCTCAAGTAACATGAACCATACCCTAAACCCTAATAAATATATATATATATATATATATATATATGTATATATGTGTATATATATATATATATATATATATATATATATATATATATATATATATATATATAAAGTGGTGTACTAAAAGCGAACTTTTAGGAGAAGTAAAACCTATTGTGAAGAGTATACAGCTCAATATCCAGGATAGAGCAGGTAGAATGTAGCGACTTCCTCTGATGATAAGATTTTGATCTTTGAAAAGCCTGGCTTAAGGAAAATTTAACTTGAATAAATTTCCTTTTTTGCGGAATATACCTTGCTCTGAGCAATTGAATTGAATTATGATTTGGCTTTTGCTTCTCTAATTCCTTTCCATTCTTCTTCATATATATATATATATATATATATATATATATATATATATATATATATATATATATAAATATTCTGGCAATCAGGAAGTATTTGTATACTGAAGTCTAATGCTACTTTTCATGAAGCTTCTGTACGGGTTGTCCTCGATCCGTATTCAGAGTACTGTTACTCCTCGCAATCATAATTTAGGGCATTCAATCTGATGTTTTTGACGATTTTACTTATGCTTCCAATAAAGGCTCATTTGTGGGTGTCAAAGGATGCTATAGGAATGCATTTGATAGACATTGGTAAGAATTCCTTTTAGAACATATCTTGCCTGTATTCAAAATAAGTTCAACAAAAGAGAAACTCTAGTTTTTAAATCAGAGTCAAAACAATTTTGACTATAGTGGAGTGATAACGAATAGTATAGCTATATAAATATAGCTAAATTTAAAATATAGGCAGTTCACATATATAGGACTTAAAATCTCCCTTTCTCTCTCTCTCTCTCGCTCTCTCTCTCTCTCTCTCTCTCTCTCTCTCTCTCTCTATATATATATATATATATATATATATATATATATATATATATATATATATATATAATAGTAACTATTTGTGTCGTATGTCATCCAAACCGCTGGACAAAATTGCTTGAAAATTGGCATATGGACAACTGGCCTCTCAGTGAAGGTCATAGGCTTTATAAGAAATATATCACTTAAACGCTGGGAGTCCCCCCCCCCCGCCACTGAAAAGTGTTTTCCCTTAGATTCAAATGAAATTTAAACCATAGGTAAAGGACTAGAAATTATGTATATTCCCTAAATTACAGCAAATTGTTATATTAAGATGGTTCCCCGGGGAAAAAAACCCTCCACTTAGAATTGTTTTCAATTTGCTTGAAAGGAAATATATATATATATATATATATATATATATATATATATATATATATATAATTGTATTATATTATATAATTATAATTGTATTCACATGAACAATTTGCATGTGAACATACTGGAAGAATTATTGCGTCTCTGGCTACCCCTTAAAGAAGCTAATAGCAATTTTCAAATGGATATTTGTAATTTACTTGGTTATGAATATGTTTTTTTTATAGTTATATGTAACTAATTTATAATATTTGTTTGAGACGAACGCCAAGATATTACTTATCAAAACAGACAAATAATCTCCACTTAATTAGTAGCTTCATCTCGTCATTTTGAGCAGAATTTACGCCACCAGGTCGGAAAATCAGAAGAACTCTAAATTAAAAATCCATACGCAGTTTAACATTTGTATAGCTTTTCTTACACTGCTTTTTCTATGTTCAGCGTATAACAAAGCATGTCTAAAAAATATCCGACTATATGCAAGAAAAATATTTCAAATACGTGACGTGGTTGGGACCCTTATCCCCTTTTCAAAGTAGGCCCCTTTGTGCTTGCACACACTTAGCCCACCGATCCATCCACTGGAAGTCTTCTTTTAGAATCGTGTTCATATCCGCCGTCGCGTTAGATTCTGCAGGTTTTACAAGAAGATACGATGTGTAACACAAATTAAGGAGTTGTTCAACCGATTCAAAAAGTGTCGCACGTCAGCGGAGTGTGGCCAGCGTACTGACAGGCCCCAAACTGCTCGGGGTGCAGCTGTTGTTTAGAGGGTGCGAAAAAAGTGATAAGGCGGAACGCGACGGCGGAGATTAACACCATTCCAAAACAAGACGTCCAGAGGTGCTTCCGGAAGTGGATGGATCGGTGTGCTAAGTGTGTGCAAGAATAAGGGGCCTACTTTGAAGGGTATTAGGGTCCCAACCTCGTCACGTATTGGAAATCTTTTTATGGCGTAAGGTCCGATACGTCTTGGACAGTCCTCGTATGTCTTTTAGCTTTCCTGGCTGCTTACTTCAGTTATCAAAATCTGTTTTTACTTTTACACATTTTATTTAAAGAAAACTTTCCGTGGTTTAACTTTTCTGGCTTATACAATCACTCCCGTCTCTGAAGCGTGCAACAAACACCGTTTATTCTTACGTAGTTTGGGCCGTTATTGGCTAGATTCAGAGTTAGGGTTTAGGGCATGATTAGTGTTACTTGAGATGGGAGTGCTTAAATAAAAATGCACTGATTTATCTATGCCCAGTGTATATGCAGTACGCCGTCGCTTGTCGAAATGAATTAAGTATTAAACCTGTTTTATGATAAGCTCCACTTTGTATGACAATCTATTTTCATTTGTATGCATAATTTTCTCAACAAAGAAACACAACTCTTCATGTTAATAATTTACGTACGAAATTTGCGAAATCACAAACTGTGAATACAGTCTAAACTTTAATACTAGACTAGCCAAAATAGACTCCCTAACGGTCGTCTATTTTTGCTAGGCTGCCGCGTTCTTGGGTGGTTAGACAAAAGAAATGAAAAAAATTTGTCTCCGAATACTTTTTCTGTTTAAAAAAGAAAAACAAAATTTTTTTTTTTTTTTTAGGCGGAAAAAAAAATTTTTTTTTTGGCCGGAAAAGTTTTTTTCTTTTTTCGCGCCAAAAAAAAAAAAGTTGGGGGGGGGACTTCTCCCCCCCTCCGGAACCCCCCCCCTCCCTCCCTGAAAAAGTCAAGAGCGAATGCAGACCCAATCGTATTCTGGAAGAACAGATCGAGCGCGGACGCAGACCCCAAAGTCTAAAAAGAACCAATTACTATACGATCATTTATTGCTAAATGTGTTCCTTTAGCTCAGACGGTAGCGCGTTTGGTTGTTAGCGTCACGGTTGCGAGTTCCAATCGCGACGTTGACGCCTAAAATTATTTAATGTTTATTTAGTCTTTAATATGTGACTCAATGTATTTGTTTATGTTTCCGACTTTGAAATTAATTAAATAGTAATTATCTCCCCCCCCCCCCTCTGTTTACAAAAATTCCCCAGGACGGACAGACAGACATCCTGACATCGTGACAGAGAAAGTGCTCGTTATATTATAAGTGGATGCGGTCAAATCACACACTAAACATTCAATTCCCTAACCTACTTTTGCGTAATCTACTTATTATCGCATTAAATATGGTTATGCCAAAAGAAACGTATTTACATATATTTGAACAGGACGTATAACGTCCAAGTTCGCCATGGTTCTCCTCACAAAACACCGGAACTCTGTACTCTTGTGATTAAATTTAATTACGTTCTACAGAAGCAGACATGTCTTCAAGCATATTTTGTTTATCGCAATTCAAACTTCACAGCATGAATAGAAACATTTAATTAAAACGAATGTATTTTGTTATATTGCCACGATTTTTTTTTAAATTATTAACAAGATTAAAAAATAAAGTAATTGAGATATTGCGAAATGTTGCTGAATCAGTTTATTGTAGGGAAATGTTCTTCTTTTGTTTCCTCAAGAAATCACTGATCCAATATAAGAAACACACTAATTGTTGGAAATGTCGACAGTCGGTGTCGTAACTTCCCTGTACGTGAATTCAACTACAGAAATGTATGTTTACATTTGAAATATAATTACACCCATTTAAGTTACTATTTTGCATATTAGTAAAGCTTTTATTAAAATAAAACAAATAAAAAATTAGTTGCTAACGCTGTATTTATTACTACTTTAATACGTAAAGCATGAAGTTGTTATCCCTTGCCATCACAACAACGTTTTTCCACTACAATCACTAATGCTTGAATAAGTAAATCATGAGTTATCTCGCCTTTCGATCACGACTACGTGATTAAATAAAACATGTCTTTTCACCTACGATCACTACTACTTGAATAAGTAAAGCATGGGTTGTCTCGCCTTGTCATCACAACTACGTGAATAAATAAGACCTGATTTTTCCACTACGATTACTAGTGCTTGAATAAGTAAAGCATGAGTTGTCTCGCCTTCCGATCACAACTACGTGACTAAATAAAACATAGCTTTCCATCTACGATCACTACTACTTGAATAATTAAAGCCTGAGTTGTCTCACCTTGAGATCACAATTGCGTGAATAAGTACAGCATTATGATTTTTCTCCTGCGATTACCTATAATTAAAGAGGCAAATCAGGAGTTGTCTTCTTTGCAATCACGATTATTTGACTAAGCAAAGCATGAGTTGTCTCCCCATACGACTACTACTACTCCAATGATAGAAACACCAATTGTGCACTACTTTTGTTGTTTGTTTGTTTTTTGAGGGGCGAGTGTGCTAATAAGATTTACTTTTATATTTCTGAATAAAACTGGAAATTCTGTCAATGCCACTTTTTTCTTCTTTTTTGTGGCCTTCTTTCTTCTTTTTTCTTTCCGTATTTCTTCTTTTTTTCTTCTTCTTTTTCTTGTTTTGTTTATAATTTTATTTATATTTCTGAATAAAACTGGAAATTCTGCCCATTTTAAGGCGATGCCACTTTTTTCTTCTTTTTTTTGTTACTTTCTTTCTTCCTTTTTTCTTTCCGTATTTCTTTTTTTCTTCTTCTTTTTCATTGTGTATTTTTTATAATGTTTTTTTTTTATATTTCTGTCACTGTTTGTCTACGTTTTGTAACTTTTTTGTCTACTTTATATATATTTTTTGTTGTTTGTATGTTTCTTCATTCTTTCCTTTTCTCTGTTTCTTTCTTTTTTCTTTATTTTAATCTTTATCGCTGTCTCTCTATCTTCTCTCTTTATATGCCTTGCCCTTTCTTTTTCTTTCTCTTTCTTTCTCTTTCTCTCTGTTTCCCTTTCTTTCTTTTCCCCTTTCTCTTTTTCATATGATCGTTCTATTCTTTATTTATTTATATCATTTCCCAATATTCTTTTTCTTTCTTATCAGATATTCCGATACTGCTATCGATCCTGAACCAGTTTTTGTGAACTTTATCTCGGCAGCGTTCGGGCATGCTACGTAAACACCCGAGAGATTCCGAGGCGTATGGTGGCATAGAGATGCCGGCCGATGAGCCAATCAGCTGTTATAATCAGACGACAATTTTCCTAATCAGTATTGAATATGATTAAAGCCAATGTTAAATTCAAATTAAAAAAGAAGAAAAACAACTGAATTACGAAGAGCTGTGTAGCAGAGTTGAATCTCGCGAAGGAGTCATTTCATACTGCCAGGAAAAAAAAAGCTGTTGGCAAAAAGTAAAAAAATGTCCGAAATGCCGCTTGATAGAAAAAAAAGTTATTTTTAATATTTACTAGACCACCCGTGACCCGTTGGGTCAGTTTGTTATATTAGCTATGGAATTCATGTATGAGCGTGACACTTGTGGCATAAAGAAAATAGGTTTTTTTTACATAACAGAAGCATTTCTATGAAAGTATATTAAAATGAAAAAAGAATATAGATAGATTTCTATGAGTCGTTCTGTTTATTATAATTGTTTGTTTTTTTTAAATTACAGTTACTGAATTATAAGTGGTTGGTTAGGGCGATTTGAGAAAGGAAGGGGGTACAGCAGGCTTTCTCGCGTACGTAACGAAAACAGAGGGAGTAGGAGTGGTGAAATCTATGAGAGGGAAAGTGGGAGGTGGTTTCGTTCACCGACCGCTAGTATGGCTGATATTAATAATGAGTGTTGTTTTTTTGTTTGTTTGTTTTTGTTTTTTAAAAGGGAGGAGTTTTTTTGAAACTGCGACAGACTTTACGAAGTCCTCCCGTTGAATGTGTTTAGCCGTGAAGAAAACAAATAAACTATTTGATGAAATTAAATGAAATTGTTTAAAAATTTCCAGAATGAAAAATTTCATGCGTTCGTTAATCATAATAGAGAATAACGGAATTGGAATAACAGATTGAAGACGATGCTATTTACGCATGCGCAACCGGATGTTGAAAACCGGAAAGCTGAAAGCTGATTGCAAACATACAAGAACAATAGACTTTTAGTATTATATAGATTAACAGTTGTTGAGCGTTGTTTTGTTAAAAAAAAATAAACACAAACAATATTTATTATTTCGTTATGTGTTGTTCCTTATTTTTGTAGTTTTGTTTTAGCAATATTTCTTGAAAATAAAACTGTAAAAAATAGGCGCAGCAACGTATCGAAGTTATCTGCTGCCACCATTCGGCTCGTCATCTCTCGGGTGTTTACGTTGGATGCCCGAACGCTGCCGACGAAAAGTTCACGGAAACTGGTTCAGGATCGATAGCAGTACCGATATTTCTATTGTCATGATTACTTCATAAATATTCATCTTTCTCTTATTTTTCTTTCTTACGTAATCTTCATATCCGTTTTTTTTTTCATTCTTTCTTATTAAATATATTTCACTTTACCATTCGCACTTGCTTCTCAGGGTTGTCAGATTGGCCTTTTTATGGCAAAACTTCACGAATTTGGCCTTTTTTAAAGCAGTTTGGCCTTCGAAAATTCTATTTGGCCTATTTTTTTTAATTTGGCCTTAATTTTGGCCTTTTCCGATTATTTTATGTAAATATTTACTTGATAGTCATTCTTAAAGAAAACGTAACTTTAAAGCAGTTTGTATTTCAAAACTTGTAGACTTTTTCAAAAATGTTGGCTTCTTACCAACTTTTGTCGTGTTTAAATATAGTACCTCTTGCTTTTTAAGAGTCCATCCTCCTCGGCATTACGTTTCTAATAAGGATGGGTGTGTCTGTTGTCTGAGACACCAACAATCGTGTCCGAGTGTCGATGGGACAATACACGTATTTGAATATCTACTGTAAAGCTCTTTGGGGAGCTGGATTTACCCATATTATAAACCGACATCGGGAGGAGGGAGGGGGGTACTAATTGTTTATCCCTATCTATATTTACGCCTCTTCCTTTTTCATGCGTTATTTACTGTTGTTTTATTAACCCTAACCCTAACCCTAACCCTAACCCTAACCTTAATTCTCTTTTTGTTGTGCCCCGTTTCATCCCCCTCCCCATTTTACACAAAATCATGGTCTTCTTTTTATTTACCTAACTTTATTAGTATAATCATTTAACTCTCTAAGGTACTGTAAACACATTCCTTACCTTTATTTTTCTGATTCTTATTCATATTCTTCTTTGAGTCCCCCTACTATCTCTGCTCTCTGCATCTCCCCGGTCTCTCTCTCACACACACACACACACTTTCTCTTCTCTCTCTCTCTCTTCTTCTCTCGCGCTCTCTGTCTCTCTCTACGTATATCATATGTGTTTTTGTTTCATCTTACTTCAATCGAAGTTCTCAAAAATCAAGGGACCTCTACCCAGAGCAAACACTGGGTCTCTATCTGAGATACATAGATATTCGAATATTCTATTAAAGTACTCCTTTATTTCTCAAACGTTAGGTCAGTAACGAAGTTAAGAACATTACCTTTCCTCCACCCCATTGACTAGTAAACTATGTTATAGTATATATTTTTTGTTGTCTCTTGGTCTTACCGGATTCCAGAACAAGAATTCATCTAGTCTGGTGGAGTATTGATCTAAGTGTTGTTACTTGTGGTAACATCACTAGGAGAAGATGAACTATTCCTCGTATTCCCGTGCTGAGGGGATCTTATTTAGATTACAATCTAATTTTAAGTATTTGGTCAGGGTTTAATTGTAGGATGAAGTATCCTCACGGCAGGTTGTCCTGCAAACCCCTGTACAGAGAGACCGAAGACACTCGAGGGTAGTGTATAGTAGGTAATTCAAACTCCCCAGTAGGGAATTCAAACTCCACTAGTGTGTGTGTGTGTGTGTGTGTGCATGTATGTGTGTATACTTAAATGATTTCCCTGTCTCTCCCCACCCACTGTTATTCAGCCGTCTGTCTATCGTGTGACTAACCGCTGGCTCTCTTACAGAAACCATATTAGCCTTGCAATTCACGCAGCATGCATTTATTCTCAACGTCTACAGACTTTCTTCTCACTTCCTTTGATTCTACGAGTGAATCGCGATGACGTCATCGCCGCCGGCGGACAGACAGGCAGGTGCGTCCGTGTCCGTTTCATTCCTAAAGCCCAGAACTTCCCACGACGATTTCACTTAACTTTCCCATTCGACGCCAATTGAACAGAAACTTCCTTCAATAGTCCTCTTCTTTTTCCCCCTTTTCAATCTTATTTACGCTCTTTTCTGGTCGAAAAATCAGTTGAAAAGCTCTCAACTCAATAGACACACACACATACACACACACACACACACACACACACACACACACACACACATATATATATATATATATATATATATATATATATATATATATATATATAATTAAAAATAACCGACAATTTTTGTCTGGTTATTTTAGTATTGATCCCTTCAATTTTCCGGATTAAAATCTTAATCTCGGAAGAAAATTGGCTGATGAAACTGCCGTAATGTACATGTTGGTCCAGAGTACTTTCTGACCCGTCTAGGTCCATCGTCAGTGGAATAATGACAAGCAGATAAAGACCTATAGTGAGCTTTATAATTAATTATGGCGGGAAAATTTAAATATGAAACTATATTTATTAGGTATTATAAGCATTTAAGTATATTAGTACTAGTGTTAAAATTAATCTTTTTAATAGCAACATGTACATTACGGCAGTTTCATCAGCCAATTTTCTTCCGAGATTACGATTTTAATCCGGAAAATTGAAGGGATCAATACTAAAATAACCAGATAAAAATTGTCGGTTATTTTTAATAATACGTGTCTTAAGGAAAAATGCTGTCTCGATATATATATATATATATATATATATATATATATATATATATATATATATATATATCGAGACAGCATTTTTTCCTTAAGACACGTATTATTAAAAATAACCGACAATTTTTATAGTAACTGTTGATCGATAACATTGACATGCCAGTGTCGCAGATTTTGTACATATCTGTGTAAATAAACTTATAATACATAAAGCTCTATTTTGATATTGAGCACTTTTTATAAACCCGGTTAAAATTCTCTGGATTACCACCCTGTGGATAATTTTTACCTGGAGTATTACCATTATATATATATATATACATATACATATATATATATATATATATATATATATATATATATATATATATATATATATATATATATATATATATATAAATATCGGTCATTTTAATATCGTAGTCAAGTTATTTTGTGAAATAGGAATTCTTTAAAAGTTATTTTCATTAATCGATTAATATTTTTTTTTAAAACATATGATGAAGTATAATTAATGTGGAAGCGAGATACACACACATATACACTCACGCTTGAAATTCTGAATTTAACTAATATATATATATATATATATATATGTATTTATTTATTTTAAAAAAATCAAATGACGCACTCATTACAATTGCACACGATTACTTTCCTTTAATAAATGTTTACAAACAAAGTATACTGTATATTCTTACAGTTTTCTCTGCCGAAATAAGTATTTTTAGTAAACATAGGCATTAGTAAAGAATTCTGGCGCCTATAATACATTGATATGTAATAACTAAGAAAAGGCGAGTCCAAGCCACACATTGATATAGCTTCCTGTATTCTGTATCTAGCAATACATTTGATGTAATAATGAAGAATAGGCGAGTGCAAATAACCTGAGATCTTTTTGACCCTTGTCTAAAACATTTCTTATTTTCCAATAATAATGCTATATGCATCTCAGCAATAGATACTAGCTTACATGCGCTAGTAAATGTACCCTATCAATATATAATTCAAATATTATCGAATCAATTGCGTTTAATTATGACTATATGCCGTGGGAAAATATATGAACACCCGACCCAAACAGAAAGAACAGCATTAGTATTTCTGATGTATACATAAAAAATAACAGTTATTTCTGTTAACAAATATTTTATTTCTCATAGTAAAATTCGTAAATTTATTTTAACGCTTCAGTTTAATAATAAAATAATCTAAGGGAAATCACTACATTTAAAAATAAGGAGGCCAATTCTGCTTCCCACGAATGAACGTTATATTTATTGTTCAAATACATTTCGGAATATGGCTTTTTTTTTTTTTTGTTTGTAAAACTTAATTATGTTCTACAAAACCAAAAACAAAAACAACAGCCCCTCTCCCTTTCTCCCTCCCCTTTTTTATTTTTATTTTTCCTACCCTACTCCCGGTCCTGGATATGACCTTAAACTACATCCGATGGTGAGATCCGGCTTACGGACTTTGGGGAATGTGGAGCCTCCTCTTAATTACCATTGCTCCCAGGTCCACCCTGACCCGGAGTGGTAGTACCTGTTAGGGTCCCAACTATGGGTTAAATAGAAACAGATATTAAAAGGGGAAAGAAACAAAAAAGAGAAGAAAACAAGACCAGATTCGGCATTAAATAACCCAAAAAGGGTTGATATGCCGTAAAACAAAACTACCTTTATCTTATTCTGATTATTCATATCTTATTCTGCTTAGATACAACCGCAGTCATGGTTTCACACGTATATTCAAATAGAGGTCGTAGTACTGAACATAAACACCGGTCTATTTCCAAATCAAGTCCAATTTGTTTGACAAAATATACCAAAGTAGCAAAATTCATGTAAAGAGACGCATAGAAGCTATTTAGATATACTACAGTCGAAATGTTTGTCCAGGACATATTTAAACCTTGATATGGTAGTTATCATCACGGCCTCTCTTGGCTGGCTGTTCAACTGAGAACAAAACATGGACAGAAAATGCTGTCTTTCTTCTATTGAGTCGAAAGTGACTGTGGTACACATTTGCAGATGTCCGCAGTCATGGCAATATAACGCTAGAGTGTAAAACTCTTGAAAGTAGATTTAAATTCCTGCTGATGTTTTACGTCAGAATCAAGTCCCCTCGCATCCTTAGCTGCTTAAGTGAGAATAAATATTTACTCCTCTCCAGGAGTTAGGCACAAGGCCAGTTTTTATCCTACTCCCACAAGTAAGATGTGACCCAAGCTCGGGTCGGAAAGTGGGGGTTGAAAAGCCAGCGCTCGAGAGGTGAGCACTCTGACCATCAAAAATTGCCTGGGCAGCCCCGTCGGCATTCCCCGGTAGGGGCGCCTCAAGCAGTAAGCAATTGACTTACTCCTCCCCAAAGAGGGGAGGCAAAGCCTGGGAGGGTGGACCTCCTAGAACTGCACAGGACAATCCCATAGACCGGCGTAAATCAAGCTCCGAAGGCCAAGACAATACCAGTCTATAGGGTGCAGTATCTATCGAAACAGATACGCTTAAGTGAGAATATATTTAGTAGTCTCTGGAGCCACTCTTTGTAAGCGTGGAAAGTCTTGTCACAATCCAGGTTTCGAACCGTTGAACACGCGCCGGGTTTACGATATTACGTAAAAAGACCTTGCTAATTCCACTGAGGCCAGGTGAGTTTTATTGGATAGCCAAAACATTGTTCTGTGTGTAGCGTGTCATCCATGTGTTTGTTTAAACTGCGCCTGCAGACGGTATACTCAAGAATGAGTCGTACAAGGGGTATGTATAAGGCACAGAAAGTGTCTACCGTCAGATTGAGAAAAGATCTCTGGATCAGGTAGAAAATCTGCCTGGTTTTGTTACCATCTCGACGAATTGCGTGTTAGTGTGAAGGAATAGTCTACCACCAGAGTTGAACTGCTTAAAAAGAAAATTGGCAGTGGTGTTTCGGTGTAGATGTATAATTAATGGGGTATGGTGTGTTAATAAATCATCAAAGCTGAATTAGATAGTCCAAAACCAGGTGTGATCCGGAAAAATATGAAACCACGGATTCGGAAAAATCAGTGGTGTTCCTGTATTTTAAAAGGATACGTAAACGTTCAAATAATAAATACATTCGTTCTAGATAATTTTCTTAAACAATTCTGCTATATCACCAAATTGCATTTGAGGATCGACTAATTGAAAGATTCACATCAATACACACTTGATCCGGACATGATAAACATTTAATGAACATCGCCGTTCAAAACGGCACATCAATAATCAAAGTGCACCGGAAACTCACACCATTACTCAAATAATTTCAAATGAATGCGGTTCACCGTATTGGCTCAAAGCTTTGAAGTGATCGCGATCAAAACAGGTAGATGAAACAGCCCGGGTAACACATTCGGAACATATTTATGTTCGGAAGGGAAACGATTCCAGTAATTCGTAGAAAATCAGTTCCACAATTTGATCGCTGGGGGAAGATCTGTATTTCCGCTGTTTCAAAGAAGGTTTATGGGCAGATTGTATCAGGAAACGAGACCCTGGGAGATGTCCTTATGTTAAACATAGGTAAATAGATTTCGCGTGATCATATTTCTTATAACGAAAACTTCGGGAGGAAATAATATTTCCGATTCCTGTAAAAGTAGTTTTCAGCAGTTATGGTTAGAGATCAAATAGATATCGAATGTATCCCTATTCACTTATCTCCCCACAAGGGCAGAGTTAAACACATATTCGGGTTTTAATGTGAGGAATAACCAGCTCTCCGAAAAGGTTGCAATCTAGATTGGGACAAAAATAAAAATTGCCTCAGTATAGAAAGATTTATCATTAACAAAGAGGAGAACGAAAAAGACGAAGCGTGTGCACCAGAAATGATAGTACACTTTGCTTTTATATATATGCCGTGTTTATCTATTTCTATCGTTTTCTTTACCTGTACAATATCAGCCGAATAAAAATTGACATTTTACAATTAAAAAATGAAATTAAATGAATTAAAATGGTAGCCTGTCTAAACTATTACAGACTTCCGTAAGAAAAATAAGGATTAGATTACTCTGTTGGTCACAGTAAACTATAGATAATGCTTTTAAAATGTGGTTCAACGGTCAAAGTATAATAGCAGAAACAGAATATAGAATAATCCTCTTGAAGGAGTATTGGTTATATAAAGATATTTGGGTATCTTTTACAATACTCAGCAGAGTAAAATCGCTCAAAAAACAAATATACAACAAATAAAAGTAACTTTAGGCGATAAAAGTTATTTTCTAACTTACCTGTGACATTTTTTGTATTTTTAAACTGTTCCAACCGCTATTTATTAGAAATCAATAGTTTTGTCACACGAACACTTGAGAGAAAAAAAATGGTGATTGGGGGGGGGGGGGAGTCGTAAGGACATAAGGCCGATACCGCCATTTTGTTTTACTGAAAATCCATGTAAAAAAAAAAACAAGAATTTTTTTTTAAACTAATAAAAACCCATTTATAGTACGTAAAAATACAAACAAATGTCATAGGTAAGTAGTAAAATATCTATTCTCGACGTAGCTTACCTTACCTTATTACATATTTATTTATTTTTTACCCCGTTCTCGTTCGTTTTTTGGACCCCGTTCGCGACTCTGCTGAGTATTGTAAAAGATACCCAGATATTTACATGAACGTGGAATTTTTTACTCATAGTAAGATAGAAAATCATACTATTTCATCTCGTTTACTGTTGGTGATAAAATAAAAGAGACATGGCCGGCCATTGTAAAAATAGAGAATCGTAGTTTTTAAAGCTTATTTTACCGGTCACGACAAAGTACATGGAATGGCTGGTTTTACCGGTCAGAGTCAACTAGAAAATCATGGTATTTCAGCTTTTTTTAGCGGTCATTGTAGTAGACAGGTTCATATCTTAGCGAGTATGGTAAAATAGTGAAAGGCCTATATAGTGACCATGACAAAATAGAGTGAAAAGGCTTCTTTTGGTGGTGCTGATAAAAGAGTAAACAGGTTATTTTCGCGGTAATGATGAAATTCGAGTAAATTTCCTAGTTGCCGGTCGCGGTAATATGGATTGACGAGATCTTTGTGATAGTCACGGTAAAATATTTCAGCAGTCAAGATATAAAAGAGTGAAGTGACTACTGTTTTAGTCATAGTAAATGTAGTATTTTTATTTACTTGGCGGTAATAGTAAAATTGAGTGAAGTGCCTATTTTTGCAGTTCCGGTAAAATAGAGTAAAATGCCTAGTTTGACGGTAAAACAGATAATATCGCTATTTATGCTTCTTCTTCTTTCGTGTCAATCAGATGATTCTGGTGTTGGCATTAGTTTCCCCGATGATTTCTAGTTAGCAATCTTTCCGGAAAGACATCGGATACTTACGGGAAGGATAACGAGAAGGTTGCCAACATCCCTAAGTGAAAGTGATACTGTGGAACCGACTGGATTCGAACTTGGAACAACCAGGTCTTCAGTCCGTGTCGATATCCACTTAACCACCGTCACCTCCCATTTAAGCTTATTTGAGGGGTATCAATAAAATAGACTGCACATTATTCAAACTCATTCTAAGCTATTATAAAAGAAGATAAGCCTAAATAAATTACTACAAAGATGTAATAATAAAGTTCTTCCATTCTGAATCTCTTCTTGTAGGATTACAATTAACCATTTGGTTCCAACTTACTATTTTATTATACTTTGAGGGCAAATTGACATTTTTCAAGATTTCTTTTTCTGCCACACTATACCTAACCCTAAATACTACCAGATAACTGTGTCTCTCAATCCTAACCTGTAAAGTGTTAAAATAACCACCATTCTTGGCCAGTTCAACCAGGGGTTTTTACCCCGTCTAATAAACCTGTATCGTCCGCGCCTTTGGGTCTGGATTTACGCCGGTTTATCGGGGGTTGTCTGGTACTGTGCAGTTCTAGGAGGTGCTCCCTCCCAGGCTTTGCCTTCCCTCATGGAGAGGAGTAAGTTTATTGCTTACTGTCTGAGGCGCCTCTACCGGGGAATGCCGACGGGGCTACCCAGGCAATTTTTAAATGGCCAGAGTGCTCACCTCTCGAGCGCTGGCTTATCTAATCCCACTTTCCCGACCTTGTGTCACATCTTACCTTGTGGGAGGTAGATAAATAACACCAACCTTCAGGTGTATAAATAAATAAATTAGTTTAATTACTGATAAAAAAAAGTATAGATGCAGTATTACCGTGACAAGCAATCTATCTCATTTTTAGCAGAAAACCACGCGAGAGGAAATTGTTATCCAGTTCTCATGGCTATCATAGACGAATGCCCTTCTCAGCAGACGTGTGTTAGAGAAGGGATCAAAATTAACGTCATTGGTTTCATCTGCCCAATTGTTCAGTCGAATGCCCCTCTTTGTTATGTGTTGCGTTTATTTTAGCTGATGTTAGGAGCAATTTTTGCTCATTTCTGGTCTCCGTTGCCTTCAGATAACTGACGTCTTCTTCAAAGAGTCGTGAAGTTTACACATCGAAGCGCAGGAACAACTGCGTAAAATAGTAAATGGCCGTGTGGCATACGCATCTGTCTAACATAGTCTCTTTTCTTCCATAATGGGGGTCGAAACAGAATAGACTGTTGTAAGCGTTATCAGTTAGTTTGTTCCGTACGCTCCGCTTGCTGTGCCGTTTTTGTTGTTGTTAAGCGAGTCGGACTTCAGCTTAGAGCTCAAGAAAATCGTGCCTCAGGATTGTCTGCAAAGTGCTCCTTGTTGGTGGCAGCTATAGGTTAACTTGCAAGATTTCAGGTTTTAACAGCAACACCGAAAACGACGAGGTTCAGCGGTTGTATACGAAGTCGGGGGAAGGTTTAACACAAAACACATGAAAGAATGGCACAAAAGAAAGGTTGTCACTTTCACTCAATTTATTTACGGTTACCACACGTAGAAAAAGATACGACCAGGGGACAACGGATCCTGATGTCGACTCCACCTGGATTTTCACCAGAGATATTGTTTGCCTGATAGTTCTGACATTACCACGTTACCACCCACCCTATCAAAGTCAGGAATGGTTAGACTAAAATGGGTGTTTTATAGGGCCGAATTAGGTGGATTGGTTAGGAACATACAAAGACAAAAACGTACGATGGATATCGTTTTAGTTTTAATAGTGTTTCTTTATTCATTAATACGAAGCACGATAATAAGTTCAGTTGGCAATTATAGTTTAAACTGCTAGCATGTGTGCTATATATATATATATATATATATATATATATATATATATATATATATATCGTACATGTATTGTATTAGTTTCTGTAAATGTAAATCCGTAGAAACTCAAGTGTTTATAAAAAGTGCTCAATACCAAGTAGAACTGTTTATAAGTATAATTTTTTATTTATACAAACATTATTGGTTACATATGTGCATACATGTTTCGGTTGCACTTTTCCATGAAAGTCAACCTCATCAGACCAAGGATTTTTCGAAAAATCCTTGGTCTGATGAGGTTGACTTTCT
Source organism: Sepiola atlantica (assembly GCA_963556195.1). Taxonomy (NCBI): domain Eukaryota; kingdom Metazoa; phylum Mollusca; class Cephalopoda; order Sepiida; family Sepiolidae; genus Sepiola; species Sepiola atlantica. The sequence continues at coordinate 9,472,578 of OY744528.1, read as the reverse complement.
TGGAAAAGTCCAACCGAAACATGTATGCACATATGTAACCAATAATGTTTGTATAAATAAAAATGTATACTTATATATATATATATATATATATATATATATATATATATATATATATATTTATATATATTAAGGCATGTGTTATTGAAGACGACAGAAATCTTCTGTTTAGTGATTCCTTTTTTTATTTTTTCCATTCGTCGAATGATCTTTTTGACATGTAGATGGAATGAATTGATGAAGGATCCATGTGTTTGACTAACGTTTTCGATTCTTTCCAGAATCATCTTCAGGTATTTAATGGCAAAAATGAATACAAAGCGAGCGAAAGAATGGAATTTCTTTAAAAAAATACGCCGGCAAACCGTTCGCGTAAAATACGGACGTCTACATTTTAAAATGTGACAATTGAAACAGTTCTTCGTTTATTTATTAATTTTATTTATTATTCTTATTATTATTTTTAATTTAAAATAGTGGCTGATTTAATTTTGTCTCGTCTAATAATTATAGAGAAGGAATATATATATATATATATATATATATATATATATATATATACATATATATATATATATATATATATATATATATATATATATATATATATATATATATATATCTTACGTCACAGACATTCCGCGAACCTTCAATTGCTCTTAACCAAATTGATAATTCTGGTATGAATTACATTGATCTACTTTGAAATTTCATTTATTTACCAAATCCTGAACACTATTTCATTCACAGACCGTTGACTCACGTCATAGAAAATTCCTTACATAATTGCTGTTTAAAATTCGAGAAACAGTTACGTTACTCATTGTGTAACTAAAGAGCTCGCCTTTTTATTTTCTTGTTTCATCTATTTGTGTCACTTAATTACCCCCCCCCCCCCCCCACCTTTCCAATCGTGCAATAGCTGATTCGAGTGCGTTATTTGTTACTAGGCATCAAGTGTGTTCAGGAGAAAACAGCTATCGTTAAGAATGACAGGCTAGCGAACGTCATCAACTAATGTCGAAGAGTAACAACAGTCCCCCCCCCTGGATAATAATAGGTGGTGGTGTGCCTTTTTTATAAAAAATAGTCTACACAAACAGAAAACTTATTTATTTACCTTTGTTGTTAGGAGTAAAATGTAGTATCTGTTCAGATACAACACTTCATCTTTTCTGTCCACGTTCCGTAAAGGAGAACATCCTTTTACACTAAGGCAATTTAAATTTCTGTTTAAACCCAGAGTGTCCCTTTACGTGGGAAATGGGGTTTTCTCACATTGAAAATCGACCTTGTGTCTTACCCTGCCCCCGGTGTGAGGAAAGTAGACAGGGGCAGGGTTATCACGTCTGCGATGTATCTGAGAATAACTATATTCTTAAGCTATTTACCCGGCCATAAACTGACGACGTCCGAATATGAAATCGTATAATATATGCAAAAATCTTTAGTCCATAACATTGAAGAGATCGCTAAGGATGAAACTGAGTTCTGTCTTTGTTTTGTGTTTGTTTGTTTAGTCTTATGTACGGTTTATCAATACTTTTTGCGTGTTATTATTATTTTTTATTAAAAACTGTGTTCTGCGGCTACGGTAGTCAAATGACATGCCGTAGCTGCAACCAGTCCTCCATGCTAGTCCCAGACCATCTTGCCTTGTCATGCGCAAGTTGTCGCAGGCAATGAAGTTGTTTCGCTGTACGTAGTGATCCTACTCCCGCCTGCTTGAGGTCAGCACGTAGTGTGCCCAGCAGATTTTTTCAGTGTCGTCCTAGTCGCGGTTGGTAGGCTTGCGAGCCAGTAACGGCAAAGTCTAGTACCCTCTGTGCAGCCGTATCAGGGTCCATTCGTAGGACATGGCCTAACATAGACCATCTTTGCCCAGCGACCTCCGTGTAGAGGAGTTTTTCGTTGCACAGCCCGCATAGTGCCTTGTTGCTGATAAGTTTTTTCACCTAGCAGTGACCTGTGATGGCACGGGGGTGTCTTCGGTGGCACGCATCCAGCTTGTCAAGCATGGCCTTTGTTATTGCCCAACTGCTGCCATCTCAGAGCACGACGGACACGCAGCACGCATTACAGAGACGGAGTCCAGTCCTCAACGGGATCCTGGCTCGTCGGCTTCAGATTCCATGTAATGAATGAAACGCTACATTGCTATGTTAGTGATCCATAAGTACAATGACTTTTGTAAATAATTCAACAAATACGTTTTTAGTAATGAGTCACCATTTATCAAGCCTAAAATAACTCGAGGATAAAGATCAATGGGATGCTTAAAATGGCATTTTTTTATTTTTCTTATCTTTCTGTATTTGCTGGAGATGGGGCATCCTACCGGATGCCAGATATTCACTGACTATTTAAGACACTCCAGCCTAGAGATCTTTTTTAGATTCTAACCGTCCCTTTAAGTGTAGTTTTTTATATTTCTCTTGCACTCGGTTCACCGGGTATACTCGCCAGATAGCTCTTGAAATTATTTGTCATTAGTCCTGTTGCTCCTATAATTACTGGTATGATGGAGATTTTCCTAAGATTCCAGATTCTTTTCGTGTCGTACATAAGACCTTGGTATTTCGTAATAGTTTCCCTTTCTGCTCTGTTTAATCCTGCATCATTAGGGACACTGACCTCAACTAGGGTTGTTACTTTCTCCCTTTTTTCCCATATTACGATGTCAGGTTTAACAGCTCCGTTTTCTAGATATGTAGCTGTAGGGATTGCATAGTCATAGTGGATGGTGTATAAATTATTTCCAACTGTCCTTTCTGGTATATGGTCCCAGGACTTGCTGCTACACTGGATATTCATTTTTTTACAAATAGTGCAGTGAATATATTTACACACTCCGTTGTGTCGCATTGTATAATAGCCATTTCCCAGCTTGTGAATGCAGCCCAACATCTATCCGTAATTAAACGCAATAAATAGGATCTTATTTCAACTTGGCATCGCATTGTCTCCGACGAAGCCATTACGCTAATCACGCAGCAAATACTGTGTTCCGTCTGTTTCGTTTATGCTTCAAGGAGAGTATTTTTGGAGCACGCCCGGCGGAAAATCTGTGCGCCATTTTCATAGAATTTCGTTCTTTCAGATTAAAATTCTGCTTTCAAAATCGACGATGATCAACGCCATAAATATCTCCCGGTTTAACTGCGATGCGACGTAATGCCTTTTCTAGCTCCTCCTAATCATTGTCGTAGTTACGCGTAAATTGCGTTCAGTCCTGTTCGCCTATTCCCGTCCTTTCTCGCAGAAATGCCGACTTGATTATCGCGGGCGGATCTGCTATCTTCAATAACTAATTCGGAAGTCACAACCAAAAATGGAGCATCAGCTTCGGCCGTGCCGAATGCTTTTCCGGTAGGACGCTCAGTCTACTCAACTGAAATTACAAGTGTTCCGAAATAGCCGTCCGTCCACGCTGCAGATTGACCCCGGTCCAACCATAACAGAGGTTGAAACTTGACGTTCATTATGTGGGCCAAGTCAGATGTTTCGACGCCTAATTCCCCGGCAAGCCGATTCACATCGTGTTGAAGTGTCCACTTTATCTTGGGTTGGTCGCTTCAGCCTCGCCTCCTCTCGATTAGCGGCACGTCAGACCTTCTGCTTTGTTAGGATCATTCGAGAATAACGCTCAATTTCTACTACATCTGACGCCATCTTTAAAATCTCCTTAGCTTGCATTTCCAATTGTCGAATTAGTAAATCTACGTTCTATCCTTTCTTTTTTACGTTTTCTCTCGTTACGTTCCACTCAACTTCGATGTATAACATTACTCAAATAGATTCCTTTTATTTCTGTTCGAAGATCATAGGTTACTTTAATGTTACAGGTCTCGTAAACAGAAGCACCAGACCGTGTACACGTGTAGGCAGAACTATTGTAACACGACTACTCGTAAAATAATAATAATAATAATAATAATAATAATAATAATAATAATAATAAAAATAATCATAATAATAATAAAAATAATAATAATAGACATAATAATAATAATAATAATAATAATAAATAATAATAACAATAATAATAATAATAATAATAATAATAATAATAATAATAATAATAATAATAAAATAATAATAATAATAAAATAATAATAATAATAATAATAATAATAATAATAATAATAATAATAATAATAATAATAATAATAATAATAATAATAATAATACACATAATAATAATAAGAATAATAAATAATAATAATAAAATAATAATAATATAAAATGATGGTAATAATAAAAATATATATAAAAATAATGATAATAATAATAATAAAAATAAAAATAATAAAAATAATAATAATAATATGGATGATGATGATGATGATGATGATGATGATGATGATGATGATATGGAAAATATGTATAACGATGATGATGATGATAATAGTATAAATAATATGGATAATTATGATGATGATAATAATATGGATAATGAAAATGATGATGATGATGATGATGATGATGATAATGCTGATATGGATGATGATTGCGATGATCATAATATAGATAATGACGATGATAATGATATCGATAATAATAATAATAATAATAATAATAATAATAATAATAATAATAATAAGAAGAAGAAGAAGAAGAAGAAGAAGAAGAAGAAGAAGAAGAAGAAGAATGATAATAGGGATTCAGGGAATAATGACACTAGTTTTATAACTAGCAATGGATATGGCGATAATAATGATAGTTGTGTTACGAAAGTGGGTTATCAAAATATAGGTTAGTGAATGAAATGCAGATGTGGGTTGCATATTAAACTTAAGACAGTCTTCTTTTAACAGTTTGTGATTTAGAAACTCAGTATGTAATTTATAATTTAAACCTTAGTGATTATTGTTTAAAAAGGGATGTCAAAAATGCAAAGAGACTTTTATAATTACGGTGAGAGAGAGAGAGAGAAAGAAGAGGGGAGGGCAGTATCAGTGCAGTTCCCATGAGAGAAAAAGTGTATATGTAAAGGAGTAAGGCTACCAACATTTGTAAAAAGTGTTTTTACACCATTTATTTTGTATTTTGTTATTTTATCATTTTATCGTTTTATAATTTGATATAACGCATTTCAAGCGTGGTGCGCTCTCATCAGATATGTGCATCCATTTGTAAAAATGTCTTTCGAAAGACATTTCTTCAAATGGATTTACATATCTGATGAATGCGCACCACGCTTGAAATGCGTTATATCAAATTATAAAACGATAAAATGATAAAATAACAAAATAATAAATAAATGTTGAAAATGTTTTTTTACAAATGTTGGTAGCCTTACTCCTTTACATATATATATATATATATATATATATATATATATATATATATATATTGGAATATAGATATCTACAATTAAATATTGGACATAATGATGAATAAAGTCTACATTGTGATCATTAGTACCGAGAGAAAATGGCCCCGTTGTCTATTTATCTCTAAGCGACTCGATGTTTTTTCGGCGATTCTCTGTTATGTCGATGTATTCATGGGATCCCAAAGTCTCTGTATTTGATTTTATTTTAATTTTAGCGGGAACGAATCATATTGGCTGTTACATTATATCAAGTAATTTTCATATATTTTATAGTTGACCGAATGTATACAACCAGCATTAATTCGACACTTTTATTACTGGTTAGAGTCATGTCACAGTGCAATACACTGTAAAGATAGCGACTATCTATTCTATATTTAACAAGAATCTTCAGCTTCCATACGTATCAGATATTTGGACTTACATCGTCGCGTCTCTATAGACGTCGTGTCCCATCGGGCAACGATATTTTGTTTTCATATATATCCGAAGTTTATTTTTGTTGTTTTTATTTTTATTATGTTTCTCAGTCGAGTTGGCTTCAACATAACGATTCGTTCCGGCAATCGATACGACTTGTGCGGTATGCAAAGGTTAGATATCGACTGTGCATTAAGGTCATAAGGCTTTAGGGAGAAAAAGTATTAAAAAAAACACAATTTTGAGCATTTCCAAAATGGCGGTGTTTGTTCAGTCAGGCGCGTTTGAGTAGAGATTCCAGACACGTCCCAAGAGGTATATACGCAGCATCAGCCCTGTCTCCAACCGCCTCCAAAAAAGACAGAATATGACTACAACTTTATTGATATGTGGAACTAGTTTTTTTAATGAAGTTTCGGATATTTTTGCTACATTTTTGAAGTGATCTAAATAATGTATCCATTTTGTTTTCGTCAATATTGTATTACAGAAATCGTTATATCTCGATCTTAGTGTAGAATAATGATGCGGACATGTCGAGTAATAACGCATAAGACGTCACGGGGACGCTAAAGGCATGATCCCGCAATAATGAAGAAAAGCCGAAGACTAGATAGATTGTAAATTAGGCTAAAAGAACAACGGAAATGAATCAGTGACCTGTGAATGAGCATAGGTGAGTGAGGTCGGCGAGTTTATTTCGGAGTATGACGTCGTAAAAAGAAAAAAACACTCGGTAACCTTTAACAGAGTCAGGTGCACAAGGCCAGAAGAAGAAGGCACCCGGAGTACAAAGTCAGAAAGTAAAATGGTGGTTTTAAACGAAGGAAGAAGGAGCGCTTACGTAGCAGAGATCGAGTTAGGAAGATATAAAGAAAAAACTTGTCGTGGGTCAGCCCCGAGAGAGGTACCCCCACCACGACCGAACTGCCGTATACAACACGCATGGGAAGCACAAACCTTTTCTAGATTCAGGAAGCAGACTGCTACAAAACGTATTGTCGTGTTTCCCTCTAAGTTGCAAGGTATATCACTCTGTCTGGTTTTCGTGAAAATAACCTACGTTGGGTAGAGTCGAAAATCAACCGCCGTCAAAGTAAAGAAAGAGGTTTATTCGTAAGACAAGGGAAAGAACAATAATGCCAAAGGACTTTTGCTAACAAAGAAATATTTAATTATATATATGTGTATACCCAACTTACACCAGCTGGCTGTGAAGAATAAGGAAACAGAGTTTTTCGAGCACGTCCTTGTCTCTATCGTTGTGTTTTGTTTGATGCTACTGGGTCCCCTGAAGGGACGGGTATTGCAACATTAGCACCGTTGTGGACAATGCACCCACGCTGGTTCCTGGCGTCTTGCATTTTACCCTGCCACTTAACTTAAGTTATAATGGATCAGTCTGGAATTGTGTACCATTTTCTATTTGTTTACTTTTTACTAATGGAGTACCGCTTATCAAGGCCTTAGGGGGCACTCTAAGATAAGGGTTTAATATATTTTAGATCGGACGACGATCGTCACAACGAGTGGGTAGGAAACAACGATTGAAATAGGGATAATATAACATAAGAGGAACCGATTATCTATGAGGATGGCTCAACAAGTATTTGTTTACATTAGACTTGAAGACGATCATTGTTTAGTCGGTTGTGAAGCAGCCTCATCGTATTTTGTTCCACATATTGGATGTTCTGAGAAAGTAACTTCGCTCATGGGAGTTCCGTTTGGTTTTTGGTACAAGAGAAAGAAAGGAAGGTTATTTGATGCGTTGATAGCTGGGCGAGTTCTTGCTCTGAATGTTTTACAGGAAGTGATCAGGAGTAAGAGTTAAAGCTAGAACTTACCATTAAAATAGCGATACAGTAGAGAGAAAGAGAGGCTAGCAACATATATTTTGTGTGAAATAAGCTATAGGGAAAAGTAAAGATCACCCCAACTATTTTACGATGTCCACTGTGGACTCTGTTAATGCATAAAGAGTGATACGAGTCAAACCTTTCCATAGATGTCAACAGTCCTCAATCTAAGAACGGATTTGGTTCTAATACGAGAGTAGAATTGCGTTGCTATACTATAAACTTTTTATCGCGCAAATGGTCTTCCACTTTTATATTTAATGTATTTTTGTTGTTTGTCCTCTCTCTCACTTTCCTTTATTCTTCCTTTCCAATAACTTTATACATTTTCCAATATGTCTGCCTTACGATTCACTCATTTCGCCATGTCTGTTGCTTATTGATCTCTTTTTCCTTTTTCACCCTGTCTACCTTCAGTCCTTCTTTTTCTTTTTGTCTAGCATGAAAAAACGTAACATGATATCCTGTCTTCTAGAGATGTCGTTCACAGTTTAGTAGAGAAATTAATATACTAGCTAATTACTTGTTCTTTGTCTTCGTTAGGGGTTAAAATATAGAATGTTAAAACCCGAGAACTTGTAAACCAAAAACACAACAGCACATCATTTATATAAAAGGCTTTAATGCGAAAGTATGAAACGAACTGCGTGGAAAATATTTAGAAGATGTTTGTTTTGTTTGAAAAATCTTACAAATCGTTTCACAACTTAAAAAATGGCGGTTTCCGGTATCGGAGCTGTCAGCTGCGACGCACAAAAAGACCGTGTCATTGAAATCCAATTTGTTTTCCTCTAAAAATAAATACAATTTTAATAGTTCGAAATGACCGGATGTAACGGCTGTTAACTCCTCTTATAAACATCTACAATTAACTAATTATGTTCAAACTTGTACAATAATTTTGTTTTATGTTTCGGAATTTTTTAGATGAGGGTTGATAATTTGTAGAATTTAGTATATTCGGACTACTGTTCGCATCTTGGGTGTTTTTTAATCACAACGTTTCGGCCGATGTAACCTCCAAAAATCTTCAGGTGTACTTTGTCGAACTTGGGAATCTTTCTGTCGAAGCAATACATATGTTAGGCGACAATGACTTACTAAGCAGACCTAGTATAGAATTCAATACAATAAATAATACATAAGTAGATATATAGTGATAAGTAGTTTTATCAAAACAATAATAGGTGTAAGGCTCCCAAAATTCATACGTGGCGCAGTGGATATAGTACTAAGTAAAATTCAGTTCTAAGTGACAGTCATTTGAAGGTTCAATCCTCAGTGGTAATTTTGCGTATTTACGGGTTCTGGAGGGGGGGGGGCTTTTCTGTAATTTTACTGTTTAAACATACTATTTCACCTGTTAAAAAATAACAGGGTTCGTTACAAGGGTACGTGTTCTCAAGTTTTAACTATTCTGAGCTTCTACACTATTGGGTTATTGAATTACAAACAGGTATTTACTCCTCCCCAGGAGTTAGGCACAAGGCCAGTTTTATCTTACTCCCACAAGTAAGATGTGACCACAGCTTGGGTCGAGAAAGTGGGGTTAAAAGCCAGCGCTCGAGAGGTGAGCACTCTGGCCATTTAAAAATTGCCTGGGCAGCCCCGTCGGCATTCCCCGGTAGGGGCGCCTCAGACAGTAAGCAATAAACTTACTCCTCCCCAAAGAGGGGAGGCGAAGCCTGGGAAGGTGGACCTCCTAGAACTGCACAGGACAGGCGTGCAGTATCCATCGGAACAGATACTACACTTTGATCTTAGCCAAAAGGCCGAGAAGGTATTTACTCCACCTCAGGAGTTAGGCACAAGGCCAGTTTTATCCTACTCCCACAAGTAAGATGTGACCACAGATTGGGTCGAGAAAGTGGGGTTAAAAGCCAGCGCTCGAGAGGTGAGCACTCTGGCCATTTAAAAATTGCCTGGGCAGCCCCGTCGGCATTCCCCGGTAGGGGCGCCTCAGACAGTAAGCAATAAACTTACTCCTCCCCAAAGAGGGGAGGCGAAGCCTGGGAGGGTGGACCTCCTAGAACTGCACAGGACAGGCGTGCAGTATCCATCGGAACAGATACTACACTTTGATCTTAGCCAAAAGGCCGAGAATTGTGTTTCTAAAAATGAAACGCATACAAAGGGATTTAGACACTAAACCTGTCGCTAGTTTACATCTACGATTGTAAAAATAATTTAATTAATTTTACTAACAACAAAATATAATTTAATGTATTATCTTTCACTTATTTGAACGAGTTAACAATTTGTTTTATTTTTACTTCAATTGGGAAGTTGTGATGGAGTAGTGGGCACGGCCGTGAACTTACGACGTGCACGTGCCAAGTTCAAATCCTTTCAGTTTCATGAAGACATTTTCACAATGGATGATGGCAAACTTCATGTTGTTTTATACTAACGAGATTTATAGCACTCATCAAGGGAAAAAGGCCATTCGAGGCTGAAGGTGAATTAAATAGATTGATTGACAGTTAAATACTGAAAAATATCATGAGAGGATTGGAAATGATGAGTAGAATTAACAAAATGCGATGACTTATAAATATAGTTTATTATATGTATTGTTTTACATTGGATTTAAAGACGACCATATTGTAATCTACACGTAAGCAGTCCAGTGGTAACGTGTTGCACAAAATAGAAGTTTGTGGGAAAAAAACGCTTATCATCTAACAAGAATTGAGCAAACTAATGCCAACAGCCGAATCGAACCCGTCAAGAATCGTGCAATACTGATGCATATGAATGTATGTTTTTGACTTAGATTTCGTAAAAATGAATATTTATGCTCAAGGAAAGATGTGTAGGAAGAAAAAGTGTAACCAAATTGTTGATAATTCTGCCGGGCTTACACGTATCTTTTATTTATTTATTAATCAACTAGCAGAGCTACCCGGTGTTGCCCAGGTTAGAGTGTGGGATAGCATCATACGCAACATCGTGGTAGGAGAAGTTTACTTTAACAGCAACCTTGACACTGTCAGCTAGATATCTCACTCACTGAGCTATTCAGATATATGTTAATACTCTTAAATAACCGCTAATAAATAGATTAATTTCATTGTGTAACCTGTTTGAAAATTGTCATTAGCTTCTTTAAGGAGCAGCCAGAGACGCGAAAATACTTCCATTATGTTCACATGCAAATTGTGCATGTGAATACAATTATATTGAAAGTACACTTCCTAGTATGTCTTCGTTTTTAGGGACATGCACAGACAGAGAGGTGTTCTCTTTGATATATATATATATATATATATATATATATATATATATATATATATATATATATATATATATGTATGTATATATATATAATGAGATTTAAATGTTACTACAGTTTTAGAAGCGCCGTTATAATGATCAATTTGAAATGTGAGAATCAGTTAACATGACGCGAGATTTTCAAATGAAATATTTATTAAATCTTTTTTTTTATATCCAAATTTTCGGTTTTATAAACCTTCTTCATGGGACAGACGATATTTTCCTTTTTTTTGTCTTCTTTTTTTTCCATAGTCGAATCTTACGGCTTTAGCCCAGTTCGCTTATACTACAAATCGGACATATAAAAAAAAAAAACACTATCTTCATAACACCTGAAGATCGATCTTCGGCTAAAGCCGTAAAATTCGACTATGAAAAAAAAAAAGAAAAAAAGGAAAATATTGTCTGTCCCATGAAGAAGGTTTATAAAACCGAAAATTTGGATATAAAAAAAAATGATTTAATAAATATTTCATTTCAAAATCTCGCGTCATGTTAACTGATTCTCACATTTCAAAATTATATATATATGTATATATATATATATATATATATATATATATATATATATATATATATATTTCTTTAAAATCAAAGGAAAAACAGTTCTCAGTGGAGGGGTTGTACCCCCGGGGATCATCTTTATATTTACAAAATTCGCTGAAATTTTAGGAATAGACATCATTTTTGATCATTTGCCTATGGTTTAACTTTCATTTGAATCTAAGGAAAAGAGTTTTCACTGGGTGGGTGAACATACGACACAGAGATCAGCGGACACATACACACACAGAGTTACTATTTTATATATATAGAAGATTAAGATATATAGAAGATTAAGATATATAGAAGATTAAGATATATAGAATATTAATATATATAGAGATTGAGATATATAGAAGATTGAGATATATAGAAGATTGAGATATATAGAAGATTAAGATATATAGAAGATTAAGATATATAGAATATTAAGATATATAGAGATTGAGATATATAGAAGATTAAGATATATAGAAGATTAAGATATATAGAATATTAAGATATATAGAAGATTGAGATATATAGAAGATTGAGATATATAGAAGATTAAGATATATAGAAGATTAAGATATATAGAGATTGAGATATATAGAAGATTAAGATATATAGAATATTAATATATATAGAGATTGAGATATATAGAAGATTAAGATATATAGAAGATTGAGATATATAGAAGATTAAGATATATAGAAGATTGAGATATATAGAAGATTAAGATATATAGAAGATTAAGATATATAGAGATTGAGATATATAGAAGATTAAGATATATAGAATATTAATATATATAGAGATTGAGATATATAGAAGATTAAGATATATAGAAGATTGAGATATATAGAAGATTAAGATATATAGAAGATTAAGATATATAGAAGATTGAGAGCTATTGGCAGTTACAACATGTCCCAAAACGAAGGAAAGGTTTCATTCAATGCGTTACAAATTATTAAATATATATTTTATGGTAGATAGTTTTACAATGCAAAATTGAAATAAATCAATTTACGCAAAAGTGTTACGTCATTTTTGGTGAGCATCATTTGGAGAAGAGAATGCGAACTCAAGAGGATGCATGGGAAGGTAGAAACCTCACCCCCACCGACTTCTCACTCGTAGACATCTGGGTCAGAGTGTTTGCCTACCAGCAACTGTGAAGCATTGAAGAAAAATGCACAAATTACACGCGTGAAGTCTTGAACAAAGGTGTGGCTTCGTTTTCACAGTGCGTCCTTTTTCAGTCCGAGTTTCCATGAGAAGCGCGTTCAGAATCTTCTGTAAAATCCTGTAACGCTTGGTTTTGGTTTAATAAATATATTTAAAAAAAAAAAAAAACATAAATAGTACTTTTCGATGATATTTACAGGTCTCAAATTTATTAAAGATAAATTGAAGTTAAGAAATTTGTTTTTCTTCGTCTAGAGACATCCTGTATTTTTTTTAAATGTATTAACCTCCACAGCTGTAGGATTTGACACAAGATCGAGAAAGTGGGATTTAAAAAAAAAGATTATTTTAACAGTTCACCCCAAACAAGGTAGGCCGCCACTGTAGACGTAAGGGGCTACTGAGAAAAAATGGAGAAGTTTTGGAACGGGGTAACCTAAATTGGGAAGATGTCTGTTTACATTAGTTTTTAATTTCTGCATGTCAGTACCGTCAGGGAAAAAGGGGGCAGGGAGGGAGCTCCAGAGGCCAGCAGCACGTGGAAAGAAGCTATTGGAGTAGAAAGCTCTCCGGCATTTGGGGACCTCCACAGTAAATAAATGGGATTTAGCTGATTGTCGAGATGGTCTAGTTAATTTATGTCGAGGGAGGCACCAGAATAGCCAGTTCATTAAAAAGTCAGCGCCTTAGAGAAAGAGCACCCTGGTCTACAAAAAAATGCCTGGGCAGCCCCGTCGGCATTCCCCAGTAGGGGCGCTTCTGGTGATTAGCAACAAACTAACCCCTTCTCAAATGTTGAGAAAGCAAAGCCTGGGAGGTTGGACCTAATAGAACTGCAGAGGATAATACCCCAGGCCTGTGGAATTAAGACCCGAAGGTCAAAACGGCCCGGTCTACAGAGTGTAGCATCCATCGGAACAGATACTACATTCTGATCCTAGCCGAAAAGCCAAGGAGGATATTTTTTATGTAGAGACCTACTGTATTATTACTAGCTGAACCCCAGGAAAATTCCTTTCACTTTCTTAATTAAAATTACATTTTTAAATGTCCAAATACTATGAAATGTAAATACAAGAGAAAATTATTTAATTATATAGTTAAAAAATTAATTGATTATATAGTTAATAAAATTATTTAATTATATAATTAAAACATTAATTGATTATATACTTAAAAAATTAATTAATTATATAGTTAAAAAATTAATTGATTATATAGTGAAGAAATTAATTAATTATATAGTTACAACATAAGCAAAATATTCAGTTTTCGTTTTTTCATGCATCTTATTCATTCATTCATTTCTATATCAATCAGATAGTTATATTGCTAGCATTTCTTTTCCGATATATTTTAATCAAAATAATTTGCAGAAAGAAACTGGATACGTACAAGAGTGACCACGTGAAAGTTGCCAACATCTTAAATCAATATGTTTCTGTGGGGGAACTGGATTTGAAGTTAGCACACTCAGGTCGTCAATCTGTAGCGCTAACTTAACCAACTTCACCTACCATAAACCATGCTTAAATATATAGATTAATTCCACCGACAGAAGTGTGTTGCACCATTTTTATATCCCTTTTACGAATATTAAAATAAAGATATAATATTACTAAACCTCATGTCTACAATTCGTTATTCCAATTTTAATAAAAAAATTTGTTACCTCATTTTTAATATAGAAATTGTCAAAAACGTAAGGCTGAAGTTTGAGGGGTCTTAAGGAGAAATTGAAATTCGGAAAATCCTGCTTAATTGGGGTCTAAATACATTGAATTAAATTCAATGTAAACCTGCAATATTGGAATCATAAATACAAGGCTGTCTTCATCGTATGCCCTCTAAAAGCTATTTAAAATACGAAAAAAAGAAACTGAAATTTTGCGATGTAGATACCAATTCCATAAATATCAGAGGTATCTGAATTTTCATGGAAGTCTTTCACCTATTTAGTACAACCTTTGCATAAAACGCCATTAAACCAAAAATCCCGCGCATCACTTTTCCTTATCGGTTAAGTAATTTGGGAGGGATTATCTACATACACATATCTAAACATATACACATATCAATCTCTATATAAGGATAACTAAAAGGGCACCATTTCCTTAATTTTTTCCAAGAATAATTCAATTTGACCAATTATAGTTCAATATTAACTTAAATATATAGATATATATATATATATATATATATATATATATATGAACATACAGACTATTTCGCTGTTTCACAGCTCATCAGTGCGGCTAGACTAGTTAGTGTCTCAAGCCGGGATCAAAACGCAACTGTCGAGCTGACAGTCGGCGCTGCTAACCCCTACGCCATATATATATTGTTGAATATAACAGACAATTTATGTCTGAATATCCTTTGGTAGATCCTTTCAATACTCCGAATCAGAATCTTAGTTTCGGTGGAGGGGGATAGGCAGATTAATCTGCCCTAGTTTAGATAATACCAGTAATAATATACTGAAATGTCTATAATTCTAACTATAGACTTATTACATAATTCCCGCCAAAACCATCTATAATACTAACAAATGGTCTGTACCGGATTATCCTCATTTCCCTGAAGGTTTACTCGGATGGGTCTTAAAGTACTTGGGGCTTAAATCAAAACTATGGCAGATTCATCAGCCAATCCCCCCCCCCGAAACTAAGATTCTGATTCGGACGATTGAAAGAATTTACGACAGGATATCCATACATACATTTTGTTATATTCAACAATACTTGCTATCAAGAGAAGATGCGGCCTGGATATATATATATATATATATATATATATATATATATATATATATATATATATATATATATATATATATATATATATATATCCAACATATATATATATCCAACATATATATACATATATATATATATATCCAACATATATATATATATATATATATATATATATATATAAATATATATCCAACATATATATATATATATATATATATATATCCAACATATATATATATATATATATATATCCAACATATATATATATAAATATATCCAACACACACCCACACACACACATATATATATATATATACATATATATATATACATATATATATATATATATATATATATATATATAGATATATATTCAACACACACACACACACATATATATATATATATATATATATATATATATATATATATATATATATATATATATATATATATATATATATCAAAGCCATATATAGATATATACACATATCAAACTTCATATGGAGATAAGTAAACGTGCACCGCTTTATTAACTATTTCAAAGAATTATACAATTCGACCAATTATAGTTTAGTATTTAAACTTCATTATCAAAAATAAAGTTTGATGACTTAAAAAGAAAATTATTATTTTCCTAAACAAGTATATATTGCCTTTGTCCATACTGACAACTGAGATTCATGGTTAGTGTTTGGGTTCATGAGAAAAAATAGAAAAAGAAACGATTTTATTTACAATTAGAATGTTTTAGATTTTTTATATTGAAAACGATAGAATAAATATCAACTTTCGACGTAAAAATGAAGAAAATAACAATTTTTTTTTAGCTGAAATTATGCCCTTCATGAACCACCGGGGTAGCAATAGGAAAAAATAACGAAGGAAATTGCGATCGTATGCTTTAATCAATTATATATAAATTTCATAAAACAAGGATCAGTATTAGTGTTGTTAAATATTGCGATAGATGTAGTGTTCAATATAGACGGCATATTTGATCATTAACAATTTAGAAAATGGCCGAAAATCAAATCAAATCTTATTTTATTCAACAGCACACTAAACATAAATATTCTACCTGAGAGTTCAACATTCAAACTCCTCAACCTAACCTTCACAGGTAACATGAATTGGAACAAGCACATTGAAGACATTGCCAAGGCTGCTGCAAAGAAGGTGGGCTACCTCTACCGTGCTAGTAAACTCCTCACACCTGACATTATCCTGTACCTCTACAAAGCCACCATCCGCACATGCATGGAGTATTGCTGCCACATATGAGCTGGTGCATCATCCACTTGTATCTCCCTATTAGACAAGGTTCGAAAAAGAGTCGCTAATTTAATAGGTGTCTCACTATCTACCAAGCTCCAGTCCCTGCCCCATGTTGCATACTTGTGCTTTTCTTACAAATACTTTAATGGATTATGCTCCGATGAACTGGCTACTCTGGTGCCTCCTCGACGTAAAAACAATAGAACAACCCGACAATCAACTAAATCCCATTCATTCACTGTGGAGGTCCCCAGATGCCGGAGAGCCTTCTACTCCGATAGCTTCTTTCCTCGTGCTGCCGCCCACGGGAACTCCCTCCCTGCTCCCTGTTTCCTCGACTGTAGCGACATGCAGAGGTTTAAAACTAATGTAAACAGCTATCTAGCTACAGACCCCCCAACTTGGGGTGACACCCAAAACCTATACCCTAATTCACAGTAACCCTTTACGTCTACAGTGGCGGCCTGCCTTGTTTGGGGTGAAATATATTTTTTGGTTATTAATAATCCAAACTGTTGTCAAAAGGTCCTGATCTATCTAGTTATATAATCTAACATACACGGACATGAAATGAGTAAATAGACGCTCTTATTATCAGTAATAATTAAAACTGATATAGGAGAAACCCTGTGAGCCGAGGCAAAATAACATGAATTATTTTCCTCGCTGATAGATTCGATAATCAGTCGATTAAGAGTAGAAAATATAATCCCGAGGTTCTCGGCGATTTGAGGCTTATTAAGTTCATTTTAATATTAACTTATAAAATAGTCCTCTGAAACTCTGAGAATTCTACTTGGCTGGTGTAATACTTAAATAATTATATATATATATATATATATATATATATATATATATATATATATATATATATATATATATATACATCTGAAACATACAAAAAATTTGAAATAGTATGAAATATCGATATCGCATTCTTTTTCTGTTGCATTGTACGGTTTCAAGTGTAGGTCGTCTACGAAGGAAGCAGACACTTTAAACATACATGAATTATTGTTGGGGGGTATTTACTTCTTTCATGTCTTTGTATGCCAGTCCGAGTTTCTTTGCTATCTTCCATTTATTCAAATTCACCGAATTTTAAATAAAGACAAGGGGCTTTCTCAATATCACAACAATATAGATAAAGAGTCCGAATATTAGGCACTCCGGATATGCAACACTCCGGATATGCAACACTCCGGATATGCAACACTCCGGATATGCAACACTCCGGATATGCAACACTCCGGATATGCAACACTCCGGATATGCAACACTCCGGATATGCAACACTCCGGATATGCAACACTCCGGATATGCAACACTCCGGATATGCAACACTCCGGATATGCAACACTCCGGATATGCAACACTCCGGATATGCAGCACTCCGGATATGCAACACTCCGGATATGCAACACTCCGGATATGCAACACTCCGGATATGCAACACTCCGGATATGCAACACTCCGGATATGCAACACTCCGGATATGCAACACTCCGGATATGCAACACTTCGGATATGCAACACTCCGGATATGCAACACTCCGGATATGCAACACTCCGGATATGCAACACTTCGGATATGCAACACTCCGGATATGCAACACTCCGGATATGCAACACTTCGGATATGCAACACTCCGGATATGCAACACTTCGGATATGCAACACTCCGGATATGCAACACTCCGGATATGCAACACTTCGGATATGCAACACTCCGGATATGCAACACTTCGGATATGCAACACTCCGGATATGCAACACTCCGGATATGCAACACTTCGGATATGCAACACTCCGGATATGCAACACTTCGAATAAGCAACACTCCGGATATGCAA